>OU343222.1:221942941-222044275 GCA_910596185.1 Chrysanthemum makinoi | reverse complement strand
GAAAGACTATCCAAGAGGTATGTTAAAGGGTTGTAATGATAGGCTTACGGTAGGGAAAGGGTTTGGTGGGATAGGCTATTTAGTGGTGGCAAGTCAAAAATCTTTATGTTACAAGCATGCGAAGAATGGCGTTGCTAAGCCAAGACTCGACACTCTAGACTCTAGATAACTGAAACAAACAAACATAAATTTAAAGATAGATGTAGGATGGTAGTTTTTTTTTTTCATACACTTTTACTCTACCATCCTCTACGATAACATAAAAAAGATAGGGATTTATAGGCACATCCCTACACTTGAATTTTTATTACTCTAACACTAATTTGACCCGAATTGAAAAGATCAAAACACTTGGAGTACATTATTATGCAAATAAAGGGAATTTGAATTTAACGTTCCCTTCCCGTCATCTCATAAAATTTAACTTTTTCCATGAGTCCCAATCGTCCTCAAAGCGTGTACAAAGGATATACTTATTCGACTTAGCAACTTATGCAAGCAACAAGATAAGTGAACTAAGGGTTAAGTGTGATAACAATAATGCACTAAAAGTGAGTGCATACAAGGTAGGATGAGGCTATTTGGGTGTACATTTGGGGGTGGATTGTAAACAATGCTCTTCATTGATATTCCGGAAAACGAAAAATCACGAGAACCGCGAAAAGGATAGGCTCAGAGGGGTTAACTAGGGGTATCGTGTACTAAAGATGATGTGGAAAACTAGAATGGGGGGTTGAATAGTTTTACTAATTAAAACTTCCTTTTAATCTATTTAGATCGACTTATGTCAATCTATTTGGATGTGTGTATTGGATGTTGATAAACAAGCATGTAAAGGTAAGTAATGAAAAGATTAGAGTAAGAAACACAAAACCACAACGCAAGTATTTATAGTGGTTCGGCTACAAGGTCACCTTCCTTGCCCTACTCCACTCCTCGAGTCACCTACTCGAGTTAAGTAATCACTACACCAATCTCCTTATGGCGGAGAAGCCTTCACAAGCGTAACCTTTTCGGTACAAAGCTAAATCCGAGGTTCTTTCACCAAAGGCGAACCACACCTAACACAACGTCGCCTACCCTTTATACGGTACTAGGCTAACCACGGAGTTCTTTCACTCCAAAGTGAACCACACCTACACAACGTCGCCTACCCTTTATAAGGTACTAGGCTAAGTACCTAGTTCTTTCACACCTTAGGTGAACTACACCTTCACAACGTCGCCTACCCTTTATTAGGTACTAGGCTAAGCACCTAGTTCCATTGCAATGGAGGAACTACTACCACACTACACCAACGACTAATCCCAAAGGAGATCTACTCCTTTACAACATCATCAAGGATATCAATATCCTTGGATCTAAAACTAGTCTATCTTGTACATCGAAACACACCATATCGAATGTACATCTAAGGAACCTTTCACTAATGCCTTTGACTAGATCTACAAGACACCTTTTACTAATGTCTTGTGTCCTCACTTCTAAGCACCTTTCACTAATGCTTCTTTGTCTTGACTTCTAAGCACCTTTCACTAATGCTTAGTCTTGATTCCAAGCACCTACCACAAGTTCTTTATCCTATAGACGATAGATACCCTTCACTAATATCTTCGTCTTGACTCTTAAGACATCTTTCACTAATGTCTTCAACACTACACTTCTTTGAAGAAAGAAGGGAATCATCAACAAGAAGACTTGAGTAGCCTTGATGATGAGGAAGCATGGCAACTCATGGACTTGAGCTTGATCGACTTCAAAGGTGATGATCTTGCTTTTAAGAGGAACCTAAAAGATCACACAAAAACAAAACTACAAACATAGATCTCTTGGATCTAAGGTTAGTGAGATTTAACTCAGGGGAGAAAGTATATTCAAAGGGGGTGAGAAACAATGAAGAAATGGCTCACTATTTATAGAGGAAAAACCTCTACTGTTCCCCGGATCCCACGGATCCCTACCACAAGGGATCCGGCTAGCACAAAGCTAGGGATCCGTGGTCCGCTCCTCTTTGCCCATGGGTATTTTTGGTTATTGGTCATGGGTCATGGGTTATGGGTTGATCCATGGTTTTCTTTCTAGATACAATGTATCTTAAGGATACAATGAACTTGGTTAAGTGGTATATATAAAACCATGGGTTATGGGTCAAAACCATTTGCTAGTATTTAGCCATTTAGTATATACTTGTATTTACCCATTTTAGCATACACTTAGTTTTTACCCATTTTAGTATACTTAGTTTAAGTATATGTTTAACCCAATATGTAAACACTAGTTGTTGTACATATGTATCTAAATCATAAAATCACTTATACTTGTTTTAGTGTTTTATGTGAAAGTGTAGATGTGTTAGAAAACTATTAGTCCAAACCATTTACGTATTTTATTTGTTTCGTTAAAATGATTTTACTTTTGTTATCGACAAAACATTAGAAGATCGTAAAATATAAATAAACGTTTTTACGCTTATTTGTATTAACAATCTCCCCCTTTTTGTTGATGACAAAACATAAAATTATTTTAAGGAAAAGCTAAAATTGTAAAAGTTTGAATTTGTAGTTTTTACTTTCTTCTCCCCCTTTTTATCGAAACAAAAGTGTTTGAAGGAAGGCAACACATTGTTTTTAAGAAAAACATGTGAAAGAAAAAGTAAAAAGGAATAGAAAGCAATTAACGGGACAGGATCTCGTCTTTTACTCCCCCTTGACGAGTCCATCCCTATGTAAAGACGTCAAGTAAATGATATTATTCTAGTTTGTTTGCAAATAAGTTTGCAAAAGATATCGTCTACGAGACGAATGTGCTCCCCCTTGATTATTGCAAAGGGATGTCACGAAATATAAATCTAGTATTGTAAGTAATTTTCAATGTATTGCTTTGACATAAAGCTCCCCCTAGCTTTAGGATGTCAAAGTCTTCATATGTAAATTGAATAGCTACAAAACAAAGGTTAGAAATCAAGTATAATTCACAATTTCCTGCAAATGTGATTCAAGTTAGTAGAAAGAAAGCTTTATGTCTCACGGATCCCGCGGTTCCCTCCTAGTAGGGATCCGTCTAGGCAAATCTGAGGGATCCATGCGATGATGAATAAAGTCAGCAAAGATTGGTATAACAAGAAATGTTAATACTAAAAGGAGGTATGGATTATATAGTATACTCACATACTCAGAAATATAGCAAGTAGCATGTAATTCCATTTAATAAACAAGAGTTATGATATACATGACTCGAAAAACAAGACAATAGACAATACATGACTAGGAATTTCTAGATCACCTAACGCTTGAAGCTAAGACACCACTATAATCTTCTAGCTCAAGTTTTGTTTAGGTTTAATCTCGTCAAAATGTTCGAGGAGATGATAGAACATGAAACGTTGGTCTTCTCGTACTTCATGTATCAAACTTTCAACATGTTGACAATGATAGCAATCTTTGTCATGGCTAGGTAGTGGTGGTGGTAGAAATGAAATGGCTTGATTCGAAGGATCAAGTGAAGCGGCTTGTGGAGCTTCAAACGATGGAGGGATTGGTGGAGGTGCATTTAAGAATGACTCAACCAAGAATGATGGTGGTGGTAGAGAAGTGTCAACTTCCATATGGTCGGGTGGTTGATTTTGATGATTTGTCATAATCCAAATGGGATTATATGATGAAAACGCCGAGAAGGAAGCCGGAGCAAGTGTTGACTCAACACCTTGATTTTGAACCATTATTCCTCCTAATGAGGAGAATGTTGTCGTGAGCGGATGAGACGGCTTAGGAGGCAAGTCCTCTAAATTGTAGAGGTGTGGTGATGATAGTGGGGATGTAAATGAAATAGCTCTAGGAACCAATGGTGATGGTTTGGTGGAGATGATATTGTTTGTCCTAGGAGGTATGGTGGTGTTTGGCAAAGGTAGTTTTGTCGGTATTAACCTTTTAGAAATTGGTTTGATTGGATGATGAAGGATTCTATCATTTGTCGGCTTGACCGGAGATGATTCGGTTGAGGAAATTTTGTGTATAACACGAGCTCTTTTCATGGGTGGTTCTTTGGTGGATAAGTTACTACTTGGAGTTTTCCTCATGATGAGATGATTTCAAGAGTTTGCAAGAGCTGAAAGTTAGGATGAAAGTGATGACTATGGGGGTCCTAATAAGGTGGTTTATAAACTAAGTGATTTGGCAAGTGCATTTAAGCTTCAAGCCACTAGGATTCATTGGAATGTGATGATTGACATGCACAAGAGTCAACTTCAGAGGTTGTACTGATCTATGAACTCATTTAAGATGAGATGGAGTGTTTGAGTTAGGAAGATGAGTTTGAAATGATTGCTTTAGCAAGATTTGACCTTCTGTTATCACGGATCCCACGGTCCCTCCTCAGAGGGATCCGTCTAGGCTAATCCTAGGGATCCGTCTCTCAGCAACTATGAAAGAGTGGAAATGATGTTTCTAAGATCTAAGACCTATATTATCTTGAGTGTTTCAGTCCTCCTAAGTGTTTTAAATGAATGGATGCTTGAGTACTTGAAGGTAATGGGTGATGTAGCTAATGATTGTCTTTTGTGGAAGGATTTAGAACTTTCAAGAGTACCAATGGATGAACAAGGATGACACTAAAGATTTAGAATGTCAATTGAAGCTAGATGATCATAGAGATCAGGTTGTGTCTTAGGATAGTGTTTTGGAAAATATCCTAGAAGCTTTGAGATGAGAAAACTAGATTTTGATCAAATTTGATCAATTTGGAGGTGAGGATGATTTATGATCAATTTTGCCATAATTGAAAGATTTCTAAGACTAGATGTGAGGGATCAAGTAGAAAATGAGGTGTGAGTTTAAGAGCGGAAGAGTAATGGATTAACACGAAACGGTAGATCTACAAGCTTTTTTAGAGTGTAACCTCGGTGAGTTATGTATGAATGGGAAAGATTAACCTATCTTGATAAGGACTTAATTTGCCTTAAGACACTATGTTTAGCTTAGTGTGAGGTGTTCTAAGAATGTCTTTGAAATACAATGCTTGTAATTGCATTTTCTGTTCGACGGATCCCACGGTTCCCTAAGAGTGGGGATCCGTCTAGTGTAACTTTTGGGATCCGCCCATCTGCTCAGCAGAACCTTTACTAAAGGTATGCAATGATCTTGACAATGCATTATATTCCAAGATTAGTTTAAAGGAGTTCAAAAACTAAGATATCAAATGTAAAATGTTTTATTTCATGAAGAAAATTAGATTACATTGATAAAGCACGAGTACAAGAGATTTGATCCTATATTGGAATACTATTGGTTTCCTTGAGTGTTTTCACTAGGAGGATCATTATGTGATTGATGAGTGTTGGTGGAATCAAGAATGAAGAAAGTCTTTATGAGAGATATGTTTAGCGGTTCCATCATCTTGTTCACAAGTACGTTCAACGGACTTTGAAATTGAGGATGGAAGTGCATAACATTATGATAGAGGCGTGTCAAGAACATTCCATAAGGGATGATTTTATTCTTGGAGCCTTGAAGATTTGCAATTCGCCTTGCTAAGAAGTAGGCGAGATTGTATGGTTGTTGTGTTAGCAAACAATACAACATGTGAGCACAACAAGCGGGAAGGATTTCTTGATTTCCCCTAAGACTCCAAACATTTTCACGTAGGATGAGTGCAAGAGGCTTGTACTCTTCTCGGATATCCCTTGTAAAGATAATGTTTGGATCGGAGTAATATGGTCGAGGTTTGCATATTATGCGATTTAAATCTTCCGAGAAGGGTATGTGTGAACAATATGGACTATTTTCTTCACGAAAGTTGAAGAGAGAATCAAGAGACCAATCTTCGATGAAGGCACATTGTCCATGATTTGGAATCCGGAGGATGTGAGCAAAATGCCCAAGGGTTAGAGTGAACTTTTGGTTTTGATATAAAACCAAAGAGATAGAGAGCGATCCTCGTTACGAACGAGTTCGACTTGACGGAAGAATTCCATTATGAACCTTGGACATATCTTCTCGTTGATTTCAAGAAGGCATTCTAGTCCTATGGCTCGGAAGGAGGTATTGATACCTTCTTCGAATTGTAGAGGTGTCTACAATACGTCCTTCATGGAAGTGACGGTTTTCGAGATTATTGAACCCACGGACATGATTGCTAGGCGTGTTGGGTTCGAGAGAGATGTTCGGAGTGTAGACGCTAGTGAGTGAAAAATCAAACTCATATTCATGCGTCATAGTTGAACCTATAGAAATGACAAGTTAATAAAAGGAGGTGTTTGTGGTCAACTTATGATAATCTAATGTTTTAACTAGATTTTTATTAACAATGGTTTCTAACAAGAAATACACTTAACTTACTTATGGTTTTGACATACATGTAGAATATTACTCTTAGAAGAAAAGAGGTTTTTGATTTGCATGAAAAGTCTGTTTTCCAAGTAGGACGGATCCCACAGTTCCTTTTCAAAAGGGATCCGGCTAGTATAATTTCCGGGATCCGTGGATCTGTAGTAACAATGATTTTATAAAAACATTGATTTTATAGTTTTTATACCACGAAAATATGTTTTATCCTACATTTTCCTTTAGCATGCATACATGACTTCTAATGTATCACGAAAGAAATAAGACATATAAATCAAGAGAAATGATAAACACACTATAACAAAAACAACTTAGATAATCTAGATCATTAATAATATTGCATTTCAATGCTAAGGATGATACAAAGGATTGGGTATATGACCCCAATATAGATTAACAACACAAAGTAAATGTCTCCGTATGTGAACTTCATCATAGGGAACACAAGTGCGATGAGTGTTATGACGATGAGCACGAGTGCGATGTAAACCATGTTGATGACGGATCTTCTTGGTTTCGGAATGAGGAGGAAGATGAAGTTTTTAAGTGAGAGGGAATTTTTGAAATTGGATGATTTGAAAAAGGTGAGAATTTGTTAGATAGGTCGACGATGGGAGTTTTTATAGGGAAGGAGGAATTTTTGAAATTCGTGTTATGTTTTATTATTGGATTAAAAAGAAATAAAACATAAGTTTAATATACTATGACTATAGACGAGAAATATAGCACGTATGAGAGAAAAATGCTTCCTAACGAAGCTTCATGTAAACCATGTAATTTCAACAAAATATAATCATATAAATACCTAAAAAAGGTATACTTAATTATCAAGCAAAGTAAAAAGAAAGTCATACCTCTAGCACACTTAGGAATGTCTTTACAAATGACACAACAAATGTCACTTAGACGGTTCCCGCTCCTTTGCGATTAAGATACCTTCTTAAGGAAGGTATTCTTGTTACCAAGTTACTCCTAAAGCTTGGTGGGTATGAGCTTTGACTAATCAACATGACAAAGAGGATTAGTGCAAAAAAAAAAAAAGGAAAAAGAAATATTGTTATCAACTTCAACATCCAACAATATAGTTTTGAAAAACATGGTGTTTGCTTTTATGAAAAACCTTCTTTGTAGTTTTCAATTAACCGTGGATCGTATTAAGTTTTTAAAGTACAATATACTTCAACAAACTTGGTAATGAAACTCTGATGCCAATTGTGGAAAACTAGAAGGGGGGGTTGAATAGTTTTACTAATTAAGACTTCCTTTTAATCTATTTAGATCGACTTATGTCAATCTATTTGGATGTGTGTATTGGATGTTGATAAACAAGCATGTAAAGGTAAGTAATGAAAAGATTAGAGTAAGAAGCACAAAACCACAACGCAAGTATTTATAGTGGTTCGGCTACAAGGTCACCTTCCTTGCCCTACTCCACTCCTCGAGTCACCTACTCGAGAGTTCGTAATCACTACACCAATCTCCTTATGGCGGAGAAGCCTTCACAACGTCGCTTAACCTTTTTCCGGTACAAAGCTAAATAATGAGTTCTTTCACACCAAGGAGAACCACACCTAACACAACGTCGCCTACCCTTTATACGGTGCTAGGCTAACCACCGGGTTCTTTCACTCCAAGGTGAACCACACCTACACAACGTCGCCTACCCTTTATAAGGTACTAGGCTAAGTACCCAGTTCTTTCACACATTAGGTGAACTACACCTTTACAACGTCGCCTACCCTTTATTAGGTACTAGGCTAAGCACCTAGTTCCATTGCAATGGAGGAACTACTACCACACTACACCAACGACTAATCCCAAAGGAGATCTACTCCTTTACAACATCATCAAGGATATCAATATCCTTGGATCTAAAACTAGTCTATCTTGTACATCGAAACACACCATATCGAATGTACATCTAAGGAACCTTTCACTAATGCCTTTGACTAGATCTACAAGACACCTTTTACTAATGTCTTGTGTCTTCACTTCTAAGCACCTTTCACTAATGCTTCTTTGTCTTGACTTCTAAGCACCTTTCACTAATGCTTCTTAGTCTTGATTTCCAAGCACCTACCACAAGTGCTTTATCCTATAGACGATAGATACCCTTCACTAATATCTTCGTCTTGACTCTTAAGACATCTTTCACTAATGTCTTCAACACTACACTTCTTTGAAGAAAGAAGGGAATCATCAACAAGAAGACTTCAGTAGCCTTGATGATGAGGAAGTATGGCAACTCATAGACTTGAGCTTGATCGACTTCAAAGGTGATGATATTGCCTTTAAGAGGAACCTAAAAGATCACACAAAAACAAAACTACAAACATAGATCTCTTGGATCTAAGGTTAGTGAGATTTAACTCAGGGGAGAAAGTATATTCAAAGGGGGTGAGAAACAATGAAGAAATGGCTCACTATTTATAGAGGAAAAACCTCTACTGTTCCCCGGATCCCACGGATCCCTACCACAAGGGATCCGGCTAGCACAAAGCTAGGGATCCGTGGTCCGCTCCTCTTTGCCCATGGGTATTTTTGGTTATGGGTCATGGGTCATGGGTTATGGGTTGAGCCATGGTTTTCTTTCTAGATACAATGTATCTTAAGGATACAATGAACTTGGTTAAGTGGTATATATAAAACCATGGGTTATGGGTCAAAACCATTTGCTAGTATTTAGCCATTTAGTATATACTTGTATTTACCCATTTTAGCATACACTTAGTTTTTACCCATTTTAGTATACTTAGTTTAAGTATATGTTTAACCCAATATGTAAACACTAGTTGTTGTACATATGTATCTAAATCATAAAATCACTTATACTTGTTTTATTGTTTTATGTGAAAGTGTAGGTGTGTTAGAAAACTATTAGTCCAAACCATTTACGTATTTTATTTGTTTCGCTAAAATGATTTTACTTTTGTTATCGACAAAACATTAGAAGATCGTAAAATATAAATAAACGTTTTTACGGCTTATTTGTATTAACAGATGAGTACAACGCAAGGGTGTGGGGGAATTACTCAACCGAGGTGGAAGAAGTAATTATATTACAGGTATCAAACAAGGGTTATCCTAGTGCCTCTTATCATTTAGTTATTCCTAACTACACAAGCGTAGTCTTACTAGCGATCTCGGGATGCATCACAAAACAAGTTCTAGAATCTAATATACTACCGGTTCACACTCTAAGCATTGAAGATGAATGCTTTAATTCCTACTAATCTAAGGGCGATCCTCACATTTTGGGTGGAATTTAGGTGATAAAGGGTTTTTGTGCTAGTCATGCAACTTCCTATCCATGAGACGCTTTTGTTAAGAATAATGGCCCACTCCTATATGTCATGAAAAATTAAAAATTTGGTGCCAAAATTACCCTAACTGACATTTTCTCATGGTTTATTACACAAATGCAATTGGACAAAGCAAACAATCAAGGATAAGCATAGTTTCAAAGTTCCCGTTTTATTTTCCCTCCCTACACTTAAACTGAACATTGTCCCCAATGTTCCCCCGAAAGTATCAAAGTTATGATAATGGAAGGTAATAAAAGATGAAAGAAACTAATACTCCCCTGATTAGCTCGGTAGGATCCGTGTAAAGCGGTGGTTACATCTTTCTTCAAGAAGAACGTTTGCGTGAAAAGCTCGTTCTCATCTTATGTATCTTCTTCTTGGTAAATTAAACATGCACACTTGAAGAAAACAAACGAAACCTTCACGTAAAATCGGCGGTAATAATATATATAGGACTCTACTAAACTAGGATATAATGCTTGTGAAATGGATGTTTCTGATTTTACGTAAAATTAAGACCTAAAAATTCCAAAAATTTATAAGTAGCTCGAGAAAACGAGAAAAGTAATCAGTTGTTTACGCTCCTTCTCGACGGCTTCAGTAAGGGTTGCGATCTGACGCCCGTCACGTTATCCCTAAAAAGCGGTCTGCGATTTTCCGGAAAAAATTCGGAAAATTTACATCTTTAGAATCGAAAAATTTCACGCAAAACATCCATTTTTACTCGATACAAGCATTTGACTCGAACAAACACACATGTATATCTTTTAAGTAATTGAAATTCTCATGTTTACGTTTCTTTTGAAAACGTGTGTAATCCTCCCTACACTTATCCCTTATGTAAAATACCTTTACATGTAATTAAGACGAGGTTAAAGACAAAATAAAGCATTTTTACAAATTAAACATGAGAATAAATAATCAATAAAAGATACATGATACAAACAAGCAAACAATTAAGCATGGGTTGCCTCCCACGAAGCGCTTTTCTTTATTTATGAGTCTTGTATCTAGACTCGAAGTCGTACCCCTACGTGACTTCATTACCGTCACCTTCCTTTTTTGCTCTTCCTTCGTAAAAAGGACGTAGACGTTGTATGCTTACCGTGGATTCCTTGCCAATGTCGTCTATTATGGTAACGGTTTTATCCTTTAGATTGGTTTCTTTCACCGTTTAAGGCCCAAACCATCTTGGTTTGTTTCTACCTCGTAATGCTCTTATTCGTGATTTGTATAAGAGTACTTTCTCTCCCTTTAAAAATTCCTTAGGGTTCTTTTGTGTTTGTGGTATTGAAGTGGGATTATTTCCTAATTTTTTATCGCGCTTCCACAATGTTGCATGTAGTCCTTGAACCATGAAATCTCTAAGCCTTTTTTCCCAATCGTTCATTTTCTTCTTAACCACATTGTTAGGGACTTGTGGATTCTCATCCGTAATCTTCTCCATGATCTTAAGAGGATACCTTGGAACAATGGGTATCCTAGTGTACCCCTTGCCGCTTTTAAGTATCATGATGCCCTCCCCGCATTTGATGGTTGCTTTGGCAGTGGCCAGAAAAGGTGTCCCAAGAATGAGTGGCATATTTCTATCTTCCTCAATTTCTATGATCACGAAATCCACCGGATAGACGATATTAGCCACCTCTATTAAAACATCCACTGCGATTCCTATGGGGTAGACATAGGTGTGATTTGCTAAGGAAAGTCTAAGATCGGTCTTAGCTGGCTTCTCCCTAGTTAACTTATTATAGATTGATAATGGCATTATGTTTACATCATACCCTTGATCAGCTAAGGCATTTAGAACCAGCTCATACAGAGGTCCCATAGGCATGGTTTCATACTCTTCTTCTGCTATTTTTCCTTCAAGGGCTTCCCTAAGAACCTCATTGTACCTAAAGTTGTTCACTTGGTTAACAATGGTTTTTTTGTTAATTTCATGCTTAAGGTAGTACTCAATGGTTTCGGGCTCATTATTAGGTTCAGCCTCCTCCCTCTTGCTTTTCTCGGTTTTCTTCTCCTCAACCTTTCCATCTTCAGGCATAATGGAAATGGCGTTAACAAACGAAGTGGGAGGATAATCATTGCTTCTTACTAGTACCTTTTCGGGAACTTTTGTCTTGGTATATTCTTTTACGGGTTCATCATTTCCGTCATCTTTGCTGCAATTTCCTCTCTTTGCCTATAAACCTCCTCTTCAAATTTTGCTAATCTCTCCGTATGAGCTGCCATGTACTCCCTCATTTGTTCCTTAAAGCTTGGTGAGAGTGGTATTGGGGAAGTAGAACAGAAGCGCCGTTCGGAATTAAGATTTTGCTCACGACTTGGGGATTCGGAGAAAGGTGTTGGGTGGTTGGTGGAATTGGCGGAATTGACTATTTCCTGGGGGATTTGTACGGGGGCTCTCTTATTCCTTTCTATCAGATAATCAATCCTTCTCTCGAGAGCACTCATTTGCTCTTCGATGACGTTGGAAGATTCAAGAGGAGTTGATATGGCATTAACCACTTTAACGGGGGTTTAAGGGGATTCATTCCAATCTTCGGTAGCTTGACGGCAAGCTCTTCTATAATATCCCAAGATTCCTCTGCGTTAAAGTTGCTAAGCCTTCCACCGGCGGCTTGATCAATAGATCGCCTTGTGAAGAAATCGGTATGGTCATAGAAGATTTGGATTTGAAGCCAAAGATCAACACCATGATGAGGGACTTTATGGAGTAAGTCCTTGAATCGAGTCCATGCTTTGTAGAGAGATTCGCCTTGAAGTTGTTGAAACGTCAAGATGTCTCCTCTTAGTTTAGTAGTTCTCCCCGGTGGGAAAAATTGAGCAAGGAAGCGAGAGGTGAGATCATCCCAACTTGAGATGGAGCTGGCGGGAAGTTGCTCAAGCCAATTACTAGCTTGGTCCCGTAGAGAGAATTGGAAGAGACGCAGACGCGTGGTCTCCCGAGTAGTAGCATCGAGGTCGATGAATCGACAATTTTAAGGAAGTCCTTAAGATGCTGATTAGGATCTTCGGAACGAAGTCCATGGAATGCACATCCGTTTTGCACCAACCGGATGGTGTCGGATCGAAAGGCCGTTGTAACACCCCAACCCGACAAGGGTCCGAATGCCACATTATGAAGTCACATCAGAACATACTAATCAAAATGCAAGCGGAAGTCTTTATTAAAATCATGAAAGTCATCAAAACATAAGTCATTCAAAAGTTCCAAAGCATAACCAATAACTGAAATAACATGGTCCAAAATACTGAATTAAAGATAGTTCAAAATGCCAAAGGTCCAACAATAGGGTTCACTAGGGTAGGTCTCCACTCCTACTCTCGAAATCCCATATCACTGCTCCCAGCTAAATACCTGCCGCATGGAAAAGAAAACGCGGCTGAGCTAACGCTCAGTGAACAGATATAAACAAATATTTAAACGATTATCAAATCCGAATCAAATGCGCGCATACCATCTGTAACAAATATCATATCAAAAGGGAAGTCCCAACTGAAGAGTAAGCATGGTAATCCGAAGAATAATCAAAGTAATCAAGTGAACCGAATATAAGGGAGAGAACATGGTAGTCAAACGAATCACATACGAATATTGAATGAACAGATAGCCAACCGAACAACTGAACAAACATGGCATAGCAAACGAATAAATCAGAATAGCAGATAATCATATAACAACCAGAATCAGAATGTTGCCCCGAGTACCTATACTAAAGGAGATACTCCAATAGCCAAATCTACAAATCACACATACATACAACAGCCTTAACCCCGACATGCCCATACTGTTTTAAACAGGTTCGAAATAGTGACTTATATACTCGTTTAGACGCGTCTTAACACACGTAATATATATTTAGGTTTCTCGAATCTTTTACACCACATTCACCCGCAACACACGATCACATATGGACCGTTTCAAACTGATTTCGTCGACGCCTTAAGCCCTCGATACACATGCAACATATATGCTAGACTCGACACAACCACTCGAACATAACACGACATAAAAGTAGTCCAAATACACGACACCATCAGGTTATAACTAAAGGCGTATATGATCTTATGATTTTATGTGATAGCTATATATCCATCGTAGACCCATATATATAACGAAACAGAAAGATCAAATATACATGTCTTATACGTTTTATTATTTTCATGTGACTAAAGGTTTCCTTCTTATTTCATATCTTAACGGAACAAGATTAGATTAACCTATTTATACATATATATATATATATATATATATATATATATATATATATATATATATATATATATATATATATATATATATATATATATATATATATATATATATATATATATATATATATATATATATATATATATCGTACGAATGGAGTTAGAAAACACAAAGACGATGATAAGGAGTACCTTAGGTCGGATATACCACCGATCGAAGCACACAAGGACCAAAATTCAGAAACGTTTCGAACCTAAAACCAAAATCCCTTTGAACCAAAACACCACACGAATCACAGAATGTTTGTATCCCACGAACCCTATCACGCTTTTCTCTGCTACCTCGTACACTCCTTGGATTTCTTAAAGAAATAAATAGGCTGCCGTTTTCAAAACTTGAGAAGAAAGTGATGAAGCCCTATCGATGGTATATAAGTTTTTAGGTTTAGTGTGTGTGGGTTGGTACTCGGTCCAGGATATAACCAAAGAAAAGGATTTTTAAATTTGAAAGATGCTGATTTGGGGAGAAAGTTACGGGGTTTGATTGGCCATGACTTTTAAAATCTTCAAATGTGATATCTCAATTTTTCAAACGAGAACAAGATCCCATGCAATATTTTTGGTATAATATTTTTGTATATATGGTACATGGTCTAGAAAGGGTCCAACACACGTTGCAATGTGTGATATAACAAAGTGGTGTCGAATTTTATTTGAGGCCCAGGTGAAATCGAAAGGAAAATAATGTGTCGCATTACTCGTACAGCTCGGTTCCAAAATAAACGTAGTGAGACATAGGACGTACTTAATATAACGTATAGTTTTAAATTTCGTATATTTATTTAAATATTTAAGGTATATCCGAAATAAAATGAAAAATGTAAACCGGATTTTAGGGCTTTACAATTCTTCCCCTATAAAAAGAAATTTCGTCCTCGAAATTGGAAAGACGTAACGAACAGAATGTACCGAATCAAGCAAAGAAATGCGGGTAGGTAGATCGCATAGACTCCTCGGTTTCCCAAGTAGCTTCCCGCTCCGGATGGTTCCGCCACAAAATCTTAACAAATGGAATGACTTTCTTTCTCATGACTCTGTCTTGGCGATCTAAAATAGCCTCAGGCTCTTCCACTAATGTCAAATCCTCTCGGATCTGGTCTAACGGATAGGAGGTCATGTAAAGATGATGATAATTGTATCCCCCCAGAAGGGATACATGAAACATATTATGAACGTAAGATAACTGAGGAGGTAAAGCCAAACGATACGAAACCTCGCCAATGCGATCAAGAATTTCAAAAGGCTGGTAAAATGCAAACTCGGTTTGCCGTGGTTATCACAACATAAAGGATGGTCACGATACACATAATCAATAATTACCATGCTCATTAGTGGTGTTGTCAAGGACAAAGTGTAATCAAGTGAAGTAGAAGTAAAACCAAATGACGTGCAAATAAAACAGATATAACCGAATGAGTAGCACCCGTATCAAACAAAACAAACACGTCTCGACCAAAAATAGATAAAATGCCCGTGAGAGAACCTGAAGTGTTCGCCGCATCACGACCAGAAGCCGCCGGCTTCTCATCACCATTAATCCTCGTGCCTGAACCAGAACCCGAACCATAACTGGAACCTGACCCACGATAATCCTGACGTCCCCGATGGTACTGCTGGTCGCTGTCGCGCCAGTTCCGCTGACCGTAGCCACCATGCCCTCTGTTGCCCTGTCTGTCATGACGTCGGTAATCATTAGAACGCTGCTCAAAACCTCGTTGGTTTCCACCTTGATAACTTTGGCGTCGATCACCATTACGGTCACTTTTGTTGTAACCGGACCGCTCCCACATAATCTCTATATTGCGCGCCGCATTCGCTACCTTCGACACGTCTTCATACTCATTATTAACCAGCTGCCCAAGAATACGATCAGGAAGTCCCCACTTGAAGTGTCGTGCCTGATCTTGTGACGACCCAGCTGCCGCACCCAGATAACCAACCAGACGAGAAAACCTCTTCATATAGTGAGAGATAGTCTCACTCTATTTCTGCTGCTCGGAGAAAGGGAAGTAATGCTGTAAGAAAACCTCACGAAACTAAGCCCAAGTCATTGCCGCCACATAGGGTTCACCACCCTTCGCTTGTCTATGAGCTTTCCACCAGCTCAACGCATCACCCTCGAACTTGTAGCTCGCGAGCCGAGCTTTAAACTCGTCCGTCACCCCAAGCACCTCAAATATCTTCTCAACATGAGATATCCAGTTCTCCGCTTCCATGGGAGTAGTAGCAGAAGTAAAAGATCGCGGTTTCTGCTTAACGAACCGCTCGAGCCAAACATGAATATCAACGGGTTGACCTCCACCACCAGATCCACCACTGCTACTAGCAAAACCAGAGACGGTTCCAAAAGCTCGACGAAGTCTGGGGAGAAGTTGTTGAACTTGTCGGCTGAGCTACGACCTCGCGAGGGATCGAGTGTTGTGACGCGTATTCACCATCTAAACGAAAACAAACCAACAAATAAATAGGCATGAGAAACGAATACGAAAGGGAGCAGAGCAAAACAAAAGAAACCTAGTGTCTACCCAATCTCACAGGTCAGCCAAAGCCTAAGGGTCGCAAAACCTAGGCTCTGATACCATATGCCACATTATGAAGTCACATCAGAACATACTAATCAAAATGCAAGCGGAAGTCTTTATTAAAATCATGAAATTCATCAAAACATAAGTCATTCAAAAGTTCCAAAGCATAACCAATAACTGAAATAACATGGTCCAAAATACTGAATTAAAGATAGTTCAAAATGCCAAAGGTCCAACAATAGGGTTCACTAGGGTAGGTCTCCACTCCTACTCTCGAAATCCCATATCACTGCTCCCAGCTAAATACCTGCCGCATGGAAAAGAAAACGCGGCTGAGCTAACGCTCAGTGAACATATATAAACAAATATTTAAACGATTATCAAATCCGAATCAAATACGCAGAGCTGTAACAAATATCATAACAAAAGGGAAGTCCCAACTGAAGAGTAAGCATGGTAATCCGAAGAATAATCAAAGTAATCAAGTGAACCGAATATAAGGGAGAGAACATGGTAGTCAAACGAATCACATACGAATATTGAATGAACAGATAACCAACCGAACAACTGAACAAACATGGCATAGCAAACGAATAAATCAGAATAGCAGATAATCATATAACAACCAGAATCCGAATGTTGCCCCGAGCACCTATACTAAAGGAGATACTCCAATAGCCAAATCTACAAATCACATATCATAACCAATATCATATCAAATCCGTCAAATCATATCAAAGTGTACATGGGTAGCTAGCCCAAATGTACCAAACTGTGAGGGGGTGTATTGCACACACGCACCACATCACCAAAACTGAACTGAGTACCTAGGATGCATCCATACGCTCCTTGCAAAACAAATCAAATATACATATGCCAGTTCGAGACTGTACATACATAATCATAATGGCCAAGTGTACACATATCATAATCATATCAAAAGGGAACGCCGGGGACTAATCACACCGCCCCAGATAGTGTCATGCCATTGATGCATCAATGACATGGCCATGGTACCTCCATGGCTAGTTAGCTCGGGCAACCAAATAACACAAATCATATCATATCAAACTGATCATATAATGGAATCATATCAATAAGGGATCTCAACGGATAGCATATCAACGAATAATTAAGCGAATATCGAATCAGAGAATCATACCAAATCGAATCATATCAAAGGAATCATATCAAATCAAAGTAAGGAGAATACGAATCAGATATCAAAATGGACAAGAGTCATGAGAGAAAAGATGTGTCATTACTAAATGACAGAATATCTGTACCTCAAAGTGTGCGCAAGAGAGCAAAGCACACAAAGCCAAATCACAATCTCTCCCTCTTCACGATATCTACATTAATAATTATACATATTATTTATAATTCTACAAATATCGAAACTGTCTTTTAATATTCGGGTTATATACTTAACATATTTTAGTGTTTTATGCTATAAAATAATAACGTACTTTTTAAACAATATTCGAATAATGTTATGACAATTGACGGGCGCGGACCACTCTCGGAAATTACATAACGCACACTACTCTCTATTATGCATACTCTTTATTATTTACATGCCCTATTATATATCATGCTTACTCTTCTATTTTATATGTGTATATATATGCTTGAGAACAAACTAAGTAAGTGTCCCTTTCTTGATTCCTTTAAAACACATGGATGCATACATGACCACTTAAATACTCATGCTGAACTTATTTGCATCCCTTTAATATATTTGTATACTAATCTTTCACTCCATTGACGTCACGAGACCCACACGCATATTAGACATAAACAAACCAAGCAGCCTTATTTTGACACACCCATGATCATGCACCAGACCATACACGTTTTGAAAATAGATTGCACCCATACCCTTTTTTTTATTGTCCCATTCAACCCAACTCTTGACACTCTTTCAAAACAGTATACACACCTTTTTATATCATATGTGACTCACCACAATTTGCATGAATTATTTTTGTAACAACAGATATGTAAAAAGAGCCATCCATGCATGCATTAAAACCAAACGATCACCTAAGGGGCGATAACAAACGGGCCGAAGGACGAAACTGAGAAGCGAATACTAAGACCCCATATTTAGTTCATGAAATCATACTTAAACAGATCCTTGTTCAACTCAAATCTTTATTTCTGTTTTAATTGAATGCGCGTGGTTCTATTGTTTTATATGCATGATGAAGCTTTGATAATTAGATTACAAACACACATACAACAGCCTTAACCCCCGACATGCCCATACTGTTAGTGACTTATATACTCGTTTAGACGCGTCTTAACACACGTAATATATATTTAGGTTTCTCGAATCTTTTACACCACATTCACCCGCAACACACGATCACATATGGACTGTTTCAAACTGATTTCTTCGACGCCTTAAGCCCTCGATACACATGCAACATATATGCTAGACTCGACACAACCACTCGAACATAACACGACATAAAAGTAGTCCAAATACACGACACCATCAGGTTATAACTAAAGGCGTATATGATCTTATGATTTTATGTGATAGCTATATATCCATCGTAGACCCATATATATAACGAAACAGAAAGATCAAATATACATGTCTTATACATTTTATTATTTTCATGTGACTTAAGGTTTCCTTCTTATTTCATATCTTAACGGAACAAGATTAGATTAACGTATTTATACATATATATATCGTACGAATGGAGTTAGAAAACACAAAGACGATGATAAGGAGTACCTTAGGTCGGATATACCACCGATCGAAGCACACAAGGACCAAAATTCAGAAACGTTTCGAACCTAAAACCAAAATCCCTTTGAACCAAAACACCACACGAATCACAGAATGTTTGTATCCCACGAACCCTATCACGCTTTTCTCTGCTACCTCGTACACTCCTTGGATTTCTTAAAGAAATAAATAGGCTGCCGTTTTCAAAACTTGAGAAGAAAGTGATGAAGCCCTATCGATGGTATATAAGTTTTTAGGTTTAGTGTGTGTGGGTTGGTACTCGGTCCAGGATATAACCAAAGAAAAGGATTTTTAAATTTGAAAGATGCGGATTTGGGGAGAAAGTTACGGGGTTTGATTGGCCATAACTTTTAAAATCTTCAAATGTGATATCTCAATTTTTCAAACGAGGACAAGATCCCATGCAATATTTTCGGTATAATATTTATGTATATATGGTACATGGTCTAGAAAGGGTCCAACACACGTTGCAATGTGTGATATAACAAAGTGGTGTCGAATTTTATTTGAGGCCCAGGTGAAATCGAAAGGAAAATAATGTGTCGCATTACTCGTACAGCTCGGTTCCAAAATAAACGTAGTGAGACATAGGACGTACTTAATATAACGTATAGTTTTAAATGTCGTATATTTATTTAAATACTTAAGGTATATCCGAAATAAAATGAAAAATGTAAACCGGATTTTAGGGCTTTATAGCCGTAGTTTGAGCTTGGTCGGGAAGCTCAATTGTGTTCCTATAGCCTAGGTGGCTTGGTCTCGAGTATTCACCAAGAGTACGGCCTCTTGGCGGGTCATTTGGTGGCAGGTTGATGAATGGTGGTTGGTTATCACCTTCCATGATGAAAAGTGATGGGGTTTATGAACAAAGGTCACGAAGAAGGGGGATAGACTACGAGGAAGCTAAAAAATGGGAAAAAAGTTTACTTGATAGGAATCAAGCAAGGAAACCTAAACGAGGTGGACTCCTAACTAGCTATTCTATTCAGCCGGCCAAAACTTGATAACGCCGCACGCGTCGTTCGGGGTCAAAGGAACTTCCTTTTCGTCGAGCAAGTTTTTCAACACTCTTGGCAGTGAACCTAATCGTTGTAGTGTAGTATTAGGGTAAGCCACGGGAATTGATATCGTTCTCTAGGGGAATAGGAATGCTAGTGAGAAGTTACTACGCTAAGGTTGGGGTTGAGGAAGATTATTTTTTTATCTTTTTATGTTTTTTAGGGAATGGAAAGGTACGAATCTCGGGGTTTGGATTTGGGGGGTTGGTATTTCTACCGATTACTCTACTTATCTAACTATCTAATCTAGTGGGTAGTCTATGTCTAATTATTGTGTGCTCGTATGATCATTTAAAGATGTGTTTACTTAGGTTTTATTACTCCTTAATTATCTCCTATTGATGGTCGAATTGTCACGTCCTTATTCTTAATCGCGTTGTGTGTCTAAGGTCGTAGGGTATGCATTTATCCCTAACTCTTTGAAACTACCAAAGGTTAATGCCTACAAAATCTCTAGGATTTACAAACTTAACACTATGGTACTCTTCGGATGGTTTAGCCTACAATGACTCTAGGTACGATAAGCTAAGGTTCACAAAGATTAATCAAGCATTAACTACACAACGGATGACCTATCGCAATACTAGATCATTAACAATTAAGATAAGAGGCAACCAATCAATATTCAATAATTAAGTTTCATATTCCCTAAGCAAACACACAACTAAATTAGCCGGACATAGGAAACATGCAAGAATACACACAATTAATTGAAGACATACTTGAATTAATGAAGAAAAATACTTATCTTGATGTAAGATAGGGTATGGAACCCTAAAATACTGTACAAGACAGCCTTGGTTTGGTTTAGGTTTTTACTCCAAAAGACTACACACTGAAAACTAAAAAATTCGGATTCTATATATAAGATTACACATGCGACGGTGTCACCCTTTGATTTGTGACGCCGTCGCGCCGTATTAAGGTTTCGTCTTGGCCACGTTAGTCTTGCGACGGCGTCACCTCATGCTTGTGACGCCGTCCCCTTCAGTTTACGACGTCGTCGGATCAAATCTAGGTCGTCGAGTTGCGACGCCTTACTCTTTTAAAACCCGGCCGCCACTTGTAAATGAGCAATTTGGCTACCGAGCAACCACAAAATTTGTCCGACGGCCGCTAGTTGTGCCTGACGCCGTCCTCTTCGCCCAGAGCCGAGTGTCTCGATTCTTGTTTTTGGCCATTTTCTTCGTATATTCGCGCCTTTTCGTCCGAATAAGTGTCATTCTAGCATTTTGCCTTCAAGATACCTAAAAAGTGAAAAGGAACGATATTAAGTAATAACGGATACAAAAGTGATCAAATAAGGGCTTAAACGACCCCTTAAAAAGGTACATTTTAAAACCTTATCAGGTACAAGGCTAGACACCGAGTTCTTCCACGAGGTAGAACCAACTCTATCACAACGTCGCCTACACTTTATCTGGTACAAGGCTAGAAACCGAGTTTCATTAGAAAGGAAGAACTACTACCTAACACTATTACCCAACACAACTACCCAAAGGAGACCCACTCCTTTTTTACAATACTAGAAAGGATATCAATATCCTTTAACCCAAACTACACAACTTGTACATCGACGCACCATATCGAATGTACACCTTCGACACCATTCACCAATGCCTTCAACACAACACTCTATGGAGGGAGGAAAGAACTATAACCAAGATGCACTTCAGTGGTCTTGATGATGACGAAGCTTAGCAACTCATGACCTTGAGCTTGCACTTCTTCAAGAGGTGGTGATCCCGCCTTTAAGAGGAACCTAGAATCACACATAGATAAAACTACATAGAATGATCCTTTGGATCTGTAATTAGAGAGGTTAAAACATAGAGACAAAGTATGTCTAAAAGGGGTAGTGAGCCAGAGAGCAATGACTCACTATTTATAGGTAAAAAAATCCTACTGTCCCATGGTTCCGGCGGATCCCTCACCCAAGGGATCCCGCCAGTGCAATTCCAGGGATACGGCTGCTGGGTCAGCTTAGTCCGGATTTTGGGTTTATGGGTTATGGACCATGGGTCATGGACTTTGGATCATGGATACCCAACAAGATACAATGTACCTAGTCAATGGGTTATGGATCTTGGGTCATGGGTCATGGATCATGGATAATATCCAGCATGACTTTATGCATGATGTCAAGCAATGGGTCATGGGTTATGGATCATGCTCCATAGGTATGGTTTATGGACTTTGGTTCTTACCCAACAAGATTTATTGTACCTAATCAATGGATAATTGGTCTTGGGTCATGGGTTATGGACTTTGGTTTTTACCCATTATTTACCCATTACAACATATACATTTTTATAGAATGTAAGTAAATAATATTACTTGTAAGTGTTTTATAAAAATGTCTTTGGTTTTTTATAACTTATTTAACTAAACATGTTTTGATGGGTTTTAATATGTTTAGTAAAAGTGTGTTAGTAAACTATTGGCTCAAAGCTTTTACGTATTTTATTTATTTTGTTAAAAATATTTTACGTTTGTTCTCGACAAAACATTAGAAGATCGTAAAATATAAATAAACATTTTTATGGTTTATTTTTATAAACAGTTCTCTCTTGTGACTTAGTATAGAATATTTGTGTTGGAGTCTTTTCGATACTTTGTAACCCCTTTGATATTACGATCCCTTATGAAGACCTCCTTAAAATATATCTTAATGATGCTTTGGGAAAATGATGTTGAAAATTATTTTTATAAAATACGCTGTGATACCGCTTTTTCATGACTTTCTCTTGGTTTTTATGAAAACTATATTAACAATGATTTTTATGAATAGAATGTGATACCACTTTTAAACGACTGTCTCTTGACTCTTATGAAAACAATGTTTAAAATGATTTTCATAAATAAAATGCGATATCACTTTGATATGAAAGTTTCTTGATTGTTATGAAAACTATTTTTAAATATATTTTTGTGAAAACGGTGTTTAAATGATTCTCGTGGTTACATAAACTATGTGTACAGATATTCCGTCCTTTCAGTAAGGATTCCTCTCATGACTCTTGATTCTTGTCTTTTGATATTGTTTTCTGATTTGGCTATTCTGATTTATGATCCACATTTTGATTACTATGCTTTTGGTATTCCTTTGATATGATTCATTTGATTATTCTGATTGATACTGGATTCATTTCAGTTTTATATTATCTCTGTTGGACAATTAGAAATTGTTCATCATACTTTAGTTATATGCTTGTTATGTTCTATTGCCCAAGGTACTTCCTACTTATAGAGGTACCATGACCATGTCATTGAGGCACCAATGGCATGACACTTTTTGTGGTGGTGTGATTGATCCATGACATTCCCTTTTTGTGGATCCATTTGATAATTATTATTATTATTGCCATGCGAATATTTATTTTCTAAAAGTAGGTGTATATGGACATGATGTTTATTTGCAGGGAGCGTATGGAGGCATCCTAGGTACTCAGTTCAGATTTGGTATGTCAATGGTTTGTGTGTGTCATACACCCCATTACACTTTTGGAGATTGATCATCTCCATTTGCTATGATTTATGATTGATATGATATGATATTTATATTTTTTGGATGTTTTGGTCTATTCTGTTAGGATTTAGTAAATCCAGTTATTAAAGTGTCGGTCACCTTAAGTGTATGTAATCGTTAGAAAGCTCGTAGTCGTAGTTATTTAATGTTAGTTAGTATCTAGTTTAGTAACACCGTGGAGGACGGACGGGTCTTTACCCACTGTATGTCACACCCTCGCCGGAGGCGGAAACACGAGGTGTAACGAAAGGGAACATAAGCACAAGATAATAGAACATACCAACGTTAATATTTAAAAGAAAGAATACACCATTACAATACCAGTTTAGCCGTCATCGGCAAATATATTACAAAGTTTAGATTCCAAAATATTGAGTTTTATTACAAAACGACTTGTAGCGACAAGTGAAAACTTCATTATGCAAGACCTGGTAGAAAAAGCTTACTAACGATCACCTGAAATGCATGAGAGAAAAACGGGTCAACTATGAAAATAGTTGGTGAGTAAACACGCTTAACAAAAATAAGAAAACTCGTAAGAAATATTCAAAGCTTTCGGTCAACGAAAAATAGTTCTCAAAGCAAAGGCATTGTGTATCCACTCAGTTCCAAATTCCTACCATACAAAACTTGCAACCCGTGGTGTACACAACCCATTGTACAAAAATATAGTGCGTCAAGTAGTCAAGTGTAAGCGGTCATAATAGTTCACAATATAGTACCAAGTATATAATAATTTAGAGATGCTCCGAACATGGGAGACTTTGCATTGCTCCAACAAGGGAGACTCCTTTGTCACTCGACCACCTAGGCGAGATTTATTGAGAACGCTCCACCAATATGGCGACTTTATAGTGATGTCCGATCATGGGAGACTTTGCACTGCTCCAACAAGGGAGACTCCTTTGTCACTCGACCACCTAGGCGAGATTTATTGAGAACGCTCCACCAATAAGGCGAGACTTTGGGTCAAGAACGCTCCACCAAAACGGCGAGACTTTTTAGATCATAACACGTATGGTTCAATATATTCAAACAAGTCATGAGTCCATAATTAAGTCCAAGAGTCTAAGTCAAGTTCAAAAGTTCAAGTCTAAAGAGTTCATAGAAGTAATAATCAATTTAGTTCAAATATGGTTCATGCATTTCACCCCAAAAATATAGTAAAACGGTAAAAAGGGGATGTGATTACTCACCTGATGAATAGATGTGACGACAAAAGTGAGTACACCGAGGTATAATGTGATGCTAACCGGACCTATTACGAATGATATAATATGTAATGAGTTGCAATGTAATGTTATGCATGCATTGCGTATGTTATTTATACCATTCATGGTTTTGAAAAATATACTTATCGTCGAAAAATACTCGTTGGACGCCTTGACCAATCAAAAAGCACTTTACAAGTTTTTACGTCAAAATGTCATCCTACAAAGGTTTTATAATGATTTATAGTGAAATTATCACTTTTCGTCGCAAAACAATGTCGTCGGGAATTTCATGAAAGTAACAAAAATAGCTTTGAAAAACTTGTCGTAAAATAGTGTACGTCGATCGTTAGGAAACGAACTCGACGGTTTTGGACAGTTTGTATCGAAATCTAGAAGTTTCAGTCAGAGTTTTCGCATAAAGGTCTCAACATAAAGATAATAAGGTTTAAAGATGGTGATTTTGGCTAAAATGTTGGTTAAAAATGAGTTTCGGCCAAGTTTAAACATCCATAAATAATTTATTACAATTCCGCTATGCAAACGGTTGGTCGTTTTGAAAAATATGCTCGATGATCTTAATTTTATTAGAAGACAATTGCTCCAAAAAATTCCACATCATGGTTAAAAACAATTAAACATGGTCATTTTAGTTACCGTAACACTTGTCTCGTAAAATAATATAGTTTTTCTAAAAATAATAGTTACGGCAAGTTTGTAAAAACGCGGTGTATCTTGGTCGCTTCAAATTGCTTACGTATTATACGCCTTAGCTTCAGATCAAAGTATACTAATATATTTTTGATAAGTCGAAATAATTTGTGAAGCTTAAGGCCTGCTTTTGACTCGCACAAACCAAAAACACTTTGCTGAAATTTCAGAAAAATAAATATTTCGTCGTCAAACTTGAAAAATTCATTCCTCCTTCGTTATAAGTCCGCTTTTAACCGCCTTCAAGCCGCCAACGGATTCGCTTTTAAAGTATATTTTCAAAATATCAAGGCCAAAAATTCGTGACTATAGTCGGATTTTCCAGAAAATGATTTTAAGGACAGACCCTTTTATATACTTGTCGAAAATAGTTTTTCTCGTACTAAACCTATTCCAATCCCTTCAAATCAACTCCAAAGCTAATCTAATCCTACCATACACCTTCTTAGGGTGTCATGGGTTCCTAAACATCATCAAGACCAAAGTATACCAAGGGGATAATTATAGGATGACTCTATATATATATATTTCTAAAAATCATGTAAAATGGTATAAGCAACTCAAATCATGCATGCTTGCTCCAAAAATGAAAAGATAAATATGAGATGATAAGGAAACATGAAAAACATAAATGATATGCTTACAAGTTAATATGATGAGGTGCAAAGAACAAGGTTTAGCCTAAACACTCTTGATTTTTATTTCAAAATCTTAATAAGAGTATTATCTAGATTGTAGTACTTGAACTTGAAAAATTTTGTGATCCCCTTCACCCCTTTATGGCTTGGACGATTTGGAGAAGAAGCAAAAAACCAAGAGAGACTTTTCTAGCTTTGAAATAATGAGATATGTAATGAAAATGAATGATTGAAGTAATGGAGTGAAGATCTATACTTGTTGAAATTTTTACCATCAATTTAATGTACCCTCCCCCATAGGACCGGATATGGGGGGGATTGTGTCCTTCCATATATTTTTTTTTTCTTTTTATAAAGTGTAAGTATATACTTGTATAGTTGTTAAAAGATTTAAGTGAAAGGTGTAGGTAAAAAGGTAACTTTTTGGTACAAGTAAATTTTTAATAGATCAAAATAGAGTATAATGATTTTATAAAAATTGTAAAAATACATTCCTTGTGAAATTTGAGTGATAAAATAATCACCGAGTAGTTTTTAAGAAAAACGTCGTAACAATATAAATTTAACGATTTATATACGAAATAAATTTAAAACACTAGGTAAACTCAAAGTATAGTTTTTATAAACTAAATGTAAATATAAAAATATACCGGGATCATTTTTAGAAGTAACGGATTGAATATTAAAAATAATAACTCACGCGATAACGTTTATTAAATAAAAAAAATTACGCGTTAAATGTGAAATGAAATGCCATGAATGAACTAATATGATGCATATGAAGTATGAGAAATGACCAGAATTTGAGAATTGTGACATTCTTCCCATGTCACCGAATCATGTCCTCATGAGTCGATTAACGATACTATGGTCCGAACCTCGACAAGAGTTCTAAAAGTTCATGCTCGTACGCACAGTCTAAATGATCATATCAATGCCCATACGCATGTGTTCCCCATACAACTAATTACGTGCCCGTGATTAGATTTGATAGGGTAAACTTACCCAATATCGAACGTAGCTCTCAAAAGACCTTTAGGTTGTCGATTATAATCTAATCTCACAACTCATCAAACAAGAACTGTCATGAGATTAAACTAAACCGACTTGAGTAAACTTGTTTCTTAGCTCGACTTTCGCAACTCATCAAACAAGAACTGTCACTAGATCAAGCTAGGAAACAAGTTGTTAGAAAGGTAGGATTCCACATCCTTGAATGAAGTCTTTTGAAAGATTCGCTCGATATTCGATTTGCTTACACAATCAAATCCAATCAACAAAATATATAACAACTAAGGTCGATATCAATAGGTCTCAAATTAATCAAGGTCGTGAACGTGGTAAAGATTGGAAGGAAGTTATGCACTCAAAATCATGTCGCACGTAAGTAAAGTGGTTGTTCAAAGAATGTACCCGTTAAGCGTTGCTGCCTATGGGCTTCCTGGTACCCAGATAAAATGCTCGACCACGTGCGGGAGGAATTTCAATGTTCGGTTCTGGTGGACCTTCTATTGCCAATGCCAGGTTTGGACGATTACCTCCTTGATTGGGAGTTCTTTTTCAGCTTTGGACAGTATTATGCGAAGGTGATCTAGACTTCCACACTCGTAACATGCTTTCCTCTGCCCTGATTTCCGCTCGTTTGAGCAATTTTCGCGAAGTGGCCCGTCTGTCCACATTTGCCGCACCGGGCGCCTCCTAAGTGATGATAATTACATCGAGTGCACAAAGGATGTGGACTTGTATATCCTTTGCGCTCCCCGGGTGGTCGCCCCATAGTTCCGGGTTATTCACGCCTCTTGTTTTGTTGATTCCGGTCTCGGTTTCGGTGATCCTCTGCCGCTGGCCCATTGTCGCTTGTTTTGTTAGTTCTCCGCACTGATCACATCATTTGTCAAGCGATACGCCATACTCACAGCTTTGCGTAGTGGTTGGTTTCGACGGTGACATCCCTCCTAATTTCTCGGTATCAATCCCCATATATAGCGGTCAATCAATTTCTCCACAAAGTTGAAACCATGCGAGGAACCATCCTAGTTAACTCGTGGAACCGGATCGCGGTACTTGTCGATCTCTACTCCTACCATCAAGTGGTTCCAAAATTCTTCTTCCAGTCAGACTTCATCTTTTCTCAGTACTCATCGCTAGCGCTTCTTAAATGCTTCCCAAGATAACGCATTTGCACCCCTCTTCCTCTAGTTCGTAGTTGGTTGTTCCACCAGGTCAATGCTCGACCTTGTAGTAGACCAACAGAGAACTCAACCTTGTTTCCTTCAAAGACATTTCGTGATACTAAGCTTCGACTCAACATTCTCGAACAAGTTAGCAGTCCAATGGCACCCTCAGTACCGTGAAATTCCATTGGCTTACATGTCATGAAAGTTTTGTAGTCGCATCCTGACCGTGTTTGAAGTACCTTCCCCGTTGTTGGTTCGCCTAGCATCGAGTTGTGTTATAATTTGGGTGAGTAGATCCGCTATTCCGCAGCGTTGTTGTCTGGATTGTCATTGTTGTTTGGGTTGCCGTTGTTGTTACCTCCTAAGCGTGTGTTTCTTGCAGCCATGATCCTACAGAGGACCAAAACATCGGGTTGAGTAAACGACATTCGAACGAAGTCGATGAGGTGCGAACGGTGGTAATGTGTTATAGTGATCAAACATGACAGAACAGAGACATGCTATGGCTAACAAGTCGAAAGATGGAAAAGAGAAGATATGAACGAGGTACGGTAATGTAGACGTGAACGTAAAAACATGCCATGCATACCCACCCGACCAATGCAACTTCAGGTGACCAGACTCAAAAGACTCGACTAAACATGATTTAAAACTACACTTCTTATCATTGATGATGGTTCTTCATAAATTAGACATAGTTGATCGTGCTATGTATAATTTATGAGTAACAATGCAACGATAGGACTAATTGACTCGAATGGTGTTCAATGTTTAATAAAATAATATAGAAAAAAAAATTTTTATTCCGGTTATAGCTGTGATTTTTATTTTTGAAAAATCGGCATTCTCTATAACCTTTGGCTCGATACCAATTGTCACACACCTCACGAGGCGGAAACACGAGGTGTAACAGAAGGGAACATAAGCACAAGATAATAGAACATACCAACGTTAATATTTAAAAGAAAGAATACACCATTACAATACTAGTTTAGCCGTCATCTAAGAAATATATTACAAAGTTAAGATTCCAAAATATTGAGTTTTATTACAAAACGACTTGTAGCGACAAGTGAAAACTTCATTATGCAAGACCTGGTAGAAAAAGCTTACTAACGATCACCGGAAATGCATGAGAGAAAAACGGGTCAACTATGAAAATAGTTGGTGAGTAAACACGTTTAACAAAAATAAGAAAACTCGTAAGAAATATTCAAAGCTTTCGGTCAACGAAAATAGTTCTCAAAGCAAAGGCATTGTGTATCCACTCGGCCCAAATTCCGCCCATAAAAAACTTGCAACCTGTGTGTACACAACCCATTGCACAAAAATATAGTGCGCCAAGTAGTCAAGTGTAAGCGGTCATAATAGTTCACAATATAGTACCAAGTATATAATAATTTAGAGATGCTCCGAACATGGGAGACTTTGCAATGCTCCAACAAGGGAGACTCCTTTGTAACCTCACCACCTAGGCGAGATTTATTGAGAACGCCCACCAATATGGCGAGACTTTATAGTGATGTTCCGATCATGGGAGACTTTGCACTGCTCCAACAAGGGAGACTCCTTTGTCACTCGACCACCTAGGCGAGATTTATTGAGAACGCTCCACCAATAAGGCGAGACTTTGGGTCAAGAACGCCCACCAAACGGCGAGACTTTTAAATCATAACACGTACGGTTCAATATATTCAAACAAGTCATGAGTCCATAATTAAGTCCAAGAGTCTAAGTCAAGTTCAAAAGTTCAAGTCTAAAGAGTTCATAGAAGTAATAATCAATTTAGTTCAAATATGGTTCATGCATTTCACCCCAAAAATATAGTAAAACGGTAAAAGGGGATGTGATTACTCACCTGATGAATAGATGTGACGACAAAAGTGAGTACACCGAGGTATAATGTGATGCTAACCGACCTATTATGAATGATATGATATGTAATGAGTTGCAATGTAATGTTATGCATGCATCATGTATGTTATTTATACCATTTGCGGGTTTTGAAAAATATACTTATCGTCGAAAAATACTCGTGGACGCCTTGACCAATCAAAAGCACTTTACAAGTTTTACGCCAAAATGTCATCCTACAATGGTTTCGTAATGATTTATAGTGAAATTATCACTTTTCGTCGCGAAAACAATGTCGCCGGAATTTCATGAAAGTAACAAAAATAGCTTTGAAAAAAAACTTGTCGTAAAATAGTGTACGTCGATCGTTAGGAAACGAACTCGACGGTTTTGGACAGTTTGTATCGAAATCTAGAAGTTTCAGTTCAGGAGTTTTCGTCATAAAGGTCTCGAACATAAAGATAATAAGAGTTAAAGATGGTGATTTTGGCTAAAATGTTGGTTAAAAATGAGTTTCGGCCAAGTTTAAACATCCATAAATAATTTATTACAATTCCGCTATGCAAACGGTTGGTCGTTTTGAAAAATATGCTCGATGATCTTAATTTTATTAGAAGACAATTCGTTCCAAAAAATTCCACATCATGGTTAAAAACAGCCTTAAACATGGTCATTTTAGTCACCGTAACACTTGTCTCGTAAAATAATATAGTTTTTCTAAAAATAATAGTTACGGCAAGTTTGTAAAAACGCAGTGTATCTTGGTCGTTTCAAATTCGCTTTTCTACGTATTATATGTACTTAGCTTCGTATCAAAGTATACTAATATATTTTTGATAAGTCGAAATAATTTGTGAAGCTTAAGGCTCGTTTTTGACTCGCATAAACCAAAACACTTTGCTGAAATTTCAGAAAAATAAATATTTCGTCGTCAAACTTGAAAAATTCATTCCTCCTTCGTTATAAGTCCGTTTTAATCCGTTCAAGCCGCCACGGATTCGTTTTAAAGTATATTTTCTAAATATCAAGGCCAAAAATTCGTGACTATAGTCGGATTTTCCAGAAAATGATTTTAAGGACAGACCCTTTTATATACTTGTCGAAAATAGTTTTTCTGCATAAACCTATTCCAATTCCTTCAAATCAACTCCAAAGCTAATCTAATCCTACCATACACCTTCTTAGGGTGTCATGGGTTCCTAAACATCATCAAGACCAAAGTATACCAAGGAGATAATTATAGGATGACTTTATATATATATATTTCTAAAAATCATGTAAAATGGTATAAACAACTCAAATCATGCATGCTTGCTCCAAAAATGAAAAGATAAATATGAGATGATAAGGAAACATGAAAAACATAAATGATATGCTTACAAGTTAATATGATGAGGTGCAAAGAACAAGGTTTAGCCTAAACACTCTTGATTTTTATTTCAAAATCTTAATAAGAGTATTATCTAGATTGTAGTACTTGAACTTGAAAAATTTTGTGATCCCCTTCACCCCTTTATGGCTTGGACGATTTGGAGAAGAAGCAAAAAACCAAGAGAGACTTTTCTAGCTTTGAAATAATGAGATATGTAATGAAAATGAATGATTGAAGTAATGGAGTGAAGATCTATACTTGTTGAAATTTTTACCATCAATTTAATGTACCCTCCCCCATAGGACCGGATATGGGGGGGATTGTGTCCTTCCATATATTTTTTTTTTCTTTTTATAAAGTGTAAGTATATACTTGTATAGTTGTTAAAAGATTTAAGTGAAAGGTGTAGGTAAAAAGGTAACTTTTTGGTACAAGTAAATTTTTAATAGATCAAAATAGAGTATAATGATTTTATAAAAATTGTAAAAATACATTCCTTGTGAAATTTGAGTGATAAAATAATCACCGAGTAGTTTTTAAGAAAACGTCGTAATAATATAAATTTAACGATTTATATACAAAATAAATTTAAAACACTAGGTAAACTCAAAGTATAGTTTTTATAAACTAAATGTAAATATAAAAATATACCGGGATCATTTTTAGAAGTAACGGATTGAATATTAAAAATAATAACTCACGCGATAACGTTTATTAAATAAAAAAAATTACGCGTTAAATGTGAAATGAAATGCCATGAATGAACTAATATGATGCATATGAAGTATGAGAAATGACCGGAATTTGAGAATTGTGACACTGTATGCCTGATCCACAGCCCGTAGGTGGCGTTTATGTAAGATACTATAAATACCCTCTACCTCCCAAGGTATAGGGTTGGAGCACATAATAATACTTGTACTTTCTCTCACTAAGTTCCCTAAACCTCTAAACTTTCTCTCTCTAAAACCTAAAGTATAACCCTTTGTGATCATGATTTGATGTGTTTGTGAAATCCAATATGTTACAAATGGTATCAAGAGCCATGGTTTGATCATCTCTCTTACATATTCTTGGATTTCTAGTGGTTTTATATGGTTTTTTGGGTTTGAAAAGGTTTAGTGGTATTTGCATCATTTGGACAATTTCTTGTGTTAAAGTTTGGATTTTGATTGTACTTTTATGTTTAGGATCATCATATGTGTTTAGGTTTTGATTTGCAAGGCTTGAATCACTGTGGTTGGATTGTTTTTGGATTAAAAAGTGGCGTTCTTGTTTGGTTTAAAAGAAGCGATTTGTGCCTTGTACAGTTTTTCTGAAGAGCGATTTGTCCTTGTCTGGTAGCGACTTGTGTCAGTTGTGAATGACTTAGCAATTTGTCCGGGTAGTGGCTGTACTTGTGCGATTTATTCGGGTGAGCGATTTGTCATTTTTCAGCGACTTGCTTATTTAAGCGAGTTGTGAGTTTAAGCGACTTGTGCTATTTATGTGGTTTGTCATTTTAAGTTTAACTTGTTATTTAGCGAGTTATCGGGTTGCTTAACTTGTAGGTTTCAATGATTTGATTGATAAAGCGATTTGTCAATTTTAGCGACTTGCTTATTGAAGTGATTTGAGTATTTAAGCGATTTGTCCTATTAAGCTACTTGCCAGTATAAGCGACTTGTGAGTTGAAGCTATTTGTCTATTTTGAGCGATTTGTTGACCGCGACTTGTCACTTTGAGCGATTTGTCTTTTGAGATTTAGTGTTTCTATTACGTTTTACGGTTTTCTCTTGATTTAGTAAAATCCCGTGAAAGAATCTATTTCCGGTTTAATCAAAGAGTTTTAAAATCCCGTAGAATTTGTAATCATGTCTACCAACGTACCACTATCATCTCTTCGTTCGCCATCAAGACGCTTAAGCCGCTGGATCTCGATACTGCCCACCTATGCTTGAATGTAAGATTATGACTCATGGGCTCAACGAATCAGGTTGTATTGTTTAGGTAAAGAAAATGGGGTTAACATTCTCAAATCAATTGATGAAGGACCGTATCAAGTTGAGACAACCAGAGACATACTTGAGACTGCTGCTGATGGCTCTGTGATATTAGGACTGGACAAACCTAAAATGTATGATGAACTGTATGATAAGGAGAAGAAGAGATATGATGCAGACATCAGGGCTTCTAACATCATACTTCAGGGTTTACCTAAGGACATTTACAAGCTAATCAATCACAACACGGAAGCTAAAGCAATTTGGGATAATGTTAAGATGCTTCTATCTGGTTCTAAATTGACTAAAGAAGATAGGGAGTCTCAATTGTATGACGACTTTGAGCATTTTAAGATGAAGCCAGGGGAAAGTGTCACTGAATGCTACGTGAGGTTCCACAAGCTGGTGAATGACATGAGGAATATCAAAATGACTATGCCTAATATTCAGCTCAATTCAAAGTTTGTGAAAAACATGAATCCCGAGTGGCACAAATTTGTCACGTCTGTTGCTTACAAAAGGTCCGAGGAACACTAACTATGAGCAATTGTATGCTTACTTGCTTCAGAATGAAAGATATGCTATGTTTGAACGAATGATCTTGGAAAAATTCAAGTCAAACTCTGGTGATGCAAGTTCGTCAAATGATTCAACAGCCTTTTACACCAATGTAGGAATTACCACCAAAGCATCACAAGTCATACCTCATCGGAAATGGTAACTACAAACTCATTCCCTGATCCAATGTTTAAGCAACCCGATGTGAAACAACCATGGAATATTTCATCAATCAATTGGCTCTTATGGTTAAGCAAAATCCGAACCTTATGCAAACACCAACAATGATATCGAATGCATCCAATCTACAAAATCATGCTATTGTCAGAGATGGTAAGATCATGGTGCAACCAGTGCAAGGAAGACAATATGAACAAGGAAAGGGTGGAGTAGGTGGAGGGTATGTGGCTAATCAGAACCATGGAAGGAATGCAAATCAATGAAAGCCAATAAAGTACTACAACTGTGGGGGTGAAGGACATATTGTAAGGAATCAGACGTCTCCAAAACGCCCACAAAATGCGAGTATTTCAGGGGAAGATGCTGCTGGTACAAGCTCGTGATAATGGAGCCGTTTTGGATGAAGAGGAATTGATGTTTCTTGTGAGAAATGCCAAGACTTATGATGCTGATGTGATGAACAAATGCGGCATCGGTCAATCATCCAAATGCCTTTCAGGTAGCTGATTGTGATGCATATGACTCAGATGTTGATGATGAACCAACCGCCCAAACCATCTTCATGGCTAGCATTTCACCAATGGTCTCTCCAAAGGCTACTTCACCACAACAGGCCAGTTCTTCCAAGGCATCAATCATCTCTGAGGTACTAAAGTTATACGATGAGGTTGATGCTAAAAGATACAATACAAAGTACAACCAATCGAAATCTTTGAATCGATATTGAAAATATGGGAAATAGCAATGTTGTCCCATATGACCAATATGTGAAGCAAGATGAACGTGAAACTGTACCAAGTAATGTATCTTCGGCAGTCAATGATGATTATGCTTTCGATGAATACACTCAATATTCCCCCGATGATTCCATAGTTACTGAACTTAATGCCTATAAGGAACAAGTTGCCATTTATGAACAACGTGCCAAGTTCGAATTAACTACCCGTGAGCGTGAAATGGATGACCAAATGCCTACAATTATTAGAAAAGTAATTTTAGAGAAGAAGTGTTAAAACAAGAGTTAAATTCCTTACAAGAAAAGCTTTAAAACTGTTTAAGCAAAAGCAAGAACTCTAAAATAATGTTAAAGTGCTTAAACAAGAATTTAATGCTAAGGAATCAAAACTTTTGAATGATTTTTCCAATCTAAAAACTTTGAAAAAAACAAGCTTGAAAATAACACGTACAAGGAATACCATACGCATCTCACATGATAACTAAGCACGAGTATTGCGATAAGCATAGTATTCCACTAGTAGAGAAGCCAAATCCCGAGTATTGTAAAAAGGCTAGAGCTTTCCATGCGATTGTATATGATGGGAATGAGATCCTCAAGCCTAGGCAAACACCATTGTGTATTGGAAGCACTGATGAGGATAGAAAATTAGAAGATGCCTCTAGGGAGAAAATGGATAAGAAGCTAAATGATCCTGAGTGTAAAAAGAAAAACATAACGATCAAACCCCATAATTACACAAAAGAAAATTGGATCTCCCTGAACATGTTTAAGCCTCAAACTCAATTAACCCCAGAACAAATTTTTTGGAAGAAAGACATGGATAAGCAAAAAGCAAATGTACTTGTTGAAACAAACCCTCCCCTTAGGAAAGTGCCTGCAGCTACTATGTATCCTCCGAATACACCAATGCATTTAGTTCCTAGAACTATTTCCACTAATAGCAAGACCTTAAGCAGCCTGTATGTTGTTTATCAAATATTCGTTAACTTTGAGAAGACATGTAAGAAGAGAATCACACCTACAGGGATAACTGAAGGGGAACGAGGTTTTGAGCAAACTAAAGAATGCTATTTAACTGAGGTCATGCCTTTCTTTAAACAATTAAAAGGTCAATTTGAGAGTCTTCAAAAAGGGATAAACTCGGATATTAAAGAAATGGAAAAGGAATTTGATGCAATGATTGTTGAGGACAATGACTATGAACGGAAACTCAAATATAATGAAATTGAAAGAAAAAATCAGCATATCTTAAATGAGAACTTAGTATTGAGTTGTGTGGCTCAAGATGTGTTTTATACTGTTACTAAGCATTCTATTACTGCCTCTCAATTTCATGAATTATCTGTTGCTTTGAAAGTTTCCCGTGATCATGTCATTGAGCTTGAAACCAAAAATTCAAAATTGCAGGATAAATTAGAACATGATGATCATGATAATTTGGTGAAACATTATTCTAAACTGGAAGTTGAACATTTTAATTTACAACTAAAATATCAACATCTTAAAGAAAATGTTAAAACTTCAAATATCAAGACATCCTCGGATGTACCTGAATTTGATGCAGTTTTTGAAATAAGCAAACGTGATGAACAAATTCGAGCTCATTGTAACACGATCAGAAAATTGAGAGCCCAAATCTCACAATTGAAGGGCGAAAGAAGCAATGTGACTGGCTCCCAAATGCCTCCTCCTTTAGATTCTCAGTGTTCTCAAACTTTTCATCTTCAAAACTTGGTTAATGTTTTACAAAAGGAAAATGAGAGTTTTCTAGAAGAAAATGAAAAAGTTAAACGACACTTTAAAGAGTTATATGACTCAATGAAAGTAACTCGTGACAAGAACAACGAAAACATAACGTCTTTACAAAAGTAAATTGAGAATCTGAAGAGTCAGGTAAAAGGGAAAATGCCACTTGTCTTTAATGAGAATGTTGCATCAAAGTCATCTGCAGACTGTAAATATACTGTGACTGTTAAATACATTCCTCCTCATCTTAGAAATAACGAACTTGTGTTTCATAACTATTTCTTTCACCTTAAGGATAGTTTAGAATGTCTCCGTGAGATTGTAGAAGAGGATTACATAAATAAGCCACTTGATAGTGAAATTAGGTTTGCGTGCATTCAGGCCAAACGATCTCAAGAGCTGTTAGAATGTTTAATAGCAACATGTCCTAAGACCTTTGGTGAGAAAAATAAAGCAGTGATGCCTTGTTCCATGCCTAGTGCTAAGTATGCAATCCATTCATTGCCCAGTTTTAATAAAGTGAACTTAAATGTGCCTTCAAGTAGCTCAGATCCCAGCACTTCTAATCCTGAAAAGCAAAAAGTAGTAATACCAACTAATGTTCCAATTCCATCTACAGGAGTAAAAAGTGACACCAAAGCGAGCAGGTCAAAGCCTCAAGGCAACACAAAGAATGATAGGACCTTGCAAGCTAGGAGTGTTCAGTGGAAGAGAGTAGAAGAACACCCTAGGAACTTTAAGTTTGGATTGAATAAAATGAATCGTGTTGATTCTAGTATTAGCCTTAAGCGTACTGTAATTAATTCGAATTCTACTACCACTTGCAAAACATGTAATGAATGTTTGATTTTTGGTGTTAATCTTGAATGTGTTGTGAATGATATGAGTGATGTGGTTAAATACCCAGTTAAGAATGTTAATGCTATCAAACAGGTTAAGAAGGCTAGAAAGCAATGGTGGAAGAAGGTTAGAAAACATTAGAAACCCACAGGAAGAAAATTTAGTAATGTAGGTTATCAATGGATACCTACTGGCTGTAAATTCAATCTTAATGAGTTGTACCCTAAATTATCTAGACCAATGCCCGTTAGGAAATGGATGCCTACTGGTAGAACTATTCCTTTAAGAAGTGAACATACTTTGAATAGGTCTAATGCACACACTAGCACAACATCTATCCCTAATGAATTCATTGTTTCTACTTCCGATGTGGATGTTCCAATCATTGTTACTAACCAAATGGAACCCATTCTTGAATGGGGATCCCAATTATCCAGTTATCCATTCTTGTTTGTGTTCAACTGCAGATCGTTCAAATCGCTTCGTGGTACCTGGACTCAGCCGTTCCAAGCATATGATGAGACCGCCATGCTCATGAACTTCGTGGAGAAAATTTATCGGGACTGTTAAATTCAGAAACGACCATTTTGGAGCAATTATGGGTTATGGAGATTATGTGGTTGGTGATAGTGTAATCTCTAGGGTGTATTATGTTGAAGGTCTTGGTCATAATCTATTCTCTGTTGGTCAATTCTGTGATTTTGATCTAGAGGTTGCCTTCAGAAAATACACATGCTTCGTTAGAGATTTAGATGGTGTTGAACTTTTGAAAGGAACACGTGGAACCAATTTGTACACCATCTCCATCGAAGACATGATGAGATCTTCTCCAATTTGTTTGTTATCAAAGGCCTCTAAAACAAAGTATTGGCTATGGCATCGTCGTCTCAATCATTTGAACCTCGTGAGAGGATTGCCTAGACTAAAATATGAAAAGGATCACCTTTGTTCTGCATGCCAATTGGGAAAAAACAAGAAATACACCCATAAACCCAAACATGTAAACTCAGTTATGGAAGTTCTTCATAATATTCATATGGATTTGTGCAGACCAATGAGAGTGCAAACAATTAATGGAAAGAAATATGTGCTTGTCATTTGATTCACAGTGAACAAAAACACGTCAAGCTTTCTCACACAAGCTAGCCACTTGTGAATGACTAACCGTAAGAAACTTAAAATGGTTCGGACACTGATCAATAATAATAGAAGTTGTAGTATGGGGGTAACTCAAACGTGTTAGGTTTGAGCACCGAGATCGTTCCGAACGAGGGTTGAATGGAATTTCCAACTCACATCTCGATTATCGGGATTTGAATAAGAGAAGGGCATAAAATGATATTATCTAAACTACGGGATAAGGAAAGCATATGAAACTAAAATCTATGGGGAAAACCTAAAAATTAAGGCAAACTACGCAATTCTATATTAAAACGCAAATACGGGATAAAAACGAAAGGCGAATAAAAATGCAAGAACGTCTATTCTAAATCCTAAATTTAACTTAAAATACTTTAATGCTAAAAATGATATTTGAAAACTATTAATGAATTAAAACTAATTTTTAGGAATTTTCTAGATTTTATTAGAATTAAAAACTAATTTTTAATGATTAAAACTACATTAAAATACTAAAAATTATGAAAATAAAAGGGAAAAATATGAAACTATTTTTATAAAATCTAAAATATCCTAAGAGAATTTTCAAAACTGTTTTTGTATTTTTCAGATTAATTTTTCTATTTTTTACTAATTTAAAACTATTTAAATCTAATTTAAATGGGGAAAAATACCAATTAAAAGGGGAAAAATAAGGAAAAATCTTTTTTATGCTTTTTATATTTTTCTTAAACTGGGAAAAATGAAAAATTATTTTTTGGAACTTTTTCTTAATTAATTGCAATAAAAGCTATTTAAAAAGGCTTAAAAACTATTTTTAATTAAGAAAAATGGCAAAAAGTAGCTAAAAATTATGAAAAATTCAAGGAAATTCTAAAATATTAATCTAAATCTATGAAAAATAAGAAAACATGGGCTTATGTGGAATAAATAAGAGCTGCTATGTAAACTGATGTGAAATAAGCTCTTTGAAATAAGCAAATAAGCATGAACAAGCACCAAACTAATACAGAAGCTGAGTTATACTAAAACTACTTAAAAGCAACTAATTGCATCTACTCCTAACTGATAAACAGTGATCTACCAATGACTTAAGCTAAATGGTACTCTAGTCCAAACAGCTTCTTTACCCCTATGTTTAAGCTGTTGTGCTGGCTTATCTAAAAAGCTAAAGTGAAAAACAGTTATGAGGTCTAGAAGACCACCTAGCAGACTATCACTGGACCAAAGATCAGACCCTAACTATCTTTATTGAACCCTGTGCAACTGCTGCAAGTTCTGCATAAAACTACTTTGACACCATTTGACTTTTTGAAAACAGATTGAAAGTTTGACTTTTGTGAATTTTAGAAGCAAATGTTGGACTGAAATAGATGAAATATGATGTAATGCAACTTTATCAAGCTAACTTATCAAGATTTAAACCTATTTGAATTGATTTCTATAATTGGTTCCAACAGATAAGCAAACAAGAGCAGATTCAAGCTTATTTTGACTTTCTGTGTATTTAGATGCAAAAAGATGACTGATGTGAATGTAATAAACTAAGATAAACCTAAACCAAATGATCTATCAAGCAACATGTTAACCTCTAGCTCATTTTAGTTCTAATCCAAACACCCCTTTAATGATTTAATAAGCAAACCAAGCAACTAAACCTAAACCTACTTATGCATTGATTATAACAGCTAAGTAACTGAGATCAAAGAGCATCAAATGACAGTAAACCAAGCACCAAACATCAATGCACATGATCATTAGTCAAAACAGTTTTGAGAAGAAGAAGAATGATTACTCACTTGGTTATTCCAACCAAATTTGGGCAGAGTAACAGTATGAACCCAATGTAAAACATCAACCAACAACCAAATCTAGCATCATAATCAACCCTTATCCATTTTCAAACCAAATGAGGGACCAGTTTGACTTTCGTTGACTGACCTTTTATGTGAATGTAAATGATTTAGATGGAACAAGGAAACACAAATAAGCTCACAAAAGCTATAGACAGTTGATGAGCTTATTTCAATCTTAAAAACAGTTTCTTTATTTTTCAAATCATGAAATGCAAGATCAAAGAAGAGACTTGGAAACTTTTTATTAAAACTGAAAAGAGAGTACAAGATATTGAAATTAAAAACTTTAATATAACATTAAACTACTGAAAGCTTGAAAATACAATAAACATAAACTAAATTTTAAAGGAAATGATGCTACACTACACACATTTCATTGTGAGCCTAAAGGGTCTATTTATGGCTGAATGGAGGTCTTGGGATCCCTGGTTGGAAGAGCCTAGAAGCTATTTTCAGCCACACAAATCATCCATTGTCACCTTATCCAATCAGAGTGCTCCATTTCTCCAATTGATGTGTCACAGCCAATGAGGATACTCCACTTGTCCACGTGGCAGCTTCATCTGACAGGTCAGAGGTGGATAAGGTTTGAAAGATCCTTAGTACGAGGTTTGTGTTTGGGATTGGTGATAAAATGGAGGTAAAAGGTGGTGTTTGGGAATGGGGAAGACAGGGGAGGATTAAGGGCGCGTTTGGTTTATTTTAATATTAATCAAAATGGTGTTGACCGGGTTTGGGTAGATGGTTATAATAACCGGGTTTGGTTGTTGGGCGGGGTTAATAATTGTTGGGCCGAGACTATTGGTTTGAGTTGGATAATGGATTTGTTAAGTGGATTTGGACTATGTGATAATGGACATCGATGATCATTAGGCTACCATAGGGACCAAAGATGTATATCCGGATTTTTGAGGGACCATAGATGTAAATCTGACATTCTCTTCAAAGGACTGAATTTGTCATTCTTCAATAGACCAGGGACTGAAATTGCAACTTTTGAAACTTGAGGGTGTTTTCTGTCAATGCTTGCCGAAAGTTCAGTGGACCATTTCGACATTTCTTCAAACCTTGATCAAATCTTCACAAATCATCCTCAGAGATTAGAAATCTTCATAAATGCATAATTCGACCTTCCGCCGCCTTAAGCTCTCTTAATCTCTCGTGCTCGGATTTACGCCTGATTTGGTTCCTTTTATGTGTTTTACATATCCAGAATGCACAAGCACAAACAAAAGAAAACCACAAATATTAGCAATAAACGGCTCTTTCTTGGTTATTTTGGGTCAGTTTTGATATAGAAAAGGTATGTGTTTTAGCACATACCAAAATACCCAGACGAAACCATTGTCGTGTCCTCACACAATGCAATCAACTCACGCTTATAAAACCAAGGATTTCAATCTCTTTCTACTAAACCTATGAAGAAGTAGCAAAGATTCCTCAAAAGAGATTAAGAAAGCCTTAATTCTAAAAACGCCCCGTTTACCTTTTAATTTCACGTGTATAGATATTACGGTTAAGCACATTCCGGTTATGAATGACGGTTTGTTAAACTTTCATGTCGATCAATAACTCCAACATTTTTCAAACGACATGTTAGGATCACGGAGTAGAAAACACAACACAGCGTGAAGTGACCATACGGATAGAATACATCGTCCCTGATTTTTCACAAGCTCCCAAACTAAGCGTAAAATCGAAATCATTGTTAAATATGATTCTAGATGCTAACACTACCCATGAAAGTTACTTATGTAAATACCTTTTGCTCCCATTTTCCTATTTTCCTCTAGATTTTTTTTATTTTTGTGAGAAATGAATTTCTTCAAGTTTCTCGTTTCGATAACTTTTATTCCGATAAAGATACAAAGCTAAGTCGATAATTAGTTATCTATCTTCCCTCAAGAACCATTGTCGTAAAAATGAGGTCCACATCAAGGAATTTTTATTCACTTATTTTTGACTTTTTCATTTTTCATTCATCATTTTTTGCACTTATACTTTTATTTATATGAGCTGTGAACCACGGAGCTTCACGGGTAATTCCAAGACTATAGGCTTCATGAAATGAGGATCCCGGCTGGCTAGGCTAAGACCTCACTCAATCCCGCCTAAAGATCCAAGGGTCCGATCTCGACACCGCAGCTCACAACTTTACTTATTACTTTATCACTTATCACTGATTACTCATTTATTACGGATCCTTGATGTGTACCCAATTTTAAAACAAAGATTCTTTTAAGAAGATAAAGAACTAACTATCGCCAAAAACTCACCATCTCTAATTATTTATTAACAGATATGGGGTGAAACAATTTTGTGGGAACAAAAAGCCATAAGTACCTTCGATGGGCTCTAAAGAGAACCAACTACTCCACGCTTAGCATCTAAACTCATAAGTAACTCTATCATTTCTCGATCTCTGCAAATTTAAAATCCCAAATAATGAAATCCGCAGATGCTTAGCCGATAATTTTTAGATTATCTATGGTTAAGGGAACAAGCTAGGGCTCAACACGCCGGTCAAGTCAGAATTCTATTCCTACTCTCACCAGCGGAAAGTCAACAAGGTGTCAAAACATATATTAACTTAGCTAATGCTTCGTCTAATGAAATAAAGTCATGCATATTTAAAATCACTCAGGGAAACTTGCAAAATCTTGGCCTTGTGAGCTAGAATTCGCATTTTATAGCTTCTTATCTAAGAGACTAGCAAACTTTTCAATCAAAAAGACTTAACAAAAGCTTGAAAAATTTTAAAATTTTCTCATTTTTGCACAATTTTTTTTCATTTTCTAAGGAAAAACGGGGTTGCGAGAGTTCACGACAAAAATAAGCAAGTGCGGTCAAATCAAATCGAAGATTACCCTACCCCAGACTAGAACGAAACATTGTCCTCAATGTTTAAAAGCAAGGGTATCAACGAAAATCTAAAAGCCGTTTATTAAGTATGCTAGAAGATAAACGTTAGTCGATAAGATTAGGATATCGGATTTCCATCGCGATCGATCATGAAACTCGAGTGGAGAAATGACAAACGTCGAGCACGAGAGTCTTCATATCGGGAACATCCTACACAACATCACAAACAATCCAAACACGAGAAATCGAAGAGGCGACCCTTCACGCCACTTATTAGAAAATAGAAAGAAGATAGAGATAAGCATGGGGTGCCTCCCATTTAAGCGCTATGTTTTTCTTAAACGAAGTCGCTAGCCCGACTCGCCCCGAATTCATTTGTCCTGGGGAAGAAAGTGGTAGAGATACCAGTGGTCAAAACGGTGTCCTCATTCCCGAAAGAATGAGACCGGGTGGGTTGGGTGGAGAAGAAAATGGGTGGATAAGGCATATGATGTAAGAAGGATCCATCATCCGGTGGTTTTGCGGGTGGACGAAAGGATGACGGATCAACATGAGAAAACTCCAAGAAAGACGGGAGCTCATGGTAAAAGATAAGAGGTTTAGGCTCACAAATGAAGGCATCCAAGAAAGGATCCTTATATCCATAAATGATTTTAACAAAAGGCTCATCAATGCATATCCCGGGTTTAAAAATCTTGTCTTCACATGCGGGCTCAACGGGATAAAGGATGGTCGACTCAATAGAGAGAGGAGATTCAAGAAGTCCATCAAGAAACATCATATCCCCCTCGGGATCATTCATAACAACATCCTCAATACCCGTTGGTATCAAGTCATCAAGAGCAAGAAATGAGTCGGCTTCCTTAATGATTGGGTCATTTGTCGGATTATTGGAAATATCGTTCAAAACCTTGCTCATATCAACCTCGAAGTAGAATCGCTCAAGAATCGGAGGATAAACATCTGCCATAGTGGGACTACCACTAATTTCTTCATCAAATCGGAAGGTCTCAAGCTCAGGAGAGAAATCACTATCTTTAACGGAGATAGGAGGCGAACTTGATTTATCGTTCAAAGCTTCAATCTTAGAAATGAGAAGATAAACATTCGACAATGTTTCTCGTAATGCTTCATCCTCGATCTCAATATTATCGAGCTCAATCTCTTCTTCTTCTGGCTCAAAATCATTTACTTCTTCTATATGGACGGCTCGAAGGTAAATCGTCGATAAAATCGATGTCTCCATAAGAATCATCATCGGAATCGAAGAACATCTCAACATGATCATTTGAAATATCAAGAGAAGGCTCATCACAAATATCAACAACAACCCCAGACTCTCTTGGGATTGGGATAAGGATCTCAACATTAGACACTTCCGTTCCTCGAATTGTACTAAGATGCTCATCCCTCATTATGAGAGAATCAACGGGTTCAACGATGTCCGTAGAAATAGAATCATCGACCTCTTCCAAAACGACGTCACTTCTCTCAACCGCCGCGGAGTGAAGGGGAAGAGTCGGAAATGAGGGCTCGAAATAAGAGAAGGAGAAGAATCCGGAGGTGGGACAAGTGGTGTGCTCTTAGAGCTAGCAATTTCCACCACTCGTTGTAGTCTCCGGTTCTTTCTGTTGAGAGATCGTTTTAAGCTCATAATTTCGTTCCGTTTTGTTGTAACTCAACAAACTCGTAATAGCGAATTGTGAAAGAGAAGGATCGATTCTAGAATTCTTCGGATTAGAGTCGAGAGTACAAACGGGAATCACCGCGGGTTCAGAAATATGTTCCATCTCCCTCACCGGAGAGGGAGTAGGAATCGAGGGTTCATCAAGCTTACATTTCAAAAAATTTGATAATGCTTCAAGTTTTTCAATGTTGTTAAGAAAAGCACGACGTTCAAAGAAATCGCCTCTCGACCCTCGGTGGGTTCTTCTGTAGCTTTTAATAGTGTGATTGTCTTCCATAACTTGAAAGGGTTCTTCATTAACACATTGTCGAGCTTGAATGCGACTTAATAAAGTTTGAAGCATGCTTTCAATGTGGTTTTGACGTCGCTCAAATCTTTCTTCAAAATTGATGGAAACGTCATTGATAACCCCGGTGGGTTCTTCAAAAGGGCGACACATACAAGATTCGCGATAAAATCCACACCCTTTGCAAAAACAACGTTCACAAAGTGAATCATCTCTTAATAAATCTCTACAATTAAAGCAATAGGGTTGAAAGAAATTTGAATCCATGAGAATTAATCATAAAAGAGGGATAAGAGGAGAGAATTATCAAATCGAGGGTAAGAAGAATATTTTGGGTTTTTAGAAAACATATTTTGAAAAGGAAAATCTTTTTAGGTTTTTGAAAAAGATATATTTACAAAAATGACGGTAACTTCACTCGGGAAAGGATCTTCAAATGCACGCGATTCGAGACGGAATACGAAAACTCGCACAAGCCTCCGTGCCGCGGCGCCAAAAATTGATTCACATGAACAAAAACAAGCTTTCACACAAGCTAGCCACATGTGAATGACTAACCGTAAGAAACTTAAAACGGTTCGGACACTGATCAATAATAATAGAAGTTTTAGTATGGGGTAACTCAAACGTTAGGTTTGAGCACCGAGATCGTTCCAACGAGGTTGAATGGAATTTCCAACTCACATCTCGATTATCGGGATTTGAATAAGAGAAGGGCATAAAATGATATTATCTAAACTACGGGATAAGGAAAGCATATGAAACTAAAATCTATGGGGAAACCTAAAATTAAGGCAAACTACGCAATTCTATATTAAAACGCAAATACTGATAAAAACGAAAGCGCGAATAAAAATGCAAGAACGTCTATTCTAAATCCTAAATTTAACTTAAAATACTTTAATGCTAAAAATGATATTTGAAAACTATTAATGAATTAAAACTAATTTTTAGGAATTTTCTAGATTTTATTAGAATTAAAAACTAATTTTTAATGATTAAAACTACATTAAAATACTAAAAATTATGAAAATAAAAGGGAAAAATATGAAACTATTTTTATAAAATCTAAAATATCCTAAGAGAATTTTCAAAACTGTTTTTGTATTTTTCAGATTAATTTTTCTATTTTTTACTAATTTAAAACTATTTAAATCTAATTTAAATGGGGAAAAATACCAATTAAAAGGGGAAAAATAAGGAAAAATCTTTTTTATGCTTTTTATATTTTTCTTAAACTGGGAACATTGAAAAATTATTTTTTGGAACTTTTTCTTAATTAATTGCAATAAAAGCTATTTAAAAAGGCTTAAAAACTATTTTTAATTAAGAAAAATGGCAAACAGTAGCTAAAAATTATGAAACATTCAAGGAAATTCTAAAATAATAATATAAATCTATGAAAAATAAGAAAACATGGGCTTATGTGGAATAAATAAGAGCTGCTATGTAAACTGATGTGAAATAAGCTCTTTGAAATAAGCAAATAAGCATGAACAAGCACCAAACTACTACGTAAGCTAGATACTAAAACTACTTAAAAGCAACTAATTGCATCTACTCCTAACTGATAAACAGTGATCTACCAATGACTTAAGCTAAATGGTACTCTAGTCCAAACAGCTTCTTTACCCCTATGTTTAAGCTGTTGTGCTGGCTTATCTAAAAAGCTAAAGTGAAAAACAGTTATGACGTCTAGAAGACCACCTAGCAGACTATCACTGGACCAAAGATCAGACCCTAACTATCTTTATTGAACCCTGTGCAACTGCTGCAAGTTCTCGTGATAAAACTACTTTGACACCATTTGACTTTTTGAAAACAGATTGAAAGTTTGACTTTTGTGAATTTTAGAAGCAAATGTTGGACTGAAATAGATGAAATATGATGTAATGCAACTTTATCAAGCTAACTTATCAAGATTTAAACCTATTTGAATTGATTTCTATAATTGGTTCCAATGGATAAGCAAACAAGAGCGTATTCAAGCTTATTTTGACTTCTCGTATATTAGATGCAAAAGATGACTGATGTGAATGTAATAAACTAAGATAAACCTAAACCAAATGATCTACTGCAACATGTTAACCTCTAGCTCATTTTTAGTTCTAATCCAAACACCCCTTTACGATTTAATAAGCAAAACCAAGCAACTAAACCTAAACCTACTTATGCATTGATTATAAATGCAAATAAGTAACTGAGATCAAAGAGCATCAAATGACAGTAAACCAAGCACCAAACATCAATGCACATGATCATTAGTCAAAACAGTTTTGAGAAGAAGAAGAATGATTACTCACTTGGTTATTCCAACCAAATTTGGGCAGAGTAACAGTATGAACCCAATGTAAAACATCAACCAACAACCAAATCTAGCATCATAATCAACCCTTATCCATTTTCAAACCAAATGAGGGACCAGTTTGACTTTCGTTGACTGACCTTTTATGTGAATGTAAATGATTTAGATGGAACAAGGAAACACAAATAAGCTCACAAAAGCTATAGACAGTGTTGATGAGCTTATTTCAATCTTAAAATTTCTTTTATTTTTCAAATCATGAAATGCAAGATCAAAGAAGAGACTTGGAAACTTTTTATTAAAACTGAAAAGAGAGTACAAGATATTGAAATTAAAAACTTTAATATAACATTAAACTACTGAAAGCTTGAAAATACAATAAACATAAACTAAATTTTAAAGGAAATGATGCTACACTACACACATTTCATTGTGAGCCTAAAGGGTCTATTTATGGCTGAATGGAGGTCTTGGGATCCCTGGTTGGAAGAGCCTAGAAGCTATTTTCAGCCACACAAATCATCCATTGTCACCTTATCCAATCAGAGTGCTCCATTTCTCCAATTGATGTGTCACAGCCAATGAGGATACTCCACTTGTCCACGTGGCAACTTCATCTGACAGGTCAGAGGTGGATAAGGTTTGAAAGATCCTTAGTCACAGGTTTGTGTTTGGGATTGGTGATAAAATGGAGGTAAAAGGTGGTGTTTGGGAATGGGGAAGACAGGGGAGGATTAAGGGCGCGTTTGGTTTATTTTAATATTAATCAAAATGGTGTTGACCGGGTTTGGGTAGATGGTTATAATAACCGGGTTTGGTTGTTACGGGTTAATAATTGTTGGGCCGAGACTATTGGTTTGAGTTGGATAATGGATTTGTTAAGTGGATTTGGACTATGTGATAATGGACATGGATGATCATTAGCTACCATGGGACCAAAGATGTATATCCGATTTTGAGGACCATAGATGTAAATCGACATTCTCTTTAAAGGACTGAATTTGTCATTCTTCAATAGACCAAAATCGAAATTGCAACTTTTGAAACTTGAGGGTGTTTTCTGTCAGCCTGAAAGTTCAGGGACCATTTTCGACATTTCTTCAAACCTTGATCAAATCTTCACAAATCATCCTCAGAGATTAGAAATCTTCATAAATGCATAATTTGACCTTCATGCTCGGCTTAAGCTCTCTTAATCTCTCGTGCTCGGATTTACGCCTCCCATTTGGTTCCTTTTGCGTGTTTTACATATCCATTACCTGCGACAAGCACAAACTCAAGAAAACCACAAATATTAGCAATAAACGGCTCTTTATTGGTTATTTTGGGTCAGTTTTGATATAGAAAAGGTATGTGTTTTAGCACATACCATCATTGTTGATGACTACTCTCGATTTACTTGGGTCAAGTTTTTGAGGACAAAGGATGAAACTCCAGACGTCATCATCAAACTTATCAAACAGCCAGTGTAAGTTCGACTTAACAAGACTCAGAATCATTCGAACCGACAATGGAACTCGAAGTTTGTTAACAAAGAACTAAGTCGGTTTATGAAAGCATTGGAATCAGTCATCAAAGAAGTATTCCACGCACTCCTCAATGTGGGGACGGTGTAGTTGAAAGACTAAATCGACTCTTGTAGAAGCCGAAAGAACTATGCTAATTTATTCAAAGGTTCCAATGTTTCTCCGCCAAAGCCATTGCCACCGCTTGCTACACCCAAAATCGCCTTCATCCACACCACTCATGGTAAAACTCCATATGAACTCGCCCACAACAGTAAAACCTCGATCTCTTCCTTCATGTGTTCGATGCGTTATGTTATCCAACAAATGATGGTCAAGATTGAGGTAAATTAAGAGCTAAGGCAGAAATAGGAGTTTTTGTTGGTTATGCACCAAACAGGAAAGGTTACCGAATCTACAACAAAAGAACCCGGGATATCATGGAAACAATTCACGCCACGCTTCGATGAGTCAGTTCGGCAAATGGCTCCGTGACAATCAGTTCGGACCCGATCTCAACCTTCACTAAGTAGTCCCATTAGTTCTTCCCTTATACAAAACTCCTCACCAACAATTCCATATGTACCTCCTTCTGAAGAAGATTTGAATAAACTGTTTGATCCAATGTTTGATTAATATGATGAACCTATTGCTTATGATCTGTCCAATCCATCAACAGAGGTTATATCTAACCAAGTCAACATGGACAACCCTTCAATATCTATGTCATTGAGTCAAGAAGCTCCTACTGCAGATTATTCATTCTCATCATCAGATCCTTAATCATCGAGTGTACATCATGGAAATGCTTTTGGCACCTATGATGGAGATAACCCCTTTGCTACTCCCGAAGATGCTCCATTTGAGAACATATTTGCTCCCTGAACCAACTTCCAACCATCTTCTTCAGAGATCCAAACTCGCTACCCTCAACAACAACCACATGAGCACCTTATAAAATGGACACATGACCATCCATTGGACAACATCATTGGAAACCCCTCTCGCCCAGTATCCACTCGTAAACAACTTGCAACCGATGCCTTATGGTGCTTCTTCAACTCCGTACTATCTAAGATCGAACCAAAAGACGCCAAACCGCCATGAATGAAGATAGCTGGTTCAATGCCATGCAAGAAGAAATTCATGAGTTCGATCGACTAGATGTATGGGAATTAGTACCGCCTCCGACTATGCTATGATCATTGCTCTAAAGTGGATCTTCAAAGTAAAACTTGATGAGCATGATGATGTATTAAAGAACAAGGCTCGATTAGTTGCAAAAGGATACCGTCAAGAGGAGGGTATAGACTTTGAAGAATCATTTGCTCCTGTTGCTCGTATCGAGGCAATCGAATCTTCCGCTAATGCTGCAAGTAAAAACATGGTAGTCTATCAGATGGATGTAAAGACGGCTTTTCTTAACGGAGATCTTAAAGAAGTCGATACGCCGACCAACCGAAGGTTTTGTGAATCCAGCAGCATCCTACTCATGTCTATCACTTGAAGAAAGGCTTTTACGGTTTGAAGCAAGCTCCAAGGGCATGGTATGATACGCTATCAAAGTTTCTTCTATCTACTGGATTCAAGAAAGGAGCGCTTGATCCGACATTGTTCACCGTAAAGTCGTGCAAAATTTAATTCACGCTCAAATCTATGTTGATGATATTATTTTGCCTTGACCGACCCCAATGAATGTAACCTTTTTTCTAAGGAGATGGGCTCCAAATTTCAAATGTCAATGATGGGAAAATGTCATTTTTCTTGGGATTACAAATTTCACAAAGTCCCGAGGCATTTTTATCAATCAATCTAAATATGCAAATGAGATTTTAAAGAAATTTGGATTTGATTCTTGTGACCCCGCTGACACCCTCCATGATAGAGCCGCATAAATCGATGAGGACCACTCGGGGATCATGGTAGATCAAACGAAATATCGTAGTATGATTGGATCCCGATGTACCACAGCCAAGAGACCGATATTCTGTTCGCTGTGCATGTGTGCTAGATACCGTGCTAAGCCTAACAAAAAGCACATTGAAGTGGTTAAACGGGTCTTTCGGTATCTCCAAGGAACCATGAATATGGGACTTTGGTACCGGGACACCGGTATGTCACTAACAATTTATGCATGCTCCACTCATGCAGGATGTCAAGATACACGCCGAAGCACGCCGAGGTGCTCAGCTTGGGTGATGCTTGTGAGCTGGTCTTTAAAGAAACAAATGAGTACTTCTATATCCTCTACAGAGGCTGAATACATAGCCATGTTATCTTGTTGTGCTCAAATCCTATGGATGAGATCCCATTATTCGACTATGGCTTTGAATTCAACAAAATCCCTCTCTCAGATTGTGATAACAAAAGGGCCATTGCTCTCTCCTGCAACAACGTTCAACATTCGAGAGTAAAGCATATCGACATTCGACATCATTTCATCAGGAGCAAGTGGAGAACGGTGTGGTGGAACTCTATTTTGTGAGGACCGAATACCAATTAGCAGACATCTTCACCAAAGCTCTTCCTAGAGAACAAAGCCATAACTCGTTTTTAAAGAAAGAACAGAGCCATGCTTTATCTTATTTTTCAAATCTCATGCTCTGATTCTAAAAACAAATGTTTGTCACTAAAAAGACAAATGTTTACCTCACAAATATTTTTCCTTCTATAAATTCTTCTAAAAAATATTTGTTATCTAAATGAAAACTAATAAAAATAACTCGGACTCAATTTTTTGAAAATCATCTGATCTTGACATTCGTCAAAATCTTTATCTCTCAATCAACAACTTATGTCATTGATTGAGGGGGAGAATGATTTCATTTAAATAAAAAGGTTATTTGTCATACAATTGGTTCAGACCAAGGTTTATATCATGTTTTCAAAAGATATTCAAGCATGTTTAATCTTTGGAGTTTAAAGTCTCAGATTTGATCCTTATCGGTTATATGTTTTCATAAGCAAGTCACAATTCTCCTCAAAAGCTTTCAAAACCAATTTAAATTTACAGAGATCACAAATCTCAAATGATTTGAAAATTGTGATCGGGGGAGAATTTGTGATTTAAATTGGATTTAAACTGATAATTCGATAAATGGTTTTATAAGTGTTTAGCAAGCTCTCCTCCCTTCATGTGCCAAACGACTTCAAATTTTTCATGCACATGTTAAGGGGGAGCATCTATATCAAACTATGAAGGATTAAAACGTGATTGATTTGTTCCAAAGTGCAGTTTTTCCCTAATATGTGCAAAACACTTTCGAATCTTTATGCACATATTGAGGGGGAGCAACTTTTTGAAAACCACATCCTTTCCAAAAATATCCTTAACAAAGTATGAAAAATACTAATTTTGATCAGGAAAATGATGTTGATATCTTTTATAAAATAGTAATCAAAGAAGTGAATCCTTCCTCTTGCCTTCATGTGCCAAAACGATTTCAAATACTCGATGCACATGTTGAGGGGGAGCTCTTTTTTTTTTAAAATATCAAAAACAATTCAGGTACAAAATGCTTTCATAATATATCACAAGTATCTGGATTGATTTTCAAATGGTTTTCAATTGGTTCCAATGGCTGATGAACAATACCAAAAGGACCGACCAAATTTACTATATGTATGGTGATATAAGGATGGTTAGGTTAGGTATTCGTTCCCAAGATCCAGCCAGAACCGGAGGGATCTACCCAGGGACAATCCACTAGATAGTGTAGAAGTTCTTAGGTATAAAGAAAAAAGGAGAAAAGTGAGATATGGGAAGAGTGCTAACTGAGATAGAGCTAGAACTGGAATAAATCCAACAAGGTTCTAGTTATGAAGTCTCGGTAAGCACTGAAGGGGTTGAAGAATGAAAAAGAAATAAATGTGAAAAGGGTGAAAATAAATAGCCCTCCAATATTTCAACCTTAGGGCAGAAACCGGGTTCAATACATATGCTACTGGAGGTTACCAAGGTAACTCTGGTATTGAAGGCAAGACGTCATGGACCCAGTGACACACTGCACTACAACTTCCCAAGCCACTCAAGTTCCTCTTAAAAGGACTTGTTTCATTCTCATGGGGAACCTACAAAATCTATCGACTTTCTCTTAGAGATTGTTGATATTGAAGAAGGAGACCCTCTCCATAGTCTCCGGCATAGGAACCAAATGTGTGCACAATTGAGTCTAGAGCCACGAGATCATCAAATAAATCTCATTAGGACACTGTCAATGAAGACTCTCTATTTCACACAATGTGAAAAGAGAGAATATATTTTAAGAGTCCTATGCATTATCCTTGTGGTATTGCCAGAACATCTTAGTGATATGCAAACATATTCACAATGAAGATGGAAAGCCTTTTAGAGCTAACATCAAACAAGCTCTTGGTAGGTGGCATGTGAGATCTATACAATAGATCAATCATGTGACAACTGAACAGAAACAATGGGGCGATTCATAATTATGAATCAATCCTGGTTCAGGTTATGGATTGACGGATACCTTTGAAAAACCGGTCGTTGTGCTTAAAATTATTTTCTAGCACATCGACTGTGTATTAAGATTTCAAAAATAAAAGGTGTTTATGATTGATAATTGATTTTTCTCAAAACCTTCGTTGTATTGCAAAACACTTTATTGAGCAAGACACGATTGTTTTTCAAATCTCTTTCATCAATCGAGTGAATCTCAAATTATTTGGTTCACTCACTCCGAGTTGTCCTCTTTGAGACGCTCCGGTTTGAGAACGGCTAGAAGCAACGCGAAACCCCTGCAAGGAGATTCTTCGTAATTCTACCTGATCACAGGCAGTACTTGTACTGATCAACGGGGAACCGTGGGCCGTGTACCTCAATTTAATGAAAGTGATCAAAGACACTTTCGTGTGCTTTATTGCTAACTGTTGTATGCAGGTACACCCGACGTTTGCAGCTGATCAGAATGGAGAGGTCAATCCATAGCCGCATGCTCACACAATCACATTCACAATTAAAGAAATCATGATAAGTGCATATCTTCATCAACTGGCTCTGATATTTTCAAACCATGCTTCTGCTATGCTGCTGCAAATATCATGAATCAACTAAAGCTTTCGATACTCTGATAAGAAGATGTCATGATCCAGAATGTGAGCATGTCGGTCCAAAATTTACAACATCACATAATGTCAACACTACAAAGGAAGAGTCAGAGATTTATGGTAGTGATGATCTCAAAGTCCGCTCAAAACTCATTATCACGTGGATCAGTTAAAGACCTCCGCTTGGATTAACCAAACATGCAAAACATGAAGAATCAAATAATACGAGCTTCAGAGTAAAGAACTTTAACAAGAATCCAAGAACAATCTTAATGTTATATCTGTTTGTATTCATTGTAATTTGAGGTGACCTCCCTTAGGGGGAGATTGTTAGGATTTAGTAAATCCAGTTATTAAAGTGTCGGTCACCTTAAGTTAAGTGTATGTAATCGTTAGAAAGCTCGTAGTCGTAGTTATTTAATGTTAGTTAGTATTTAGTTTAGTAACACCGTGGAGGACGGACGGGTCTTTACCCACTGTATGCCTGATCCACAGCCCGTAGGTGGCGTTTATGTAAGATATTATAAATACCCTCTACCTCCCAAGGTAGAGGGTTGGAGCTCATAATAATACTTTTACTTTCTCTCACTAAGTTCCCTAAACCTCTAAACTTTCTTTCTCTAAAACCTAAAGTATACGTCCCTTGTGATAATGGTTTGATGTGTTTGTGAAATCCAATATGTTACATATTCATGTAGCATGTTTAGGCACTTGGGCAATTCCTTGACCATTCCTTAATAATCCTTTTGTTTCCACATTCATTCTTTGTTTCATACAACATTTTGTTTCTGCAGGTTCTCATGGATTAATTCACTTATCCGTATATGATACCTTTGTTCAGCACTTTCTTATGATCCTTTTCGTATACTTGGTCATGTTTAGTTTTTCATTGGTTATATCTGTTCACTGGGCTCTCTAAGCTTAACCGCATTTTCTTTTCTCTCATGGCAGGTATTAAGCGGGATGTTGGGATTGAGTGATGAGAGTAGGAGCTTTTACAGACCAACCACTAATAGCTATTCCCATTACTTTGGACTTATGTTTTCAAGACTATTGTTCTTTGATTTTCTTTTGGATTCCCTTTCATTTATAACTTTGTTGGAATTGTAATTTGGAAGTCACTATTTCATGACTTGGTATTTTATTTTATAATTTTTTCTCTTGCCTTTTTATATGTTCTGATTGACACCATAATGTGACTCTTAACCCTCGTCGGGTTGGGGTGTTACATTTTGGGATTTACCCAATGAGCAGTAACACAAAGATACGAGGAACCGTGTGGGGCCGTCCAAACATCACACGTTAGATTAACACCGGTTTCTAACAATTGAAATCCTAAAATCATTTCACTTTTAGCCATTTTCACATTTTTATACAATCACGTCTAAGGGTCATTCGACTTACATGAGTATATCGAGGTTGAAGTGTATCTTGGATAAGCGCGGTCATTCGCTTATTGTCGAAATGATCAAAAGGCAAGGTTTCTTGAATCACAAATTTCGCCTCCCGAGCCCCCATTGTTGTTTGACTAGAACCCGACGCCGTTTTCAAAACACGACAACTTTTTGACATACTATTTTCAACGCGATATTCCTGTCATGTTTGTATAAACCCCCCACATTTCTTACATCTCGCTTTTTTCAAACCGTCCGACATCAAACACAATTCGAAGTTTGACAAAATCTTCGGGTTTCTATTTGTCTATAGGATACAAACCATTGCTATTTTTTGCGCACACCAGGATGCTATTTTTTGCGTTTTTAAAGTGTGTTTTTGTGTTTTTGAAAGTGTAGTTTAACCTCAACACACACCCCACCTAAATACTAGTAATGAGTTATCAAATTGGTGGTTTAGGACAAAAAAAGGGGCCAAGAAGCACCCCAAACAGTCATATCCGTTGTGATCTGCTAAACTTCAAGGTGCAACGGTACAAAAAAAACGGTTTTTAAGACCGAACCGGTTTAAATCGATTTTCAAACCGACCGCTAAGATAAGGGGAAATCGGTTCTAAAACCGCCGGTTCGGTTCAAGGGAAATCAGTTTTTAGGGAAACCGGGCTTCTGTTTTTTTTCGAATCGGATCAGTTTTTTGTTTTCTTGTTCACCTCTACGTGAAATGTACAAAATCAATGGGTATTTATAGGCCTGATCTAGGAAAGACCTAAATCCTGCCATGTGTCTCAGCCGGATTTGTTAGAGGAAGCACATTCTCATCATCTAATGGGAACGCTCCGAGCATAGGCTGCAAGGTCGTGCCCATGTGTAGTTGTCGCACATGCGGGAATATAGGAAACCAGTTATTTGTGGTAAGTTCCACAAAATATTTGGTTTTTCTTTTAGTTACGTAGCCTTGATCTCTTTGAAGGCTAATGGCTCCTCGGAGGCTCAAGCTTCGAGAAATGGACTCTTGTGTATTGGTGGATTCTCTTACGGTAGCCTAGAAGGCTTTACACCAATGAACACTTTGAGTGTTTATGTGTGCAACATTCGGAAGCTAGGCTCACGCAGGATGGGGTACACCATCAAGCCCCCAGTCTGATGTATTATGCTTGTCTTGAAGCATAAGGCATCGTACTCTCTATTCCTCGTAGCATTTTAGCTGGCTTTTGCAAAAAAAAATTTTCAAAAAATTAATTAGGATCCCCAGAAACATCTTTTCGAGCTTGATAGTTTTTCTTTTCTAAGGAATGTACTGATTACATTTACGGTTTGAGTGAGTGTATCCCACGTGCCTAGCCCTAAGCGATGGTTTTTTTGGTTGGTGGACACATAAATGGTCCATGTTTCACTAAGCCCACTATATAAATTATTTTTACACCTTATCTTTCATTTTTTCTTTTCCTCTCATAAACATTATACCCTTTTCTTTCCAACAAAACACTTTTCAGGCGATATTGTGGAATTGTATTTTGCACGTGCAGACGTGGACCGTCATTGCTCACTCCTTGACTTTCCAGCATCATTCGTTCCACATATGCTGCCATCACCAATGTAACTTCTATAGTCAAAGTATGTACTTCTTGTGTTAGCCTAGAAGACGAGCGTGTGGTGGGTGGGGTTGTGAAGTTGCCGCCTTGTGGTGTTAGCCTGAAGACAGTTGCGGCGATTTACTTAGGACATTCTTTGGAATGATAGCATGCTTGACCACCCACTTCCATTGTTGTTGGTTGTGAAATGATTTGATGGGCACTTTGGGAAAAAGTTGTATATCCTTCTTGGTCTCGCGGATCGCGCCATGTAAACTTATAGTACGTAAAGCAATGATTAGTGTAGGTTATTAGTTTGAGATGAGATTAAATGTATGTTTAGTTTCCCTTGTGTGGTATAAACCTCAACATAAGGTAACGCTCATATACAATTTGGGTTCGGAGAAAGATGAACTTGCTCATTCTCATGAAATGCATGTGTATTTATAAGGATGCATTTAAGGTATTGTGGGATCCGTCGACCTTGGGAGAGCCACGTGAGAATCATCTCATAGAGGAGACAAGAATGACATGTGACAATGTGCTCTTGGCTCTTAGTACGAAGGAATCTCCATACGAGGTACTGTGTCCAATATACCCATGCATGAAACTGACTGGGCATTATTGTTTTGGGCTTGTTCTACTCGTATGGGCCTTATATGTGGGCTAAAACTCTCATAAGCTATCAGATGCCAATATTAATTGTATAAAAGTATAAAAATTACAATTTAATTTGTAAAAATTTATAAGTATATAAACTAAAACCTAAAATGTTTTAAGTTCAGATATCAAATAGAAAATGACAACTTAACTACACTTTATCGTAAGATATTGTAATTTAGTTCGCAAAATCTTAACGCTTTATCATGCTATAACTCGTAAACTATACAAGTCAAAAGCATGAGAACGAAAAGCATAAGTGTGGTGATGATAATAGTCACATATGTCTGGAATCATCTTTAAAACTTTGGCGGCCGTGTTTTATTGCTATAATGTTGTGATTGTTTGAGACTATGTTCTTTACAAGCATACCGCACTTGAAGCGATAGAATAATGGCAATTAAGTTTGGCTATTCGAAAGTCGTAATCATAATTGCGTTAATATAAACCGTTACAAGTACGGGACACGAAAGAGGACATACATCTCGAGAATGTCACGGCGACCGCACAAAGTTTTTTTAGTGGAGTGTAAGGTTCCATATGCCAAGAAAATCTTACTTGATTGTATTGTATGTGTCATTGACACTCACATAAAAAACATAAAAGGATAAAAGAGCAGCGACACCACATATGAATACTCTATATATTTAAGTGATAAATTAAGTAGAATTTTGAGCAACACATATGTAAAGGATTATTGTTCCATGATTGAAAGCGATAAACTAATTTTTTTTGAACAGAGATAACATTTCATTTCACACCTCACAAATGGAGGTAATTTGAACACAACAAGTTACATCGAATATAATGGGCAAAATCGAAACCGACTTGCCAAACAAAATACACAAGGTAACAAGTTAAGCCAAAACAAGACATACACCATAATAGTTGTGACAGCATAACAAAGAACACCATACAAGGGTGTGGGAATCACCAAAGTGAGCTTTTGGTAGACACAACTATATGAAGATGTAGCTTGACAAAAGTACATAAAACATACATAAAAGATAAAACTGAGCATCCTTAAAGGAGCCAGACCTAAACAAAACAGATCTAAAGTCGAGACCCAAGGCACAGAAGAAGCCATCGATGACGGACCACAACAGATCCGGAACGAAGAGACCAGATGGTAACGGATCCTAAGGTAAGACAAAGAAGGGCGCCAACAACTACAGGCAATGGCGAAGATGGGAGATGACAGATCTGTGAGTAAGGACATTTATTGTGGGAAGGAAAAGGACAAAAAGATGGAGAAGGAGGTTCAGACGGCCGGCCGAAACCGACCGCCGGAAAATATGAGATTTTTGAGCTTTTAGAGAGAGGTAGGAGAAAATTTATTTTTAAAGAGAGAGGGCAGCCAGCTACATCAAAAGCGATAAACTAATTTGTTAAGATAAATTATCTAGTAAACTCAAAAGGAATTAAAACAAGAAACGATCCTAATAAACAGCAGAGTAATTGTCGCAAGAGAATCTACAACACCCATAAACGACACACATAAGTTTAGAAACTAACGTATTAGCCATTCGATATCGTTGGATACACCGAGTCACCGACTTAGTGTTGTCGGTAATTTCAAAAAAAATATAAAAAGAAAGTATAGAAGTGTAACGATACGTTATTAAAGATGGTAATCTGTAGCAAAATTGCAAAAACGTATATACAACGAAAACGTAAAAATCAATAAAAAGTAACGACGATTCTAAAATCAAGGTACGTGATATTAAATTTCACAGCTCAACCACCACAACCGCCACCGCCACCACCACAGCCGCCGCCACAACCACCACCACCACAGCCGCCACCACCTCCACAACCACCACCAACGTTCGATATCATGTCACCAATCAATAAACCACCAAGGGCTCCTCCTAGCAAACCGGCTCCTAATCCAGCACCTCCAAAACGGCCCCTTTGAGGAGGGGGAGCTGGCGCATATACTGGTTGCGGTGGAGGATACCCAGCGTAACCTTGGGGTGGGAGAGGAGCTCCACCATATACTGGTTGTTGGTGGTATGGGTTCGCGTATCCAGCTTTTGGTTGAGATGGATACGCGGAACCAGATCCAACAGCAAACCCCGGTGGGTAAGCTGGGTAAGCCGTAGCTGGCTCTATAAACTTTTCCCCAAACTTATACGAAAAACTAACATAGCCTCGCGATTTCCCGGACTTCCCTCTAATTTGATAGCTAGTTTCTTGCATGGCTTTACCATCATCTTTTATACCTTCCATTAGCTCTTTGATTGGCACATCGACTTGACCTACTGTCCTGTCGCCAAATATCCCGGCCGCCTTAATCTTGATAACTAGATTGTTAGCAGCAGAAATGAGGAAGCAGAAATGAGCCAGTCAACTCTTGGTCAAACGGCTAACTAACTTTCCCTCCAAATCTATCCCTTTAAATATCTGTTATCTTCTCACATTTCAGTTAGTTGTTAATTGTTTCTCTCTCAAATTCTCTCTCAATTCCATTGTATCATTCCATTCAATCATTGTAACATTTCACCACATAATTCCAATAACAATCATTTGCTTTACAATTTCGAATCAAGTTCTTAAGCTTGTTGATTCCAGGTTGTTAGTGAAGGTTTGTTATGAACTCTATGATAATCGGTGTGTAACAAGTGGTATCGAGCTCGCTCCTCGCAATTGACTCATCTTCTCCGGCGAAGTTTTGATTTTCCAAAAAGTTTACTGCGGAGTTCTTGATTTTCCGGCGACGGTTATTTTTCCGTGACGGTTATTAATTTGTGTCAATGGCGGGAACTAGATCAGTTGTGAATGCCGGGCGGTTCCATTCGGTAACAATGGAGCATCTGCTATCGATACTGGCAGTTTAATGGCTCAAATTCAACAAATGCTGGATGCGGTTGCAACTGAATTTACAACAAAATTAGATGCATTACGTCATGACATGGATCTGCAATATGAGTTTGTAAATAGCAGAAATGGTACTGGTGGAACGCGTCAGTTGCAATATGGAAGAATGACCAAATTAGACTTTCCAAGGTTTAATGGTACTGATGTAAAAAGCTGGTTGTACAAGTGTCAACAGTTCTTTAGTGTGGAAGATGTTGATGATGGGGATAAGGTCAAATTAGCTTCAATACACATGACTGATAGTGCTTTGGTATGGCATCAACAGTATGAAAAACTTCATGATGGAGTTGTGGATTGGCTTGAGTATAAGATCGCTATACTAGCAAGGTTTGATAATCGAGTTTGAAGATCCACTTTCTAACTTAAAACTTGAAGTATGACTCATCTGTGCAAAAGTATCATGAAAAGTTTGAACTCTTGCTTAACAAGGTAGACATGCCCAAGCTCATGCCATTAGTCCTTTTTGGGAGGATTGCCTCAAAGTATTGCTTTGCCTGTGAGGATGTTCAAGCCTAAATCCTTATCTGATACTGCTAGTTTGTGTAAGTTGCAAGAAGCTACCTTAGTTGCACAAAAGGTTAGGCAAACTCCTATTCTTCCTTTACCAAAAGCTGCTGTAGTTTCAAACAATTATGGTAATAAGGGAGGGTATGTACCTGCTAAGCAAAGTACTGTCACTACAAATCCTACAAGGAAGTATTTGTCACAGAAAGACTTTGATGAAAAGAGAGCTAAGGGATTATGTTTTCATTGTGATCAAAAATTTGTGCCTGGCCATAAGTGTAGTGGACAAGCCTTTGCTCTGGAATTGATTATTGATCCTGATCCAGAAATGGAAGTGTGTTTGTTAGAGGGAGGTAATGAGGAGTATGTTTTACCAGAGTTAATAGATGGTAATGAAGAACCTCAGATCACCTTGAATGCATTGACTGGTGTGGTTGGTTATAAAACTATGAGAGTCATTGGACACTTTGGCAAACAGAAAATACATATCCTCATTGATACTGGTAGCACACACAATTTTGTGGATCTGCATAAGGCTAAGAGGTTGGGATGCAAGATCAGTACAGTTGAACCATTGCAAGTATCTGTGGCTGATGGTAATAAGTTGACTAGTAATAGCTTGTGCAGAGGGTTCACTTGGTCTCTTAATGGGGAGACATTCACTTCTGATGTGATGTTATTGCCACTTGGGGGTTGTGATATGGTGTTGGGGGTACAATGGTTGGCAACCTTGGGAAGCATATTGTGGAATTTCAGTACTCTAAGAATGCAATTTGTCTATGGAGGAAGAGCTGTGTCTTTGAGAGGTTCTTCCAAGAATCCAGTGCAGTGGCAAACTGGTAAACAACTGTCTAAACATGTGTCAAAACAACCTGCCAACTTGAGTGTTATGAATGTTTGTGTACCAGCAACTTCAGTGATGTCACTCAGTACTACTACAGTCCTGCTTTGAATCACAAAGAAAAGAGCAGATTGGACAGCCTTTTGAAAGAATTTGAAGATGTTTTTGCCATACCTACTACTTTACCTCCTTCAAGACAACATGACCACCAGATTCCTTTAAGAGATGATGCAAGCATCAAAAACATCGAGACCATACAAACATCCACCGCACGAAGGATGCAATTGAATCAATGGTGCAGGAGTTATTGGAAGCTAAGGTGATTAGACCAAGCAATAGTCCCTTTTCATCTCCAATAGTGATGGTTAAGAAGAAGGATGGAACATGGAGAATGTGTATTGATTACAGGCAGTTGAATAAGGCCACAATTAAAGACAAATTTCCTATTCCATTGGTGGAAGAACTCATTGATGAGTTGCATGGGTCACAGGTGTTCTCAAAGTTGGATCTAAGGTCGATACCATCGATCATAATGGATGAAAAAGATATACCAAAGACATCTTTTAGAACCCATGAGGGGCATTATGAGTTCATGGTGATGCCCTTTGGTTTAACAAATGCCCCTTCAACCTTCCAATCCTTGATGAATCAAGTCTTCAAACCCTTCCTGAGGAAGTTCACTTTGGTATTCTTTGATGATATATTAGTTTATAGTTCTAATGTGGAAGACCATTTGATACACTTAAGAGCTATTCTGACTACTATGAGGGAACACAAACTTTATGCCAAGGAAAGCAAATGTGTGTTTGGATCTTCTCAAGTTGAATACTTGGGACATGTCATTTCGTGCCAAGGTGTTTCAACAGATCCTACAAAGATAGTGCTATGAGTAGTTGGCCGTTCCAAAACTATCAAGCACTGAGGGGATTTATGGGTTTAACCGGTTATTACAGAGATTTATAAAGAATTATGCTCTTATTGCTCAACCTTTAACTGCATTACTCAAGAAAAATGCATTTGGATGGAATCAGCAAGCAGAGAAGGCTTTTCAAGCTTTGAAAGAAGCCATGACAAAGGCTCCAGTCCTCAAGTTACCAGATTTCAATGCCTTGTTTGTGGTGGAGACAGATGCTTCTGGAGTGGGCATAGGTGCTGTGCTACAGCAAGGAGGTCACCCAGGGCTTATCTCAAGTAAAACCTTAGCTTCTAAACACCATTCCTTGTCTACCTATGAAAAAGAATTGTTAGCTGTGATCATGGCTTTGGATAGATGGAGGGGATACTTATTGGATAGACACTTCCAAATTAAACCGATCATTTCAAACCTTAAGTATTTCCTAGATCAAAGAATCACTACACCATTTCAGTCTAAGTGGTTACCAAAATTGTTGGGGTTTGATTATGAGATAGTGTACAAGAAGGGAAGGAGAATCAAGTCACTGATGCTCTTTCAAGGTCAGTACATGGAGGAGAGCTATCTACTATGGTGATCTCGACAGTTTTCACAGGATTGGTTGAGGAAGTGCAGAAGAGTTGGGACAATGATACTCATTGCGTTTTGATAAAGAAGGTACAGGATGGGACTTCTTCTTCTTCAAAGTATACTTGGGCAACTGGACAGTTAAGAAGGAAAGGAAAGTTGATGGTTGGCAATGATGAAATTTTGAGGAACAAATTAGTGAACCATTTTCATAGTTCAGCTAATGGAGGTCATTCAGGGGTGGAAGCTACTACCAAAAGACTTGGAAGTTGGTTTTATTGGAAGGGTATGAGGAAGTCAAGAAGACAAGTGGTCAAGCAAGCAGTGATACATGTCAAAGGAATAAGGCGATTTGGCAAATTATCCCGGACTATTGCAGCTCTTACCAATTCCACAAAAGGTATGGATGGATGTGTCCATGGATTTCATTGATGGCCTACCCATGTCTCATGGTAAAACCTGAATCATGGTGGTGGTGGATAGGCTCAGCAAGTATGCCCATTTTATGGCTATGTCTCATCCTTATACAGCAGTACAAGTGGCTCAACTATTTTTGGACAATGTTTATAAACTACATGGGTTGCCAAGGACAATCATAAGTGACAGGGATAAAGTGTTTACCAGCCTTTTTTGGAAATCTCTGTTTGGGGTGTTAAAGGTGGAACTGAAGATGTCCAGTGCTTATCATCCTCAAACTGATGGACAAACAGAGGCTGTCAACAAGTGTTTGGAGTGTTATTTGAGGTGTATGACAGGTGAAAAACCAAAGGAGTGGACAAAATGGCTATCTCTAGCTGAGTTTTGGTACAACACCAAATTTCACAGTTCTACTCAAACAACACCCTTTGAAATTCTTTATGGTCAAACACCACCTCAAGATTTGACTTATGAGGTAGGGGAGTGTAGAGTGGAAGAGGTGGATAGAACTTTAACAAAGAAGAGATCAGGCAATCAAGCTTCTCCAATTTCATTTGAAGAGAGCACAAGATAGAATGAAAACAATGGCGGATAAACACAGGTCTGAAAGGGAGTTTAAAGAAGGTGATTGGGTGTACTTGAAACTCCAACCCTATAGGCAAATTACAGTCAGGCAAAGTGTCCAACACAAACTTTCTGCAAAGTACTTTGGGCCTTTTCAAGTACTCAAGAAAGTGGGAAATGTAGCCTACCAGTTGGAATTGCCTTCAACAGTCCGATACACAATGTGTTTCATGTCTCTCAAATGAAGAAATGCAAGAAGGATGAAGCTATTATGGGAAGTTTCCCTGAGTGTAGAGATGATGGTTTGTTAGTCGTTACTCCAAGAGCAGGCTGGATAGGAAGCTTGTGAAGAAGCAAAACAGGGCAGTGGTTTATCTTCTCATCCAGTGGTCTAATTGTTCAGTGGAGGATGCTACGTGGGAGTCCTACACGCACATCCGTAAGCGTTCCCTCGAAGTTTGTTATTGATCCTTGAGGACAAGGATATTGTGAAGGGAAGGGTAATGTTAGCAGCAGAAATGAGGAAGCAGAAATGAGCCAGTCAACTCTTGGTCAAACGGCTAACTAACTTTCCCTCCAAATCTATCCCTTTAAATATCTGTTATCTTCTCACATTTCAGTTAGTTGTTAATTGTTTCTCTCTCAAATTCTCTCTCAATTCCATTGTATCATTCCATTCAATCATTGTAACATTTCACCACATAATTCCAATAACAATCATTTGCTTTACAATTTCGAATCAAGTTCTTAAGCTTGTTGATTCCAGGTTGTTAGTGAAGGTTTGTTATGAACTCTATGATAATCGGTGTGTAACATAGATTAAGGCGATTTTGTTGCCCTAGGGCTTCGTCTATCGTTAACTTCATTGGATAATTCCATGTGGGCTCCGAACCTCCATGCTTGTCGACTGGGGTTCGGAGCTTGCTATGAGTTCCCGAGATGGAAACAACCGCGTATACGTCCGATTTTCCAAAGATGCTTTTATTTCCGAGACTCCTTGCGCTCCTGAGCGTGAGGTCTAGGGTTCTGCACTCCATGATAAAATTTAAAAGCTTTGATGAAACGATAATTTATTATATATTGAAATTGTTGTTTTGGAGATTTAATTTGATTGTGTGATATGCAGTGATATGGATGTTTATATAGGAAGAGTTATACTCCTTGACTAAGTTAACCGACTCAAACGGATATGAATGAATAGAAAGTGATATGGTCAAGTCTCAAGGAAGCAGCCACGAAAATGATGACATAGTGAGAATTTTAAAATAGGAGACCAGGATAACGAATTTCTGAAAACCAATAAAGATAAATCAATAAGATACAGATAGTACTATTAATATAGTTTTGATTAACTTAACAGTTAGTAGAGATCTTTTAGCAAATTTTATCGTTAGCTAGCCTATGTATGAACAAGATTGTTGCAAATATAAGTCTATAAGATAAGCATAAGGGGATTGATATTTACGCGGACAGTTTTTATACGCACAAATTTAATATGACTAGACTAATATACCCTCATACTATTTCACAATTTATAGACTAATTTAATAAGTCTATAAGATAAGCATAAGGGGATTGATATTTACACGGACAGTTTTTATACGCACAAATTTAATATGACTAGACTAATATACCCTCATACTATTTCACAATCTATGGTCTAAAACCAAACAAACTCCATAACCCAACCACATATATTCTCTTCATCCGGCATGCCATGTTAACCAAAACCAACCACATATAGTCTTCTACTTTATTTGTTTCTTCAAGGTACTTACTTATCTTGTAAGATAAGTTAAATACGTTTTTAGTCACGGAAGTTACTCAATCTGTTATTACACTCTTACCGTGAACAGGTACAATTCTTTACTCACTCTGTCCCAAATACTAGAAATGGGCCGGTATTGATATCCGTGTTCATGGATGGGGTAATATTCATGGTAACCGAAAACTGAAACTGAATTAAACCGAAAAAATTAAACCGAATTCGTAATTGAATCGAATGGTCAAAATCGAACCGAACTGAACTAAATATTCGGTTATCGGTTTGGATATAGTTTTAACAATGAAAATCGAAAACCGAACCAAAAACCGAATTCATATAAATGTTTATTTTTTTATGTATTTATATGGAGAAAAAAGTTCGTTAAAATTCTTTTTTAGTTAAATATAACATTATTTAAGCTTGAAAAAACATTTGTGCTAAAAATATATATAATTAAATAAAAATATAATTAAAATTATATACATCGTGTTATTCGGTTCGGTTTTCGATTATACGGGTTCGGTTAAACCAAATTCGAATTCAGTTCAATTCGGTTTTATATTTTACGTAAAAAAAATTCAAATCAAACTAACCGAATTAAATAATTTGAATAACCCGATAACGAAACCGATGAACACCCTTATTTCATACGGCATGAATTACTTCACACACGGAAGTTTAAGGCGGTTTTACTTTATGCCCCTCACAGCAGAGTACATCTATCTATACATATATATATGACTACATATGACACGTCACTAATGCTGACTAGACATATTAATGTTGACATGGCCATCATTTGATGAGGTGGAAATAGTGACTAGGCACAAGATCCAGTTCAACATGAAAAAAATTGGTATGTTGCAAGGTTAGAACCTAGATTTCGAGGTTAAAAGACAAACGCCTCTACCACTGAGGCAACCCACATTTTGTTGCATAAATCTTATTTCCAAATTGGTATTCCTTCTTCAACTATACCATCTACAATCTTATCAATTAAAGGTAACTGAAACCCAATTGATTCGGATCAAACATTAAATCCCTCCCCTTTTTGATTTTCTAAAATGCAAAAACACACAAAAGTCAGTGGACCGAGAGCAGATAAAGCAATAAATTTACCAGTAATAGTAGTATCATCGATTGAATTGATAACATGTATGTGCAGCTTTTCTTGACCTTCAGTTATATCCAGACTTACCAACCTTGCAAAGGTAACCATGCAAATATGTTCATTAATTAAAAATTATGTATAATAAGATAATCACAGTCATGTAATATGTCATACTTGGGAACACTTGAGTCTCGCCTGTTGTTATATTTGTTATATTGGACCTGTAATATAAAAAAAATAATAATAATTAAAAAAATATTTAAGATGATTTGTTATTCAATGTTTTGTTATGCACTTATTTTGTTTTACGGCATTTTTATTTGAAATCCAACTTATAAGTTTGAATCAATATATGTTTTATGCACTTTAGGTTTAGATGTTCTTATGTTCTTATTTGTGTTTTAGTGGCTTTTTCCAAGGAATATTTGTTAATCAATTCATTTTGTTATAGGCTCTGTTTTCAATTCATATGTACAATTAGTCATATGTTTATAATATGTATTGCTGATATTATTTTCAACTTTACAGCAATTAAAAAGGATCATAATATAACTCCGATCGATGAAATTGTTCCAATGTTGGATAACATGTCTGTCCAATCTGAAATATTGAACACTTATTATAATTATCATTTTTATTTCAGAATGATAGGATTCAGGTGTACATAAAAAAAGAATTTATGTTCCGATATGAACCGTTGTTTAAAAAGGGCCAATGTTATGTTATTTCAAACTTTGGGCTTGCCGAGAACAGTGGTAGGCTGCCACTATTGCCTCACAAGTATAAGCCCAGTTTTACAAAACGACCACCGTGACTAGAGTTGACCCTATCGACAACAATGTAAATGGCTTTGTTCTTGAGCCATTCAATAGATTATTGGGCGACAATCGCCATTACCATGAGCATGAGGCTGTCGGTACGTGTTTTTAAAACCATTCTATTTTAAAATGACATTTCTTATAAAACTTTTTTATTTACGACAGTTTTTTGCATAGATGTGATTGGGTTTGTTATCGCTATTGGTGTTATTATCCCAGTTCAGTCTGCTGCTGGTCCTAAAATCCATAGGACGGTTGTCGTTGAAGATCATGAGTAAGTATACATATACAATACTAATATTATTATTATAAACACTATTATACAAATTTAAGTATACTGTGTGAAATATGAATTTGTATATTTCAGGGGAACTCGCTTGGACTGTACGTTTTGGAACAATTGGGCTAAATTGTTTGATGAGTATGCGAGCAAGCGTGAAACAATGGGGCATGTAGTATTCATACTACAGCTTGGATAGGCTAAGTATTGGGATGGTAAGTTATTTCTTTTAATTTAAAAAAAATAAAGATGAATCATATATGAATTACTTTAGATTGATGTGAATATTAACCATTCACACGTGTTATTAATATAAGGTGCAAGTACTCCTGCTATTCACAATGCTTTATTTGGCTCAAGGATTTTCATCAATTGTAACATACCTGAGATCACTTCAATCAGAACAAGGTTAGCATATCCAACATTACTAATTACATGAATAATGTATTATCAGTACTTTACTCATAAATGATTGTTGACAATAATATTAGTTGACTGAAAAACATTGTGAATTGGGTGAATTGGGTCAACATCATACATGTGTAAATTTATTTGTATCATTTTTAGGATCTACGCATATTTTATGAAATAGCTTATCTAGATATACCTCTAAGCTGTACTTAGTTTGGACATGATTTTTAGTGGTGATTCTGATACTTTTGAAACTATGATATTTGCTGACTTACACACAACGCATTTGTTTATTGTTGAGCTGGGTCGCTTATATCTTTGGCTCGGGTACCTTCCACTCGCCCGTCCGAATATGTGCATAGATTTTATTGCTTTTTTGTTACTACCTTATTTAATAATATATCTGTAAGACTAAAAAGTTGAAGTGTTCATCATGAAGATTGCGATATTAAAGTTGCATTTTGATACCGTATTTTGATATAGAATCAGTCCTTGTAGAATGGACTTGTACCTTCCTTTATATGGATGTCCTCGACTGTTGCTCATTGAAATGCTTTGTTTATTGCTCAAATATCTATAACTTGTTAAGTTATACATGTCATGTATTCTGGTTGGCAGAAGGTAAATGATAACGGATGACTTGGGTAATGCTGCATATTTTGTGACTAAATATTGTTGGTAATACTTTATACTGCAACATGAGCTTTATACAACTTTCTGTGTGGTGAAAGGGACAACATGATTATGAAAAAGTTTGAGAGTCGTTTGAATATCAAGGTTTCCGAGGTAAATAACTCTCATATTGCTATAAAGTTGTTTCTCAGTAATACAAAAATAGTAATAATCTCTTTTGTGCATTTGTAGGTGCCCTCCTGGGCAAGCATTGCAAATTTTAAGGTGGCTTTGGAAGAAGCTGGTTTGGTTTGAAGTTTTATTAGGAGTCCTTATCATAAACATTTTGTACACTTGCAAGCAAAACCACTGTACGTTGTCATTTATCAGCTTGTTGTTAGGAAATGACATGTTTACACTTGGCTGGTCAGTAAAAGTACTCTTAACATGTTTGTTTTAGCATTGTGATATTTGAAGTTTATTTTTTGTGAAGATATAGAGTTTAGGACGACAAAGTCGAGACCATGGTCAAGACATGCGAGACATGTATTCACAATTAGTATGGGCGGACACACAAGTTGAATAGTCCATAATAATTTTTTATGCTCGGCCGCTTTTGTTTGTATTTGTACCCTCATGATAAGCAGGGATTTGAGCACGTACTGTGCTTCAAAAACTAGAGAATCGTTTGGTTATTATGCAGAAGAAATACTGGTATGTTCTCTTAATTTATTTTCATCAACTGTATATGACTTGAGCTTGAACTGTATAATTTACCAACAATTAACTTTTTCTAGGTCTACGAATTGCCAACTTATCGGCTATTCCCAACATATCAAGTATGCTCCAGATGCAATAACTAAACCTTCAGTGGGAGATACATTTGATCAAGAAATAGTTTCAACTGGAATTAACACATATGGTTTTAAAACGTATGGTGCGCCCATCGAAACTCTGAGCATCAAAACATGTGTAATATGCACAATATGATGCGACGTCAGAAGCCTGTGCATCTACATCAAGAAAAATGTCCACTCAAAGCTTTGACTTCATCTAAAGTACTAAAAGCAAGCTCCAATAGCATACCCTCTAAGGTGAATCTATCGTGATGTTTATCTGATTTTCCTTTTTTTTTTGATAATCAACCAGTAAGCCACACATGAAACACCAATATTTCAAAATTAACACTCTTTTATTTCTTTTGATAATCAACCAGGAATGCAAATGGATATGCATTTGTTGGCCACAACGAAGACATAGTATAATGGTTGAGTAAAGAGAACCATGTACTTAAGCAGAGGTTTGTTAATTGACTCTATCTAAATCATTAACTCTTGAGTTTCGCCATTTATCCTAAGGTTGTCTAATTGTTTTTGAGAGTTGGAAGTACCAAAAGTGAGATGATTAATTGTCTGTTGCGCGATTTGTTGTCTGAGAGAGAGACAAGAATGCCTTGCTTGAAAAACAGGTAACTCAATCTGTTTCACTATATTGAGTCATGAATAGTTAATAATACGATTCTTCTCTGCCAGGTTCAAAAGGCGAAAGAAAAGATTTCAGAGGCAGAAGAAAAAATAAAAAAGTTGGACAAAGAACATGAAGCCATCTTTAGGATATTTTCTTATGAAAGAAGCCTACAATATGACATTGAAGCAAATTTGAAGATAAAATGGCAGGTTAGGAGACAAATAAATATGATATATTTTGTTTAACAAATCCTTGTATTAGCTTTATTTAATAATAATGTCTTCGTTTTTCTTGTAGGATGCCATGAACACTGTTGAAGAGTTACGTAAGCAGATAAAAGAGCTCGAGAACAAAGAAAGTGAGAACTTTAAAGGTAATAGGATGCTTAGTTTTTATTTAGTATTTCATTTTATAGTATATTAGGATGTCATGCATTATTTTCTACTTAAAACACATTTTTGTTTAAAAATATTTGTATGCCATTCAAATTAAACAGAAGAAAATTTTTGTTTCGGTTTGTTTCGCTATGGCCATTAACAAAAGTCAAGGGCAAACATTTTCTTAGGTGAGTTTGTTTCTATAAATGGCAGTTTCTTATACGGACAACTATATATGATTTTTTCAAGAGTCAATAGGAAGAAAGGTTTGAAGATTATGTGTTTGCGACAAAGACGGCAACTACACAAACTCCACAACAAACGTCACTTGCAAAGAAATTTTATTTCGTATTTGAATAAACACCATGGACATGTATTATTTAACATCTTCATTATCTTTTTAGATATATTATCATGAAGCTAGCCCGCCCATCCAGGCGGGCTATGAAGCTAGTATATTATAACCAATTAGTCTATATTTTGAGTAAAAAAAAAACTCTGTATTTTCACCATTCCCCACCATTTATGATGCGTTCCTCCTCCATCACATCTTCCCTCATTTATGTTCATCCACGTTGCAAATTATCTCATCCAAAATTACCGAAATACAAATAAATTGTCGATTTAAAATCAGCGTCGGCATATAAATGATCTCAGTCCCTTTACGAAACTCCTTGACTAAAATATCCCAATGGTGCTCATCCAATCTCGTATCATAAAAGAGAAAATTGTGAACACGCTAGAATAAAGGATGAAGACGATTTAACGTGTAGAAATTGTGCTGTTGAGACTTGAGTAAAGGATTGACAGAAGTATCATTCTATGAAGTCATTATGCAATTTGGAGCAACATTTATTATTCTTTTAGTAAATATGAGTTGACACAACAATTCATGAAGAACTGTTGTCGTTTGAAGTTTGAACACGTGAAATGGTTCATATGGGTTAACGGTTGCACTATCCAAAGGTATGACGGATAAGTACTGGAATGCGTCAATAGATACATCAAAGGAGAACCTTCCATAAGGATCGCGGTGATGTCAATATGTTATAGTGTTATATAGTCTGTAGTGTTGTTGACCAAGATACGTGGAAGCGTCTAGTGAAAACTAGAAAAAGTTTTGAGGGGCAAAATAGTACAAAGATAAATTAGAGGTGTCAAAACGGTTGGGCCGGACGGGCACGGGTTACGGGCTAAATAGGTACGATTTAAATGGGCACGGGCTAAATAGGAAAGGGTCAAACGTGCACATTTTGTACGAATCGCTTTAAAAATATCTAAAATGACGGAATAAATTCCCCAAACGTAATGCCTCATTTATATTTAAAAAATAAATATATTATATTTATAAGTTATTTTTTAAAAAACAATTGTAATGTTTTCCAATTGATAAAAATATGTGTCTATTTGTGCCCATTTAACTTTCAAATAGCTTAAATGTGTTTAAATCTTTTAAAAATTTGCTCAAATTAGCCTATTCTTTTTTTAATTTTAAACACAAATTGACACCTCTAAAATAATGATCAAGTGATTCTCCTTGCATGAAATAATTGGTGCCGTGCACATATCAACACCTCAAATAATATCAACACATGGTACTTTAAAGTCTAAACATTAAAAAAATTAAAAGAACGAAGGTTGTTTGGTATGATGAAATGAAATATTAGAATGGAATGAATAACGTAATGAAATAAATGATGTAATGAAATGACCTATTGCTATTATTATTCATGTTTGTTGCTTTAATATAATGTAATGTAATTAATAAAAAAAACTAAATACCCTATTTATTGATAGAACCTTTTTAGTGTAATGAGTATTTAAAAAATAGGTTTTATTGTAATTTTGATTCTATTACAAGATGGAATTAAAAAAAAAGTAAAAAATAGGTCTCTTATGAATCAAAACGATGATATTTGATTTAATGAGTCATTCCATGTAATTAGTCATTGCATTCAATAATAGTAAACAAACATGTTTTTTTCATTACACTGTAATGATCTTTTCCATCCTCCATTTTATTACAAAATACCAAACACTACGTATTACACAATGCTAACAAAATGACATGGGTGTGTTCGGCGTAATGAGCTGGAGTTGGGCCTAGAGCAGGGCTGGGGCTGGGGCTTTTATTATAAGCCAAAAGTTGAAACTTATAGTTCTATAATGTTGTTTGGCGAATTAATTGGAGCTGAAGCTTATTAATGTAAAATCACATAAAAATACATAAAATTAATTTCACATATATTTACAGCTTTTACGTAATAATTCGTTATATTTTAAAAAGTATTTAGTAATTTAACTAGCTATAAGCCTGGACTTATAGAGGCTTACGGCTTATTTTATAAGCCATAAGCCTGTTTGACAAACGATACTTATTTTATTAGCCGACTTATTTTAAAAGTCCAAGCCTCAAATAGCCCCTCATAAGCCTTCGCCAAACATTTGTCGAAAACATTTAATTGGTTAAATTATAAAAAATGACAATTACTTGAAACAACCCAAAATTAAAAATTAGATATACAGTATGGAATGACTAGATTATCTTACTTCTAAACTATGTTATAACTACCTTTGTTAAGAACTTTTCTATATTATACTAGTTATAATACTGATGTACGCATTTTTTTTAAATTTTTATATATTATATCGATTAAAAAACAAACATCTTAAATGTCCTAAATGATTACTTATTGGATTAGAAAGAATAAATCTTATGCATATATTTTGTATTAATTTATTAATTTTAGATAATGATTTTAGAATAAAAGCATTATACATGCATATAAGAAAACATATAAAGCATCTTACAACACAAAAAGATACAGTTGTAAAAGAACCATATACCTAATAATAGTTGATTTCAGCCATACAACTTTTTTTGTTAGTTTAACCATTGACATATGCCCAATCAAATCCACAAGTATCAAATTTTAGAGATTGGTCAATTAAGTGTGTTATAGACTATATATTGAACCATATGGTAGGGGCTCATGACTAATCAACTTGAGCATATGGAGTTTCAGACCACACATTCACAACTCTTTAAACCTCCTTCTCTGTCTTCTTACCTTTCTTGCTTTTATAGAACACTATTGATGCGTGGGTTCGAGGTCGAAATACTTCCTTTTTGTAACAACCTGCATTTTCATGTTACTTTTCATTTTTTTGAAAAAAATTTTATTTTTATTTTACCATCATAACAAGAAAGTTGATACTCGACAAGTCGTCATGACGACGTACATTGAATCCATTCAGAACCGATTTCACAAAACTGTGTCCGAGAATTACTTTTTGGTTTAAACGTCATTCGGGCATCCCGATATGTCCATAAAACACTATAAACATTAGAAATATGTATTTTTACCATTTTACGACAATTCCACAAGTTTTGGAATTTAACGTTTTTCAGTTCTGTGTTTTACGCGAAATACGCGTTTTTGACCCGCGTTTCCAACTTGCAACAGTGTTTAAGCAACCCGATGGAACTTACCACTCATTTTATATTTTATTATGGAGTATAATGACAAGTTTAATCATTTCTACAAGTTTCATATTTTTACGATACCCGGTTTTAAGTTTTATGATTTTACGATTTACTGTTAGCGGTTATCGGGACTAAACGACCTATGTAAAACAAGATAATACCAAAAATAAGTACCTAGTCACCCTAACCATGATATGAACGCGTATATAGGTGATTCACCATGCCATGTACCTAAGTGATAAGCCTTGGACTTTAGGATACATTCATATATATGTAAACTTCTAAGCTAAGCTTCCAAAAATATTCTAAACTTACACCTCCTCATTTACACCTTCCTAACCTCCTCAAGACCTTATATAAACCCCTCCCCTCTCCTTAGGTCGTTCATACCATCAACATACACAAAACACACTTCATTTGCTATTTACTTCAAGTTTTATTCAAGAAACATAAGCTCCATATCAATTCCAAATTTCATGTTAAGCTTTGATTGATCCAAGTCCTAATTCCTTCCTTCCATTGGTGATCTCCAAGCCACCCAAGAAGTGTTCTAGTAGAAGACTTCAAGTGCTTTCTCAAGTCATCTCAACCTAGTATCAAGAGGTTGAAGAATTTGGAAGCTAGGGTTTCTAGTTCTTATTCTCGATCTTTGATTTTCCTTTCTTAAGTTGAAAGCCAAAAGTTGTAAGAAACCCTAACACACTCTCTTGCTCAACATCATTTACATGTTTCTCATACTTCATTTATGTTATATATGGTCTTTATACTGTTATCATGATGTACAAAAATCACTAAAACAAGTTAAGGGAATCATATGTTAGCTAAGTGGATGTAAACAAGAAAACTAGTAACATATATTGTGAAATACGACCAAAATAGTATAAACATGATATTAGAAACTTACATACTGTTAAAGAGGACTTTAAAAGGAAAACATAGCAATTTGAATCACCGAAAACGAGTACCCGAGTCAAAAGATACGGCCAAAAGAAGTTAACGAAACCAAAACGCCGAAAATGCCATAAACTGCCTGTTAGGGGTCTGTCCGTTTTTTTTTCAAGGCCTTCTGGTTCGTTTCATCAAAAAGTTAAAACACGAAATTTGTCCGGAACGACGTTTTCCTTCTGTTTCAAAGATGCTCGGGCCCTGAAAACGCTTAAAACAGGCCACTTTCCTTCAAAAACTGAACCTGCCCGATAAAACTATACTTTTTTCACAACTAAAGGCAAACCAAGAGGCCTAATGGTCTTAAGCCGAGTCCACAACCACGGCTAAGGCCAAGGCTGAGTCTCAAGACCATGGTAGCCTAGACCAAATCCATGGCAAGGCCATGGCTAAAGCCTCAAGGCTTCCTAAGCCGATACCGTAAACCAAAGGCCTTAGCCTTGACAAACCTAAACGTATACAATACAATTTGGATCTACTCCCTCAATAAACCATGAAACTATACTTGTAATAACCAACTTTACAATTTAGAAACTTATAAACTTCTCTTTAAACACTTGTGACATAAAATATGACGATACTTATGATAACCATTATGATTTCCTAATCATAACCAAACAACCTTGTAACTTGTGTTTACAAACCATATGACACTTATGATATATAAACAAAACATACGTCTTATCTATTAAGTGTTACAATACTCGGGAGCTTCATGTGAGGGGTTTCATTTGGGTAAACGGATCGATGAGTTGCTGGGTTTACTAATTAAAGTGTCCTAGCTCCTCGAACATTTACTACATGACATCTGAATTGTGATAGCCCAAACGGTAGTACGATATATATAAACTAAACACGTTTTCACAACTAGACCATTTCTATAAACGACATACACAACTACCATGTACTACATCGTGATCAATATAAAGACGTATATAGGTTTGTTATTACTTTCGCATCATTATTTCAAAACCTAAGTCGCAACATCATACTCTAGGTTGCTCGTAGAGGTTCTCACGGCATATCCATCTTCCTCACTATACATTTGATATCATTAACTCACTGTGAGTTCATAACCCCACTTTCTATTACTTAATTGTTTTACAAATCCTTGGGGGAAATACATGCTTTATTTTAAATCGAACACATTGCTTTCAAACTATATGCTTATCTAAATGTATTATTTGCACTAAGTACCACTGTTGCCAATCTTAAGTTCCTATTATCATGAATCATTAATCACTTGCGAGTGAACGCGAATATTGTGGATAGGCCTATTGGGATTGACGAATCCCATTTGTGTTGAACGGGTAGGCAAATAAACGCACTATATTTGAAGATCTATAGGTTTATTGGCAAATTACCTATTAGGCCAACTGTTACTATTATATCAATTTCTATTGACAAGCTGTTAACGTTTTCGGTATCATGAGCTTAGTGCAATAATAATTGTTTTGTTTTCAACATTATGGGTGTATAACAACGTAACCCACACAAACATTATGTGTTCAACTGATTTCCTAAACTCTATGAATTTTACTCAACCTTTGTGTTGACAATTTTAAGCATGTATTTCAGGTCCATATTGTACGAGGCTGGCACGGAGGAGCACGGATACTCAAGAAGGCTATAAATTTTATTATCATTCGAAAACCCATTTAACGTATTTTTTAAACCGTGAAACTACTGGGACCTCATTTTTGTAAACTCTGATATTTATATAAATCGCATGATAAATCTTTTAAAACGACTCCATTAGAGTTCGTTTTTCTATTGTTATGACTGTTGTGCCATGAAGTAACACCAGTTTGAATTCCGTTGCATATCACAAAGTTGGGGGTGTTACAGATTGGTATCAGAGCCTTAATTATAGAGAAACGGGTCTTATTATGACCTAAACTATAACTACTTTTACAAACAAAAATATTTTATAGCTTTCCGTTCTCCGTGCCTTCCATCCACCAGACGATTATATTACTTTTAAGCATTTTAAGCTACACAAAGACACTAGTATTGTAACACCCCCAATTTCGTGATACGCAGCGGAATTCAAACTGGGTGTTACTTCATGGCACAACAGTCATAACAATAGAAAACGAACTCTAATTGAGTCGTTTCAAAAGATTTATCATTCGATTTATATAAATATCAGAGTTTACAAAAATGAGGTCCCAAATGGTTCCAAGTTTACAAAATACATTAAATGGGTTTTCGAATGATAATAAAATTTATAGCCTTCTTAAGTATCCGCTTCTCCGCGTACCCTTCAGATAATATGGACTGAAATACATGCTTAAAACTGTCAACACAAAGGTTGAGTGAAATTCATAAAGTTTAGGAAATCAGTTGAACACATAATGTTTATGTGGGTTACGTTGTTATACACCCATAATGTTGAAAACAAAACAAATATTATTGCACTAAGCTCATGATACCGAAAACGTTAACAGCTTGTCAATAGAAATTGATATAATAGTAACAGTTGCCCTAATAGGTAATTTTCCAATAAACCTATGGTTCTTCAAATAGAGTGCGTTTGTTTACCGGACTTGGTCAAACAAACGGGATTCGTCAATCCCGGTAGATCTATCCACATTATTCGTGTTCACCAGCAAGTGATTAATAGTTCATGATAATAGGGACTTAAGTTTGGCAATAGTGGTACTTAGTGCACATAATACATTCAGATAAGCATACAGTTTCAAAGCAATGTGTTCGGTTTAAAATAAAGCATGTATCTCCCCCAAAGGTTTGTAAAATAATATAAGTAATAGAAAGTGGGGCTATAAACTCACCGTAGTGATCAGCAGTAGTGTACAGTGATATAAGACGTATCGAGAGATCGCGAGCTTTAGTGATAACCTAAAGATATAATACGCGTCTTAGGTTATTATATACGAAGAGATTTTACGAAATAAACGTATATATAAGTATTTATAATATTTAAATATTGTACACATTTATAAATTTAAATATGTGTCAAGAATCAAGTTTTAAAAATATTAACAAATCCCTATTTGTAGGTATCTCTACGGTTCAAGTTTAAAATACTTTTAAAAGTCCGCTATTCCGTTATCAATTATGTCAAGTCTTTATCGTAAGATAAAACAAGTCTAGTTCTCGGTAGTGGGTCCTACCACTATGGTTTTCAAGTAAACGTGGTCAAGTGGTTTTAATTTATATTTATTCGATAACGTTAAGTTTCTATTAAGTTATTTTGGTTAGGAAAATATATATGGTTTTTGGTCATAAAGGATTATGACTTTGTTTATATTTTCTCAAATATATATTTTTGTCTTTACATGTATAGTCATTTCATAACATTTTTCTAATATAACTTATATGTCAAAATTTATATTTTTCGTCACGTTTCGGTTTAAGAGTTAGTTATTCTAACTTTACGTCTACATTGTTACCAACACCTAAAAGGTCATGAATTGTTTCTTATATCATTGAAATTGTATTTAAATGTATACATGATTTCTAGTGACTTTATAACCTTAATTACATCATAATATGATTCAAGTTACTAGTTTATACTTGCGTTTCATTACAGAAATTTGGACAGCACTCAACAGTCCTGCGGTAAAGGCCATATTTTGAGTTCTACAACACTTTAGGATGCGGGGCTTTTTCCTACGTTTAAGTTTATGACTTAGCTACATTTCATAAAAGCCCGACGAGTTCCAGAAATGACCAGAACCGTCCCGTTTAGTCCAATTAAATCTGTTGGTCAGTTTTCGACACCTTTTACCGTTTTGGCTCTAATTTACTCATACGGATGAGTTACGGGGTGATCCAAGCGGCAAAATGACCACAAGACATAGATATACCACTCTATTATGCTCCCTAAGTTCCATGGTTCACTGATCGTTTTAGTAAATTCGTTAAAAGGGACTGTTTGGATTTTCAGTTTTCAAAAAGTTAACTAGGACTTGTTTTGGTTGCTTTTTCATGTTTTAGAGCTTGTGTACAACATCAAATACATATGTACTTATGCATATATCTTATAAATACATCAAAAATACATCTAGCTATTACAACTATATTGAAATAATAGGAAGAACATAAGCATAATCTTACAAGGTTTGGTGGTGAAGTTTAACAAGAACTAGGACACTAACTAAATCCTAACCACTTATAGTCTTTAACTCTTGCTTCCAAGACTTATCCAACTTGCTTTTAACCCTTAGAAGACTCTTGTATTTATCCTTTAACTTCAGCTCCTAACTTCCTTGTATAGCTTCTTTATGAACCAAGAAATCACCAAAGTAAAATTAGTTTCATGTATGGATCATCATGGCCTTTAACTTTGTAGTATAAATTGAACTATGAAAATCAAAGATGGATTATTATGATGAAGATGATGGATCGACATAATGGGAGAGAATGAAAGAGTTTTTGGTGATCTATTAGTCAAATGAGAAAAGAAAGATGTATAAAAAGTCTTAGATATTATGTATCTTCCAAGAGAAGTTTGCAAAAGTCTTACAAAGTACTAGTGAATCATCACCATGTCTTGGTGAGTCACTTAAAGATGTCGACCATATTCAATGGAAGGTGAGTTTGTTTTGTTTTATAATCATTTTGGGATAATATTGAGCCACGGAGTGTAGTTTGGTCCCCGGTAATTACTAACGTTAAGCCTTTAAGTTATGAAACTTAAAATCGGGTATCGTAAAAATATGAAACTTATAGGAATGATTAAACTCATCAATATACTCATTATTATCTTATAAAAATGAGTGATAAGTTTAATGGGTCGCGTAAACGCTGTTAAAACTGGAAACGCGGGTCAAAAACGCGTAAAATGCAATTTATCAGAAAAGATCGAGATTTCAGGAAAATGACTGTGAATTTATTTAAAGTAGACTAAAATTAATCTGATGTGGGGAAAATTGTCAGAGTTGGTTTTCGTTATGCGCGGGATGTTGAAATGGTGTTCCGACCAAAATGAAACTTTAAGACAATGTTTTCTTAATAACTTTTGCGAAAATGATCTAACGATTGTCAAACTCTCAGGTCATTACTAAAATAATTTATCTTACGAGAATATGAAATAAAAATTTTACGGGATGAATAGTGAAAGTGAATAGTAAATGTGAATAGTAAATTTTCGAAAATGAAAAGTAACCTAAAAATGCGGGTGGTTACAGTCTCACCACCTTAATGGGAATTCCGTCCCGGAATTCAATGTGTGTTACTGATGTTGAAGTGTCTAGGAAAATATGGTTATATGCGCCGAATTCTAATCTTTGCGTTCTTAAGTTTCTGGACATAGAATGTGTTATGTACCATGTGGCTTAAGTTAATAACCTAAAGAGTTTTGTTAAAATCTTATTGAGTCCAATATACCTCAATTTTGGCTTTTCCCGATTCTCAACACGAATCAGATCTTATTGTATCGAGGCTTTCAACAAAACCTAAATTCCTAACATGGAGTTTTTGTTAAATTTTAACACCTTACATCTATGTAACTTTTGTTTCTGGTAATAGTGTGTGGTATGGAGCCTAATTTGTATTTGCATGGTTTCCTTAATTGTTTCGTGGGTGATCCCTAAACACTTTAGTTCAGCAAATGGTTAACTAACACTTTCATTTATATAGTGTCTCAAATGGAATAGTTTTTGTTGTTGTTAGGGTAACTTTTGTTAATCAAAGGTGTAAGATATTGTTGATGTGAAATGGTTTGTAATGATGTGAAAACTGTCATTGTAGAGAAAGTCTTGCTAGTGGCAAGTGGTTATCCAAACCATTTCCAAAGTTGATCATGTCTTAGGTGGTTTCGAGATAAAGGCTATATCGTATAGTGTTTATGCCTACTAGTGTTTGATAGAAACGTGGTATTATGAAGTTTTACATATTGAATTTCAATGGGGTTCAGATAATGATGTGATATGTTGACGATTAGAAGAGTGTATCGTACGCTTACCATTATTCTTAGGTAGAGATGTCAAGTTTGTTTTAAAATCAAAAGTGAATTTTAAAGGAATATGGAGGAATGATATCCTTGAAACCTAATCAGGCTAGTATTTCTAAGAAATGACGAGAAGATTTGATGACTATCCCAAGATAGTAGATAGGATTATTTCATAAATGAAAACTTTCAAGAATGAAATTAGGTAGTATAAATAAGTATTAAGATCTCGTTTAGTGGTAAAACACTATCATGTCTCTAGATCTTTTTAATGAATTCTGGTGGTTTATCGAGTTTAAGTAGGAAATCAACCTGAATATAACACTTGTATAACTATTCCCAGTATTTGAAAATTTTAAGTCGAACATAGTTAGTCAGACTATGTTCCACTATCCCTAGGTTAAATATAGCTGACTAGACTATATTTAGCCAAGGTTCGATAAATTTTCCAAATACCTAAATTAGGTATACTCGTGATATGTCCATAGCTTTTGAGAAACTGTCCACTAAGCAAAGGCGATATCAAACCATCCAGTTGCAAGTCCTGGCTATAAAAGACTTGTAACCTATGTTTTCACATTCCATTGCATAGAAGATAGTATGGGTAGATACGTGTGGAAAGGAAATCTTAAGTAATTCTAAAATAGTCTATACTTGGCTAGAATCACGAACCTTTAACAATGAAGGTTTCAGAAGAGAATTTTGATGAATGTAGAGAAAGTTGCTGAACTTCAGCTTTTGTAGATGATGAGTCAGTTTATCTTTTAGAAATCCTATTTCTTATATTTCCATTAGGGAAATTGATAGACTGTGACGGGTTTCATGTAAAACGATTTCATATAATGTTTATAAGATAATTTTTAGAGACTATTGTATAACTTACAATATCTAAGGAGTAGTTGAGACCATTGTGCAACTCACAATGTCTGAGAAATAGTTGAGACCATTGTGTAACTCACAATGTCTAGGAAATAATAGAGACCATTGTGCAACTCACAATGTCTAAGAAATAATGGAGAGATCATTGTATAACTCACAATGTCTTGAGAAATGATGGAGAAATCATTGTGTAACCCACAATGTCTTGAGAAATGATGGAGAGATCATTGTGTAACCCACAATGTCTTGAGAAATGATGGATAGATCATTGTGTACTCACAATGTCTTGAGAAATAAATGAGACCACTGTAGGATTTACAGTGTCTGAGAATGTAATAGAGACCACTTTAGGATTTACAGTGTCTGAGAATGTAATAGAGACCACTGTAGGATTTACAGTGTCTTGAAATATGAATGAGACCATTGTATCTCACAATGTCTGGGAAGTAGGAAAGACCATTGTAATCAGTTACAATGCCTTGGATAAAGTTTCGTAATCCTAAAATGCACGAGTAGATGCATGATTGAGAGATTGGGAAAATATGATTGTGTCGTAATACCTTAGAATAGACATACGCAGATATGTTTAGTACATCGTTTAGCTAAAATGATTGAAAATATTTTGAGTGTATATATCAATATACTAGTATGTTTGTGTAGCATAAACTACCTAGAAGTCACATAATCGTCTGGAGGATGGAAGGCACGGAGAGCGAAAGGCTATAAAATATTTTGTTTGTAAAAGTGGTTATAGTTTAGGTCTCGATTAGACCCGCTTTCTATAATCTGTGGCTCGATACCAATCTGTAACAACACCTCCCAATTTCGTGATACGCAGCGGAATTCAAACTGGGTGTTACTTCATGGCACAACAGTAATAACAATAGAAAACGAACTCTAATGGAGTCGTTTCAAAAGATTTATCATTCGATTTATATAAATATCAGAGTTTACAAAAATGAGGTCCCAAATGGTTCCAAGTTTACAAAATATATTAAATGGGTTTTCGAATGATAATAAAATTTAAAGCCTTCTTGAGTATCCGTGCCAGCCTCGTACAATATGGACCTGAAATACATGCTTAAAACTGTCAACACAAAGGTTGAGTGAAATTCATAAAGTTTAGGAAATCAGTTGAACACATAATGTTTATGTGGGTTACGTTGTTATACACCCATAATGTTGAAAACAAAACAGATATTATTGCACTAAGCTCATGATACCGAAAACGTTAACAGCTTGTCAATAGAAATTGATATAATAGTAACAGTTGCCCTAATAGGTAATTTTCCAATAAACCTATGGTTCTTCAAATAGAGTGCGTTTGTTTACCGGACTTGGTCAAACAAACGGGATTCGTCAATCCCGATAGATCTATCCACATTATTCGCGTTCACCCGCAAGTGATTAATGGTTCATGATAATAGGGACTTAAGTTTGGCAATAGTGGTACTTAGTGCACATAATACATTCAGATAAGCATACAGTTTCAAAGCAATGTGTTCGGTTTAAAATAAAGCATGTATCTCCCCCAAAGGTTTATAAAATAATTTAAGTAATAGAAAGTGGGGCTATGAACTCACCGTAGTGATCAGCAGTAGTGTACAGTGATATAAGACGTATCGAGAGATCGCGAGCTTTAGTGATAACCTAAAGATATAATACGCGTCTTAGGTTATTATATACGACGAGAGTTTACGAAATAAACGTATATATAAGTATTTATAATATTTAAATATTGTACACATTTATAAATTTAAATATGTGTCAAGAATCAAGTTTTAAAAATATTAACAAATCCCTATTTGTAGGTATCTCTAAGGTTCAAGTTTAAAATACTTTTAAAAGTCCGCTATTCCGTCATCAATTATGTCAAGTCTTTATCGTAAGAAAAAACAAGTTTAGTTCTCGGTAGTGGGTCCTACCACTACGGTTTGCAAGTAAACGTGGTCAAGTGGTTTTAATTTATATTTATTCGATAACGTTAAGTTTCTATTAAGTTATTTTGGTTAGGAAAATATATATGGTTTTTGGTCATAAAGGATAATGACATTGTTTATATTTTCTCAAATATAGATTTTTGTCTTTACATGTATAGTCATTTCATAACATTTTTCTAATATAACTTATATGTCAAAATTTATATTTTTCGTCACGTTTCGGTTTAAGAGTTAGTTATTCTAACTTTACGTCTACATTGTTACCAACACCTAAAAGGTCATGAATTGTTTCTTTTGTCATTGAAATTGTATTTAAATGTATACATGATTTCTAGTGACTTTATAACCTTAATTACATCATAATATGATTCAAGTTACTAGTTTATACTTGCGTTTCATTACAGAAATTTGGACAGCACTCAACAGTCCTGCGGTAAAGGCCATATTTTGAGTTCTACAACACTTTAGGACGCGAGGCTTTTTCCTACGTTTAAGTTTATGACTTATCTACATTTCATAAAAGCCCGACGAGTTTCAGAAATGACCAGAACCGTTCCGTTTAGTCCAATTAAATCTGTTGGTCAGGTTTTGACACCTTTTACCGTTTTGGCTCTAATTTACTCATACGGATGAGTTACGGGGTGATCCAAGCGGCAAAATGACCGCAACACATAGATCTACCACTCTATTAATTTCCCTAAGTTCCATGGTTCACTGATCGTTTTAGTAAATTCGTTAAAAGGGACTGTTTGGATTTTCAGTTTTCAAAAAGTTAACTAGGACTTGTTTTGGTTGCTTTTTCATGTTTTAGAGCTTGTGTACAACATCAAATACATACATACTTATACATATATCATATAAATACATCAAATATACATCTAGCTATTACAACTATATTGAAATAATAGGAAGAACATAAGCATAATCTTACAGGTTTGGTGGTGAAGTTTAACAAGAACTAGGACACTAACTAAATCCTAACCACTTATAGTCTTTAACTCTTGCTTCCAAGACTTATCCAACTTGCTTTTAACCCTTAGAAGACTCTTGTATTTATCCTTTAACTTCAGCTCCTAACTTCCTTGTATAGCTTCTTTATGAACCAAGAAATCACCAAAAGTAAAACTAGTTTCATGTATGGATCATCATGGCCTTTAACTTTGTAGTATAAATTGAACTATGAAAATCAAAGATGGATTATTATGATGAAGATGATGGATCGACATAATGGGAGAGAATGAAAGAGTTTTTGGTGATCTATTAGTCAAATGAGAAAAGAAAGATGTATAAAAAGTTTTAGATATTATGTATCTTCCAAGAGAAGTTTGCAAAAGTCTTACAAAGTACTAGTGAATCATCACCATGTCTTGGTGAGTCACTTAAAGATGTCGACCATATTCAATGGAAGGTGAGTTTGTTTTGTTTTATAATCATTTTGTGATAATATTGAGCCACGGAGTGTAGTTTGGTCCTGGTAATTACTAACATTAAGCCTTTAAGTTATGAAACTTAAAATCGGGTATCGTAAAAATATGAAACTTATAGAAATGATTAAACTCATCAATATACTCATTATTATCTTATAAAAATGAGTGATAAGTTTAATGGGTCGCGTAAACGCTGTTAAAACTGGAAACGCGGGTCAAAAACGCGTAAAATGCAATTTATCAGAAAAGATCGAGATTTCAGGAAAATGACCGTGAATTTATTTAAAGTAGACTAAAATTAATCTGATGTGGGGAAAATTGTCAGAGTTTTTTTTCGTTATGCGCGGGATGTTGAAATGGTGTTCCGACCAAAATGAAACTTTAAGACAATGTTTTCTTAATAACTTTTGCGAAAATGATCTAACGATTGTCAAACTCTCAGGTCATTACTAAAATAATTTATCTTACGAGAATATGAAATAAAAAATTTACGGGATGAATAGTGAAAGTGAATAGTAATGTGAATAGTAAATTCTCGAAAATGAAAAGTAACCTAAAAATGCGGGTGGTTACAAGTATATTGATATATACACTCGACATAATTTCAATCATAAACGATGTACTAAACATATATGTGTATGCCTATTTTAAGGCGTTACGGCACAATCATATTTTCCCAATCTCCCAATCATGCATCTACTCGTGCATTTTAGGATTACGAAACTTTATCAAAGACATTGTAACTGATTACAATGGTCTTTCCTACTTCCTAGACATTGTGAGATACAATGGTCTCATTCATATTTCAAGACACTGTGAGATACAATGGTCACTATTACACTCTCAGACACTATAAATCCTACAGTGGTCTCTATTACATTCTCGACATCAGAAATCCTACAGGGTCTCTATTACATTATCGACATCAAATCCTACAGTGGTCTTAATTACATCCCCAGACACTGTAAATGAAGCAATTAACTCATTTATTCCTTAGACATTATAAGTTACACAATGATCTCTACATCATTTTTCAAGACATTGTGAATTACACAATGATCTCTCTATCATTTCTCAAAACATTGTGAGTTACACAATGATCTCTCCATCATTTCTTAAACATTGTGAGTTGCAAAATGGTCTTTATTATTTCCTAGACATTGTGAGTTGCATAATTGTCTCAACTATTTCTCAGACATTGTGAGTTACACAATGGTCTCAACTATTTCTTAGACATTGTGAGTTGCACAATGGTCTCTATTATTTCCTAGACATTGTGAGTTACACAATGGTCTCAACTATTTCTCAGACATTGTGAGTTGCTCAATGGTCTCAACTACTTCTCAGATATACAAGGGTTATATTCAGGTTAATTTCCTACTTAAACTCGATAAACCACCAGAATTCATTAAAAATATCTAGAGACACGATAGTGTCTTGCCACTCAGCGAGATCTTAACACTTATTTATACTACTTAATTTCATTATTGAAAGTTTTCATTTATGAGATAATCCTAACTACTATCTTGGGATAGTCATCATATCTTCTCGTCATTTCTTAGAAGTACTAGCCTGTTTAGGTTTCAAGGAAATCATTCCGCCATAATCCTTTACAATCCACTTATGATTTTAAAGAAAACTTGACATCTCTACCTAAGAATAATGGTAAACATACACTCCACTTTTCTAATCATCAACATATCACATCACTATTTGAACCCCATTATAAGTCAGTATCACGTTTCTTTCAAATACTAGTAGACATAAACACTATACGATATAGCCTTCATCTCGAAACCACCTAAGACATGATCAACTTTGGAAATGGTTTGGATAACCACTTGCCACTAGCAAGACTTTCCTACAACGACAATTATCACATCATTATAAACCATTTCACATCAACAATATCTCACACCTTTGATTAACAACAGTTACCCTAACAACAACAAAACTATTCCATTTAAGGCACTATATAGACGAAAGTGTCAGTCAACCATTTGCTGGACTAAGGTGTTCAGAGATCACACACGAAACAACTAATGAAACAATACAAACACAAATTAGGATGCATGCCGCACACTATCGCCAGAAATGAAAATTTCATAGATGTAAACCGTTAAAATTTACCAAAAACTCCATGTTAAAATTAAGGTTTTGATGAAAGCCTCGATACAATAAGATATGATTCATTTTGAGAAACAGTAAAAGCCAAACTTGAGGTATATTGGACTCTATAAGATTTTAACAAAACCCTTTAGATTATCAACTTAAGTCACCACCAAAAACTTAGAATGATACATTCTATGACCAGAAACTTGAGAACGCAAATATTAGAATTCGGCGCATACACCCACATTTTTCCTAGACACTTCGAAATCGGATAACACACACTGAATTCCAGGACGGAATTCCCGTTAAAGTGGTGAGACTGTAACAACCTGCATTTTCAGGTTACTTTTCATTTTTTTGAAAAGTTACTATTTACTTTACCTATTCACTTTTACTATTCATCCCGTAAAAAAATTTATTTTTATTTTACCATCATGACAAGAAATTTGATACTCGACAAGTCGCCCTGACGACGTACATTGAATCCATTCAGAACCGATTTCACAAAACCGTGTCCGAGAATTACTTTAGGGTTTAAACGTCATTCGGGCATCCGATATGTCCATAAAACACTATAAACATTAGAAATATGTATTTCTACCATTTTACGACAATTCCACAAGTTTTGGAATTTAACGTTTTCCAGTTCTGCGTTTTACGCGAAATACGCGTTTTTGACCCGCGTTTTCAACTTGCAACAGTGTTTAAGCAACCCGATGGAACTTACCACTCATTTTATATTTTATGATGGAGTATAATGATAAGTTTAATCATTTCTACAAGTTTCATATTTTTACGATACCCAGTTTTAAGTTTTGTGATTTTACGATTTACTGTTAGCGGTTATCGGGACTAAACGACCTTCGTAAAACAAGATAATACCAAAAATAAGTACCTAGTCACCCTAACCATGATATGAACGCGTATATAGGTGATTCACCATGCCATGTGCCTAAGTGATAAGTTTTGGACTTTAGGATTGATTCTCTGGAAAGGTACCAATTATAGTATTTGTAGTATTGGGAAACTCAAATGTATTAGATTTGAATCCCCGGATCGTTCCAAGCGGAGGATGAATGGAGTTTAAAACTCACGTCGCGTTATTCGGGATTTGAATCGGTAAAAAGGATTTTTGAGTGATTTCTAAACTACGGGGCAAGCAATAATAATAAAAGACATATAAATATACTAATCCTAAGGTGCAAACAAGTAATCTCAATTAAGTACGCAAATTAAACTAAAGACGCAAATTACTTTATGCTAAAAAAAACGTATTCTAAAATGCAAATTAATCTATTTTAACCCCTAAAAGTGATCTAATATTTTTCTACAACTAAAAATGTGATTTAAAAATTATCTAAAATTTAAAACTATTTTTTTTTGGTTTTTGATTTTTGATTACGTTCTAGATTCTAATTAAACAACGAAAAGGAAATTAAAGCACGTAAATAACACTTAATTCAAACTAAAGCAATTGTTGTTGTAGATTTACTTGGCTCTCTGATAACAACCCCTTTCTCCTTAGGTTTTTTTCTTCTTAAAGATTCAAGCGCTTGAGCCATAGTAATAATCTTCAGTTGTTGTTGCAGCACTAGCAGCACTAACTTCTTGTTTAATTTTTATGAATTAAAATCTAAATTCAGGTTTTTACGTTTTTAGGATTTTTTTTAGAGATTTTTTTTTTAAACTAATTTAACTAATTAAATTTTAAACTTAAATTTAAATGACAAACTACAACTAGTGACAATGAATATTAAGCTAGAATATGATAATAAAAAGACTTAACAAGCATAAGACGAATAATTAAACATAACGTTAAACTAAGAATCTAAGCTAAAAATGATAAAAAGGTAAGAGAATAAAACCCGGTGATTTATACGAGAGAAATACCACCCGGTCTTATAAACTAAATAAATTATTAAAGTTTATTTCTTTATTAACTTGAATTTTTCTAATCAGTTAAATAAAGTTTTAAACTTTATTAACTAAATAACTTAATAAAAGTTATTAAATTTGTAAACTTTAATGATTTTTAAGCTTATAAGACCCGTAAGCTTCACGCCTTATGAGGTAGGATCGGATTACACAAAAAAAATAAAAATTTATAAAGGTTAGCACAAATATATAAATATAATTCTTTTTATATTAAAAAAAAAACTCAAATAATAGATAAACTAATCTTAATAAATCAAATCTTAACCACCAAACTCTTTCAAGGAGATATGTTTCCACAAAAACTAATTTGGGTGTTAAGGTTAAAGCTTTAAAATATAAGATTTTTTATTATTATAATTATTATTTTTTTAAACAAGAAAAGAGAAAGTATTAAATAACTAAAACAATTAGGAAATTTAAAATAAAATAGTGAACTAAAAAAAAATTCACAAAATAAAAAAAACTAATTAAAAACAGATGAAAATAATTTCGGATTTTATTATTTATTTATTTATTTATTTATTTATTTATTTATTTAATAAAGGAAAGGAAATAAATCAAGGAAAAATATCAAATGAACTCCGAAAATTACAAATATTTTTTAGAAATATTAGAAAAGTAACATAAGCTTACATAATTTTTTTTATAATTTTCGAAATTAAATAAGTATTTGTTTCGATTTTTAATGCTTAAAATGGCTAATAAAACAAAATAAATAGTAAACTAATTCAAAAAAATATAAACAATTTACACTATCTTAAGATAACTATAAGAAGCTACCAGAAATTTTAAAAATATTTTTTTGACATTTTTTTCTATTTTTTAAAAATAAAAAACGAAACAGTTTTTTAAAAGAAAAAGAAAAGAAACAGTTTTCGATTTTTTAAAAATATTAAAACAAGTCAGAAAAATACGAAAATTTTATGACGAAAATAAAATAAAATTTTGGATTTTTTGTAAAACAGACAAGATTTTTAAAGACTTTTTACTGTTTTTAAGCTAAATAAATCAATAAAAAGGTAAATTTTAATGAAAATAAACAATAAAAAAGGTAAAATCTTATAAAAATATAAATATGATATGTTGAGCGTGTGCACGAAGCATATAAAATACACTCACACAATCTTACATAACTCAACTCTTCATGGCATATTTTTATAAAAAGTTTTATAAAAATAAAACAAAATAAAATAGATTAAGAGATGAGAAAAATAAAAGAGATGCAAAGACAATAAGTAAATGAACTAACTTGCAATAAATAAATCAAACTTTTATAAAACTACATAAGCATAAAAAAATACAAGAGTTTTTGTAAGAAAATGAATAAAAGAGATGATTAAAATGAAGTGAAGGAAGTGGGTTTTTATAGACCCAAAAGTTACACTTTGGCCCCTATTCGGGTTTTAAAAATTTTCATAAAGGCCCCTAAACTATTTAGATCTTGCCTCAAAATAGCCCCTAGCAAACTTGGTCCCCAAGTTTAATTTTTACAATTGTTGTAGAAGATTTTTCATGTACTTCCACTTGGCTTGAATGATTGCTGCTGGGCTGGATCAATTTTGGAACGCCGCTGGGCTTGGTTGGGCCTCGAGAGACTTGCAGCTTTGGATCGCTGGGCTGGGCTTACGTGGGCTTCAATGGAGATAACAGTTGCTGGGCTTGATTTTCGTGGACTTGTCTCGCTGTGCCTCTTGAGCTAACATATGTGATGTTTAAAAAATTACTAACAATTTTGCCATTAGTGGAAATAGAACCCAAGACCTATTGCTTGATAAATATGTTCCCACCCACTAGACCAAGAGTCTTTTTGTATTAAATATTTCATTTAATTTTCTTTTAACCTTCCTTTTTCTGCTGATCCATTTTTCCTTCTTTTTAAACATCTTAATTAATTGCAATCTTCATTCGAGCTTCGTGTAGTCTTAAAATTTTTCTTTTCTTGCCTCGATGCTCCAAATAAAATTATCATTAGACCCGTAATTTTGTGCTCTTTCCAATCTCGTGCTCGTTTTTGTCCATTTTGTCTTCTTTTTATCCATTTTGCAATATCTGTTACATGCACATACATAAACACAAAAACACAAATATTTATGGCTTTAGGGGTTAGTTTTTGGACTTTTTGGTCCAGTTTTGATAACGAAAAAGGTATATGTTTTCACATATACCAAGGATACATTCATATGTAAGTAAACTTCAAAGCTAAGCTTCCAAAAATATCCTAAACTTACACCTCCTCATTTACACCTTCCTAACACCTTCCTAACCTCCTCAAGACCTTATATAAACCCCTCCCCTCTCCTTAGGTCGTTCATACCATCAACATACACAAAACACACTTCATTTGCTACTTCAAGTTTTATTCAAGAAACATAAGCTCCATATCAATTCCAAAGTTAATGTTAAGCTTTGATTGATCCAAGTCCTAATTCCTTCCTTCCATTGGTGATCTCCAAGCCACCCAAGAAGTGTTCTAGTAGAAGACTTCAAGTGTTTTCTCAAGTCATCTCAACCTACAGTAAAACCTCTATAAATTAATACTCGATAAATTAATAACCTAGATAAAATTAATAATTTGTCTGTTCCCAACTTGGGACCAGTGCAAATTTGAACCCCGGTCGATAAAATAATAAGATAATAATTTTTTTGAAACCCCGGTGTATATATATTGGTCTCAGCGAAACTATAAATTAATACATATTAAAAAAAATTATATATATAAAGTCCATACATAATTGGAACTTGTACGAATTCAATTAATTCAATTAAGGCCATACATAATTGAAATTTGTCCCAATGAAACTAACTTTTAACTTATTTAAAAACAATGAACTTAACAAATTCAACTAATTTGTGAATGTGAAATCATAAAATGTTAATTGAAACTTGTTTTTCTAATTTATTTTTCATCTCTAACTAAGGGTGTGTTTGTTTTTTTTTAAAAAAATCTTACTAGCCCTTTTACTCTTATCAGTAAGAGGCGGTCAGACGTTTTACTTGTTTGTTTTTTCATCACTAGTCAGACATGGTAAGAGCTAATATGTCTAACTCGGTAAGAGGTGGCGAAAAGATCTTACTACCTCTTATTAACACCCCTTCAACTCATTTATCTTCAAAACTCTTCAACCCATTCATCTTCAAATTATGCAAAGTTAGATTTTAAATTATTTGGTATTGGTTAAGTTACTTAATTGTTGTTTTATTGCGTTAAGCTTATGCTTTTTTAAGACGATTTATGTAATAGTTTTTATTATGTTAAATTTTGGATATGTATTAAGATAATTTATTTAATGATTTGTAATTATGTTAAATCTACGATAAAAATGTTTTATTTCAAGTTTACACTATCTACTTATTAATCGTATTTGCAATAGTTTAATATATACTTAAAAAAAGGAAAATTAAAACCATTCAAACAGTTATAAAAAAAACAAACAACACTTTTTCATTCAGATTCAGACATTATAGCCATCCCTTACTAGTAAGATGTGGTAGTCAGATTCAGATGCGAAACATCTTAATCAAACAAACACACCCTAATATACATTGTAACTAGTATGTTAAACTTGGAAATTTAAAGGTAATACGTAAAACCTCTTTAAATTAACAAATTATTAATTTATCGATATAATAATATCTCGCTAAATTAATAAAATATACCGGTCCCAACATCATTAATTTATAGAGGTTTTACTGTAGTATCAAGAGGTTGAAGAATTTGGAAGCTAGGGTTTCTAGTTCTTATTCTCGATCTTTGATTTTCCTTTCTTAAGTTGAAAGCCAAAAGTTGTAAGAAACCCTAACACACTCTCTTGCTCAACATCATTTACATGTTTCTCATACTTCATTTATGTTATATATGGTCTTTATATTTTTATCATGATGTACAAAAACCACTAAAACAAGTTAAGGGAATCATATGTTAACTAAATGGATGTAAACAAGAAAACTAGTAACATATATTGTGAAATATGACCAAAATAGTATAAACATGATATTAGAAACTTACATAGTGTTAAAGATGACTTTAAAAGGAAAACATAGCAATTTGAATCACCAAAAACGAGTACACGAGTCAAAAGATACTGCCAAAAGAAGTTAGCGAAACCAAAACGCCGAAAACGCCATAAACTGCCTGTTAGGGGTCTACCCGTTTTTTTTTCAAGGCCTTCTGGTTCGTTTAATCAAAAAGTTAAAACACGAAATTTGTCCGGAACGACGTTTTCCCTCAAAAACTGAACCTGCCCTATAAAACTATACTTTTTCCACAACTAAAGGCAAACCAAGAGGCCTAATGGTCTTAAGCTGAGACCACAACCACGGCTAAGGCCACGGCTGAGTCTCAAGACCATGATAGCCTAGACCAAAGCCACGGCAAGGCCATGGCTAAAGCCTCAAGGCTTCCTAAGCCGATACCGTAAACCAAAGGCCTTAACCTTGACAAACCTAAACGTATACAATACAATTTGGATCTACTCCCTCGATAAACCATGAAACTATACTTGTAATAACCAACTTTACAATTTAGAAACTTGTAAACTTTTCTTTAAACACTTGTGACATAAAATATGACGATACTTGTGATAACCATTATGATTTCCTAATCATAACCAAACAACCTTGTAACTTGTGTTTACAAACCATATGACACTTATGATATATAAACAAAACATATGTCTTATCTATTAAGTGCTACAATACTAGGGAGCTTCATGTGAGGGATTTCATTTGGGTAAACGGATCGACGAGTTGCTGGATTCACGAATTAAAGTGTCCTAGCTCCTCGAACGTTTACTACATGACCTCTGAATTGTGATGGACCGAACGGTAGTACGATATATATAAACTAAACGTGTTTTCACAACTAGACCATTTCTATAAACGACATACACAACTACCATGTACTACATCATGATCAATATAAAGACGTATATAGGCTTGTTATTACTTTCGCATCATTATTTCAAAACCTAAGTCGCAACATCATATTCTAGGTTGCTTGTAGAGGTTCTCACAGCATATCCATCTTCCTTACTATACATTTGATATCATTAACTCACGGTGAGTTCATAGCCCCACTTTCTATTACTTAATTGTTTTTCAAATCCTTTGCGGAAATACATGCTTTATTTTAAATCGAATACATTGCTTTCAAACTATATGCTTATCTGAATGTATTATTTGCACTAAGTACCACTATTGCCAATCCTAAGTCCCTATTATCATGAACCATTAATCACTTGCGAGTGAACGCGAATATTGTGGATAGGCCTATTGGGATTGACGAATCCCGTTTGTGTTGACCGGGTAGGCAAACAAACGCACTATATTTAAAGATCTATAGTTTTATTGGCAAATTACCTATTAGGGCAACTGTTACTATTATATCAATTTCTATTGACAAGGTGATAACGTTTTCGGTATCATGAGCTTAGTGCAATAATAACTGTTTTGTTTTCAACATTATGGGTTTATAACAACGTAACCCACACAAACATTATGTTTTCAACTGATTTCCTAAACTCTATGAATTTCACTCAACCTTTGTGTTGACATTTTTAAGCATGTATTTCAGGTCCATATTGTACGAGGCTGGCACAGAGGAGCACAGATACTCAAGAAGGCTATAAATTTTATTATCATTCGAAAACCCGTTTAACGTATTTTGTAAACCGTGAAACTACTGGGACCTCATTTTTGTAAATTCTGATATTTATATAAATCGAATGATAAATCTTTTAAAACGATTCCATTAGAGTTCATTTTCTATTGTTATGACTGTTGTGCCATGAAGTAACACCCAGTTTGAATTCCGCTACGTATCACGAAGTTGGGGGTGTTACACTTTTCAACGAGCAAGCTTTACAACCTACTAGGCAGTGTACCTTATCGTTGCAGTGTAGTATGGGTAAGCTCAGGGGGTTGATCGTTCTCTAAGGGAATATAGATGCTAGGAAGAGATGTATGACGAGAAGGTAAGGTTGAGGGAGATTCTTTTTAGTCTTTTTATGTTTTTTTGAAAGCAAGTAAATATCTCGGGGTATAGGAGCGAAGGGTAGTACTGTTACCAATTTTAACTACTAATTAATTAAACTAATGACTAATTAAACTAACGAAAAGGAAAGATAGGCTATGTATTGTATAGTATGCTCTTATGATGATTAAAAGTGTGTTTACTTAGATGTTCTTACTCCCTAGTTATCTCTTGTTGATCGGTTAAATTGTCACATCGTCATCTTAATTGGTGCGTTGTATTCCGTGTGGTCATAAGGGGTGCCTAATTCTCTTGTTCTATAAATTGTAACTCTCCTCTACACTATCTGGGATCGACAAGTACCGTAGTATCTCTTTCGAATACTCTATTATCCTAAAGCTACAACTCACGCAATAAGTACAACGATGGCTCAAGTGCACTCTCAAGCTTTATGCCATTTAGGACGTTCAAGCTCGCAACAATTAAATAAGAAGCTAGTTTTCCTTACTCTAGCGTCTACCAACTAAGACAAGAGACAATCTGACAATAATTAACAACTAGGTTTCATAGATCTAAGCAAACACAATAGTAATTTAGCTACTCATGATAAATAAGTAAACATACACACAAACAATTGAACATAAGGTAGACATAATGATATGATGGATTAACAAACTTATCTTATGATGTAAAGAAGGGTTTGGAACCCTAAAAATACTATCCAAGTCGGACTACACACGAGTTAGGGTTTGCTCTCCAAAATTCTACCTCTCTAAATGCAGAAAAATTGAATTACATATATAGATTTACAAGTGCGACGATGTCGCCTTTTGCTGGTGACGCCGTCTGGTCGCCGTCTTTAGGGTTTTGTTTGGGCCAAGTTATCATTGGGACGGCGTCAGTTGACGCCGTCTGTCTTTATGAAGGACGTCGTCTTGAGAGGGTTCTTGGACGTCTGGTGTAGAAAATGAGGGAGACGCCTTCCAGATATTAGGCGTGACGTCGCCAAGCTTTAAAACATCTTTTCCACCTGAGACTTCGCTTGCATTCTAATTAGAAAACTTCCTTAGGGATGACATCACCCTTTGGTTGGGACGCCGTTAGGCTTGCAGAATTGCCTTGGATCTTGACTTTGCCTTTTTCTTTATGTTTTCTCTCCTTTTCGTCCAAATATGCTTCATTCCAACATTTTTCTTTCAAAAGACCTAAAATGTGAAAAGGAACGATTTTAAGTAGTAACGGATGTAAATGTATCGATTTAGGGCTTAAATGACCCCCTAAAAACGTATGTTTTAAATCCTTATCAAATATCCCTACACTTGGAATTTGCTTATACTCAAGCAAATGTGCTTTTGGCCAATCAATTTATAAGTTAGGGGGCATGAAGCATTGGTTTAAAATAGTTTACAACAAATACAAGCGCTACAATAGTCATAACAAGCACGAAAATTATACACTAGCACCTCACAATTAGTGTTTGGATTCTCTCATGTCTCGGTTTTATATGAAATATAATATGTAAGGAAATGGAAGATAAACACTCATTACCTGACATAGTACATAGATTACCATAGGCTTGAGAATAGATCAAGCTTCCACCGCTTTGGCGTAAGCACCTAGGAATAACTATCTAAGAGGTATTTACAAAGGGTTGTAATTTTAGGCCTAGGGTAGGGAAGTAAAGGGTTTTGTTGGATTAGGGGATATTTAGTGGTGGTAAGTCAAAAATCTTATGTTACAAGCATGTAAAGCATGACGTTGCTAAGCCAAGACTCGACTCACTAACACTAAATAACTTGAAACAAAAGATAAACATAAACTTGAAAACATAAACATAAAGATAGATGTAGGATGGTAGCCCGTATGTTTTTCTCATTTTTTTATTTAGATTATTAAATTTTTTTGTATACTTTTTTATTCTACCATCCTCTACGATAACATCAAAATAAAGGGATTTATAGGAGCATCCCTACACTTGAATTTTTATTTCACTAATACTAATTGACCCGATTTGAAAAGATCAAAACACTTGGAGTACTTAATTACGTAGACAAAGGGAATTTGAATTTAACGTTCTTTCCCGTTACTCCATAAGATATTACTTTAACCCATGTGTCCCAATCGTCCCAAAACTGTATACAAATGATATGACTCGACTTAGCAACCATGCAAGTAACTAGATAAATGAACTAAGAGTTTAAACAATGATTACAATAATGCACTAAAGATGAGTGCATACAAGGTGGGCTAAGGCGATTTTGGTGTAACATTTGAGCGTGGATTGTAAACAATGATCTTCATTGATATTCCGGAAACCGGAACATCACGAGAACCGCGAAAAGATAGGCTATGAGGGGTTAACTAGGGGTATCGTGTACTAAAGATGAGTATATCGCAAGGGTGTGGGGAAAATTTACTCAACCGATGTGGATGAAGTAATTGAATTACAGGTTTAAAACAAGGGTTATCCTAATGCCTCTTATCATTTAGTTAATCCTAACTACATGAATGTAGTCTCACTAGCGATCTCAGAATGTATCACAAAACAAGTTCTATAATCTATTATACTACCGGTACACTCACTAAGCATTAAAGATGAATGCTTTTATTCTTAAAGATCTAAGGGCGAACCTCACATTTTTTGGGTGGAATTTGGGTGGTAAACGGTTTTTGTGCTAGTTATATAATTCCTATCCATGAAACACTTTATTAAGACTAAAGTTTAATTCATAAATGTCATAAAAATATTTAAATTTGTTCCTAAAATTGCCCTAACAAATATTTCTCATAGTTTATTACACAATTTCGTAAGGACAAGACAAAAATCAAATGAGTGAATAGTTTCTAAGTTCTCGTTTTATTCTCCCTCCATACATTTAAACTGAACATTGTCCCCAATGTTCCCCGAAAGTATCAAAGTTATGATAAAGGAAGGTAAGTAAAAGAGAAAGAAACTAGTACTCCTCTGATTAGCTCGGTAGGATATGTATGAAGTTGCTGTTAAATCCTCCTCCAAGAAGAATGAATAGGCAGTGTTTTGAAAGGCTCAAGGCCCACTAAGGCGCGAAGGGGACCAAAGAGCCTCGAGGCGAGGCGCATACCAAGGCGCGGGATTCATGAATACGAGGCGCACTAAATACATTAAGTTTTTTTTTATAATATATGTGACCATTTATGTAGCGTAAATAACACAAAATAACATTAAATACCTAATACATGACACATATAGCCATTATAAAGATTAAAATGGATCAGTTGTCACTTCTCAAATGGATCAACTCTTTGGCTTGATGAACTACATATTGACTAAAATCCATATCAGACTAAATATGCTTGTGTCCTACACTTGCAGACTTACATCTAACAAAGTTCACAATTTAACCCAAATATCAAGCAAGCAACATATTAATATTCAAGGCATAATGCAAATCATACAAATACTCACCTTATGATGTGATGCTTGAAGATAAAATAAACTTATGACGTTATTTACAAATCAATAAAATAAACTTATGACGTTGTTTACAAATCAATAAAATAAACAATCAATAAAAATCAGTTCAAGATATAAACTTATGACGTTAGAGAGATTACATATTTGTAAAATGATCAGAATCTATAGTTACCCACTTGATTGTGTGTTTTAGTTCTTTTCCAAATTAAGGTTATTAGATATAACTTAAAAGGCTCATGTATATAACTTATAAGGCCCATGTATCTTATCTTAATATTTAGAAAACAGCCCCAAAACCTGTTACATCTCTGAGGCGCAAAAAGCCCCAAGGCGCTGCGCTTTTTATGGGATTCATGCATGTCGTGAGCCTCGATCCGAAAAAATCCCTAGAGCTTGAGCCTGAGCCTTGAGCAAGGCGCGCCTCAAGGCGCGCTTTTTAAAACTATGTGAATAGGTAATAAGTGCTTCCAATATGTATTTCTTCTTCTTTTCTAATATAACCTGCACACTTATAAGAAAAAAAAAACCTAGCGTAAAATCGGTGGTAAAACTATTTATGAAACAAAACTATACTAGAAATCGAATAAGATATAATGCTTGTGGAGTGCAATTTTTTCTGGAAAATTAAGAATTAGAAATTTCCAAAAATCACAAGTTATACAGACGAAACTGATAATCTGTTTCCACATTTCCTGACGTCTTCGAGCTTTAGTCTCGACGCCGTCAGGTTGTCCTGATAGAAAGGGTCTGGTACGTTTTTCTGGAAAAATTATGGAAAATTTACCTTATTAAAACCTGGAAAAATTCCTGCAAAACATTCTTTATGACTCGATACAAGCATTTGACTCTAACAAACACACAAATATATACGATTTCAATTATTGTTAATCTCATGTTCACGCACGTTCTTAAAACATATGTGATCTTCCCTACACTTATCTTTTTGTAAAATACCTTTATATGCAATTAAGACGAGGTTTAAAACAAAATAAAGCATTTTCACCAAATGGACATGAGAATTAAACAACAATGAAAAAGTTATATAAACATACAATCAAAATTGAAAAACAAAACAAGCAAATAATTAAACATGAGTTGCCTCCCAAGAAGCGCTTTTCTTTATTTATGAGTCTTGTATTCATTATCCAAAATAATATCTTCATCATTGATTAATTTGTTATTGTCTATTTGGTAATGTTTCACACGTTGTCCGTTCACGGTAAATTCTCTCCCATCATTATCTAGCAACACTACGGCTCCACCACTCGCTGCCCTCTTTACCGAAAAGGGTCCATACCATCTTGATTTGAGTTTTCTCGAGAATAACCTTAATCTTGAATTATATAAGAGTACCTTGTCTCCCTCTGCAAACTCCTTAGGACTCTTTATTCATTGGTCATGCCATCGTTTTGCTCTTTCTTTGTACGTGATTGAGGACTCATAGGCTTCGAAGCTCGCCTTAGCCCCGGCCGCAAGAACCTATTTGACCCCTTCAAAATAATCCATGCCAGGCCTTGAGTGCCCAATATGCCTTTTGCTCAAGCTCGATCGGAGATGACATGCTTTCCGCACACTGTTTAAAAAGGAGTTGTTCCAATGGGCGCTTTATAAGCCGCCTAAATG
>OU343222.1:221904913-221942841 GCA_910596185.1 Chrysanthemum makinoi | reverse complement strand
AAACACTAAGACGAAGAAGGCTAAGACTTGGTCCAACCCAGGTCCCCTCTTTCTCCTTAGCTTCCTCACCAAGACAAGGAGAGCGGGACATTAAGCCCTAGCGGTTACCACAAACCATGGGACGCGCCCATGATCTCCGAAACATGTGCAAACACTCTCCAAGCCTATTTTCTTCCCTATAAATAGATTGGACGAGTCATTACTTATGGTATGTTCACTTAACACTATATTTTATACTTCAAACTTACCTACATCCTACAACACATACTTATTCGCATGCCGGAGGTGGTTCGCAGGGTCCAACCCCTGCGTAATCACTTAACGAAGTGTTTCCTTATTTCTTATTGCAGATTGGCTACAAGCTTGGCGCAAGCACAACACCCTCATACCCTTCGATCACCATCGCAAGGCCTGATCGTCGATTAATTTATAAATATATCTTCATTATGCCAAATCCACTTCCCATTTATAATCATATAAAAAGCTTTTGAATAATTTGGAAATCTAGCAGCATACACTTCCCTTCTAGACAGGATACTATCTAATGTCCCATGAATGCTCCAAGCGTCATGCCAAATATCAGTATCTTTCCCATTTCCAATATTACTCCAAATATGTGGTCTCACTTCATCTCTTAGTTCAAGTAATTTCCTCCATCCCCATCTAGCTTTTGGATTAACTGATTAAAATTTTGTCTATTGAAAATAGAGAAAATTCATTCAATGAGGTCATCAAAAGCTTTAGAGCATCCACTATGTTAAACCTGTATAAAGATTTATATTTTTTATGACATTAATTTATAAATATATCTTCATTATGTATAAATCTCATAAAACTTTATAAATATAATACATAATCCAAATGCATTTAATTATGAAGATGTTTGATATACAAGTGTTTAGACTTCTTCATCGTTTTATAAACTTTTTTCTTAAACTACTATAATGGATGCCCTTACAAGATGCAAAGATGGAAGACGTTTCAGCATTTGGTCCAAAGTACATAAACCAATATTTTGATCGAATCTTTATAGTATAACCAATAATCGAAAGGGAACCATACATGTTGATTGGAATAGAAAGCAGATACCATTCGAGAAGGATGTCTATAGAGTATATCTTTGATTTTTGATGTATGAGAACGGAGAAGTCCTTTATATTGACAAGAAGTTTTACAAGCTAAAGCAAAGCATACTCCTAGATATAATCCACTGTTCGCACAAACGAATATTTCGAACAATAATTAAGGATATTCTCATGTAGTCCTATGAGTAACCGAGATTTAAAACGTCTTTAAAATCGTAAGCAATGTTTTAAAACCTGATTTTTCAATTGATGCGGTCGAGTTGCTGGTTCACCGGGTCACGGATACAACCACCAGGTCAGATTGGTTCTATATATGTGTATACTTTTACAAGCTAAATCAAAGCGTATTTAAAACTAACCCTCCTAGATATAATCAATTGTTCGCATACACGAATATTTCAAACAATAGTAAAGATATTCACATGTAATCCTATGGGTAATCGAGATTTAGAACGTCTTTAAACTCCTGAACAATGTTTTAAAACCTGAACTTTCAATTGATCTGATCTAGTCGCTGGTTCACCAGGTCATCGGCACAACCGCAAAGTTTAACCGGTTCTATACGTGTGTATACTTTTCATAACATCTTTGATATTGTATATATTTGTCAAATTTCGATCTTACATTCAATTGAACCAATAAAAAAAAGATGACACTATTGGGTTTTAGCCTTTAATTTTCATATCTAAAATACAAAAAAATGCAATAAAATAATTCGTTTATAGTTCTAGTTACAATAGAAATTTATAAAAATGGATAACTGTATAGTGTTTTTAAAATCCTATCTTTATTAATAAACTTTTAAATCAAGCAAATATAAAACCAAAATTTGTTTATAATTCTAATTTGTTGTTTTATCAAAACTTAATAACATCAGTTACTATCACTTTAACTTTTCAATTTAACTATAAACTTTCCAAATCATCATATATTTGTCTATACAAATATATAACTTATCCTAACATAAATTTTAAGTTTAGCGAAAATGAAATGGCAAAATATTTTGTTAGTTTTAGAGGAAATAAAAGGATTTTGTTGTTTAAAAATATAGAATAAAAAAGAACAAAAGTCATGACTCCGTCAATTTTATAAAACCGTGTCGATCAGGGTCAATGAAAACCGTCGATTCAATCCGGTTCTCAAATAAACACAAAATCAAACCACAACCAGACTGATCACCTAACCGGTTTCCGGTGCAACCGGCCGGCTCAACTCGACTCGGGTTTTAAAAAATTGCTCCTAAGACTAAAGAAATAGCTACATATCGACAATAATTGTGAGGGACGACTCTCATGCAGATAAAGATTCCCCACCTTTCTACGTATAGCATCACTCGAACCAACTCCACGGAACACAAAGATATCTTGCAATTTCTGTAGGATTTACAACCATGACCAAAATACCTTAAGGTTTATAATTCATATTGGAAAATCCTTGGAACATTTTATGCTATTCTAGAATAAAAAGATTACATCGTCATGCAATATGCAATTGACTACATACTGATCAAGATAATATTTTCAGTTAGATGGTCCAAAGGCTGACAAACTTAACCACCAAGTTAAGTTCTTTGTAAACGCTCTTTCTTTCCTACCATGTATTAACTCTTGGCCATGCTAATCTCCTGTAAGGGAAAGCTTTTCCTGTTTGGATGTGTGTGACACTGGACTCGAATATCATGGACCTAGGTGGTCATGTGATCAGCTGACTCTTCAGAGGTTGACAAACTTATATATTGAACATTTCTGTTGAATGACTTTTTCCGCAAGTACAAATGCTTAAGGTTAATGATATTAAAAAAGCATATATTTAGGTTTAGTTATTGAAAGTGGAGCTCCATAATCAAGTTTATTAGTATCAAGTGCCATTAAAATTGCTTTTCATTGTAGTTGACCTTCAATTCGTTTGTGTATTTTTAAGTGTCACTATCATATCAGTTAATAATGACATTACCAATTTATCATTCATTTAACTTGACCAAGGAAGCGATCCAGAGGTAGAAATGAAACATGCTTATCTTGTTGACTTCCTAAGAACGTATTGCTGAGATGCTTATAGGTTATTTCTTTTAGTTTTGCTCAAACTTAATTTGAATTAATCAAACTTGACAATTATATATATATATATATATATCTATATATATTATATATATATATATATATATATATATATCTATATATATTATATATATATCTGATACAATTATATGAAACATATATGGATACTGAAAAATGAAAATTCAGATCAAACACAATCACAATTTATAAATGAGCAATCTGAAAACACCAGTTAAGAAACTACCTAGAGGAGCAAATGAATCTAAAGGGAGTTGGGTGAGCAGTCTAGAACATGACAATGAGTTGAAGAAAAATAACACTGCCTAAACAACATGAACATGTCTGTTTCATCCTCTTACGGTTATAGTCTTCTGAAACTAACAACCTTTTCGTGTAAGTCACGGGGTGTGTATTTTGCCATTGATCATTAACTCAGCTGATCATAGGGGGTTCAGTTGTTACCATTTGCATATATCATTAAACAAACTTCTCGATCAAGTTGAATAGCTTACTTGCAGATTGAAGAAATAGCTAGACATGTGGCATGGCACATGTTTCTTTCCTTTGTCTTTTATTAATTCTCGAAAGGAAAATTTATAAAACATTTAGTTAGCAAAGGACTAGAAACAAAAACAGATTACAAAGTTTTACTAAAATGGCATGTCACCTGTTACATGCATGATAAAACATTTATTGTGTAGTATACAAATTATCTTCGTAGTTTGTTTAATTTCTTATAATTTAGATAGTTAACATTTTTATACAAGATAATAACTTATGAAGAAGTAGCTTGCTATTTTTCATACGAAAACCAGAAGCTAGCGTATTACAGTAAGGTTCTGTAACCTGTCTACTGGTTTTTAACAAACAAAATGCCTTAATCATCAAAATGATAATTACAATGAACATATATGACAAACAAAACCAATAAACATGCTTCAAAATCCAAAAATCAATCAAAAGCCACCGCAACCACCACCACAGCCACCGCCATCGGTAGCATCCGAAACAATATCCGCAATCAGCAACCCACCCAATGCTCCTCCAAGCAAACCAGCACCCAAACCTAAACCAGCGGCACCGGCACCACCACTACCATTCTTTTTATTTTTCTTTGAACCTTTTTTTGGCTCTTCAACTGGCGGGTACCCCTGAGGAGGGGGATATCCACCATACGCCACAGGTGGCGGCGGTGGGTACCCATAACCCGGTTGGGGCTGTTGTGGAGGATATGCGTATCCAGGTTGTGGTGGAGGCGCGTATCCAGGAGGTGGAGGGTAGTATGGCTGTTGATATCCGGAACTGGATCCAACAACCATCCCGGCAGGAGTAGCGCATGCTTTAACCGGCTCATCCACCGTAAATTTTTCACCAAACCTATACGAAAAATTTAAGGTCCCTTTAGGTTTCCCAGAAGGCGTTAACACTTGATAACTAAAAAGTTGCTCCTCTTCACCTTTCCCTTCCTTCTTTAGTCCATCGAGTAATTCTCTTATGGGTACGTTAGCTTCTCCTATTTCCTTATCACCAAATGTTCCCTCGTGCTTGATCTCGACCAAAAGCGTGAGACGGTTTTGTAATCCAGCACGTTCATCAATTGTGAACTTCATTGGGAAATTCCATGTAGGTTCTGTCCCAGCGTCTTGAGCCACAGGAGTTCTGAGCTTACTAGGTTTGCCCGAAGCACCGGAGATCGAAACCACAGCGTAAACGTCCATTTTGCCAATAAGAGTGGCTTTCTTGAGCCCCTTTGCGGAAATGATCTTAAGTTCTAAGGTTCTACACTCCATGATTAATTGCTATAACTCAAATTTAATTTTTATAAGTTGATATGGATTATATTTTGAGGTTTATATAGAAGAATTTTTGGTTACGGAAATAGCAAGGAAGGTGACATTGTGGGTGATCTTAACTATTAAGAAAATTAGTTAAATAACGCTAGACATGCCGGTTGGTTGATTGTCTACCGCATAAAACGGGTCAAAATGGGATAAGTTGAAACGGCAAAGTCAACTATATAGCCAAGTTGCATGCTTACATTAGAATTTAAAGACGAGTTGAGTCCGTGTTTGGATTACGTATCAACCATAGTTGAGTTGGTTTTTACGTCATTGATGGGCACTTTCTTTTACATTAGTGTTTTCGTCGAATTTTCTTCTTGTATAAGGCTTGTCGCATTGGGAGGGGTCGAGCTCGGTTGGGCAACCAAAATTTGGACCCTCGACCGATGTAACATCGGTTGTGCATGAGTGTGGGTGCGGTTGCCACATCGGGCGTCGTCCCGTTTTTCGCAAATCGGTTCAAAATGCTAGATATTGAGAAGTCTACCTTCCCAAAAATGAAACTCCCGTTTGAATTAAACCAAAAAAGACCGTTTGAATAAAAATAAAAATAAAAAAATCAAATCCTTTTACACTATATAAATAACCACAATTACCTCAAACTACCGTATTGTAATTGTTTTTTTTTTTTTTTTTGTTTTTTTTTTTTTTTTTTTAATTCGCAGTGTAATTTTTTTTTTTTTAATTTAGTATAGGTTTTTTTGTAATGTTTTTTAATTTGAATGAAATTTAAATTTAATGTTAAAAATGTTTGAATTAAAAAAAAAAAAAAAAAAAAAAAGAAAAAAAAAAAAAAATAAATCCTAGGGTCTTCGATGAGAATCCGGGTTGTCTCAGGTAGCTGGAGAGAGAAAGCTGACGTGGCGCAGGTTGTCCCAGGTCGTCCCAGGTTGCGACTGGGACTAGCCTAATTGGTATCTAACATTCATCGATGTACGTAGTTCGTGACAAATGAGGTTACCTTTTCTGCGAGATACATATGTCCATGGTGGCCGGAAACAAATGTGTATACGATTCTAGATAAATAAAATTATACAACATATGAGTATGATGCATTAATCACATTTTCAATAATAAATCTATATAAGACATTCATTAATGTATTTTTAAGCAATACAAGTGTTAATGCGTCATGTCGCACAACAAATGTTTGTACTAAATATCTTTCATAATATTTTAATACCTCATTTATTATTTGTTTTAATTTTGTATACCTTTTTATTCAAAAATACACAAATAAATCGATAGGTATTGCAAAATATTAGAACGAGTTACGAAGTGGGAAAAATATGATTTAATCGTAAGACCGCTATCAAGAACCAATCAAGACATATTTTGAAATTTTCGAAAAAAATCAACCGCAAAAACAAAATAAATGCTTTCTATAAAAATTTGGACGAATAAAAGCAAATGATGCAAAGTGTAAGTGAAAAACATGTGCTTGAATACATATAACACATATTTATATATAGTGAAGTGAATACGTGACCCAACCCATCGTTGTTTTTATATTGATTAGTTTTTTTAACGGAGCGGTTTACCAGCTCTGGTCGAAAAGGGTTTCAAAATATTATGTGAAAGAAAAGTACAATGTACAATTTAAACAAGCTACAACATAATTCTAATATAAAATAATTAAACATCTCACCATAAAATAAAAAGTACATGTTGTTATAGACATTATGGCTTCATGAAGCTAAAAGTCGAGGATGGACCAACGGGTTTCTACAATAAATGCTAGAGATGACCATTGAAACCGATACAAACAGGTGAATCAGGTGTCTCATCGAGAAAGGTTAAGCGTCACAGGTACCGCCGCCCAAACGCGCGGGGTACACCCTGTTACACAATATAAAGGAAAACCAAAAAGTAAAAGTGAAAATTTGAAAAACTATAATACATATTGAAAACGGGTTGACCTGGACGCTTCAAAACCGGTGGGTTGACCCTTTTAATTTGACCCATTTTTGACCAAACTTGACGGGTTGACCGGTTTTAAATCGAACGTTTTTTTTTCGAACGGGAACGGTTCAACGGTTGAACCACCGGGTGTAAATCTTCGTTTAGAACCCATTAACGTTTTTTAACACAAAACGATTTGTCGCTATATAAATATATTATATATATATAAGTTTTTTCAAAACGATATAATGTTTTACAATAAATGCAAATCTTCATCAAGTTTTAAACTAAATGTGCTAATTCAAAATTAGAATTTTTTACACACATTCATGAATTTTGGTACGTTTCAATTCTCCTTGTTAAATGGTGTTGTTAAAAATCCAAATAGTTCTAAATCTTCGTTCATTCCAAGGGCTTTATTTCAAAATTAAAGTCTGAGCTATAAGTCACTTTAGAATTCAGCATCTATGCATCAATTTGACTTAACTTACATATGATTTTCAAAATTTGGTAAACGCGTTAGCACCATACTTAAGTGGGTACCAAAAGTTGTATATATTTGATGTTATAATGGTTTGTGTACACTTAGCACACAATCCGTGCTGAAAATAATGGTTTTCATATATTTCAGTGAAACCCAAGCTTAATAATTTACGAAGGTTTTTGTACGCTTCAGTGCAAATATCCTAACAAAAAAAAAAATCCTCTTGATCTTGTTGATCTTGAGTCATTAAAAAAACGGAAAAATTGCATAAAAAGGTACCCATCTTAGGTTCAATTTTAATTAAAGGTGTTACTCTTTTTTTTTCCTTCAAGTTAAGGTACCCGACTTTTTTTTTGTGCCGATTTACGTTTTTTTTTCTAACTCCCGTTAATCATTTCGTTAGTAAATTACATATTTGGTCCTTGAGTTTGTATAGACATTTCATGTTTGGTCCATTTTCGTCCGTTTTCATACGTTTGCATACGTTTTCGTTCGTTTTACACGTTTTTTTTTCCGTTTTTGTACGTTTCGTCTGTTTTTGCACGTTTTCGTCTGTTTTTACACATTTTTGTACGTTTTTGCACATTTCCATCCGTTTTTGCACGTTTCCGTCCGTTTTTACACGTTTTCATCCAATTTTTACACGTTTTCGTATGTTTTACACGTTTTTGCACGTTTTCGTCTGTTTTACACGTTTTCGTCTGTTTTTTACGTTTCGTCCGTTTTTGCACGTGTTCGTCCGTTTTTATACGTTTTCATTCGTTTTTACACGTTTCAGCCCGTTTTTACATGTTTTCGTCCATTTTGCACGTTTTCGTCCGTTTTTGCACGTTTCCATACATTTTTACACGTTTCCGTCTGTTTTTGCACGTTTTCCTTTGTTTTTACATGTTTTCGTCCGTTTCTGCACGTTTTTACACGTTTCAGTCCGTTTTTACTTGTTTTCGTCCGTTTTTGTGTGTTTTTTTTATGTTTCGTCCGTTTTTACACGTTTTTATACACACATTTATACACGAGTATAAAAAATGTAAAACGGAAAACGTGTAAAAACGAACGAAAACGGACGAAAACGTGGAAAAAAAAGGATGGAAACGTGCAAAAACAGACGAAACCTGCAAAAACATACAAAAACGTGTAAAACAGACATAAACATGTAAAAACGGACGAAATGACAAAAACATATGAAAACGTGAAAAAATGGACGAAACATCAAACACAGACAAAAACATGGAAAACGTGCAAAAACGAACATCGAAAGTAGACGAAAAAGTGTAAAATTAGACGCAAACGTGCAAAACTGGACGAAAACGTGTAAAAATGGACAGAAACGCGTAAAAAACGCACGAAAACGTGCAAAAACGGACCTAAACATGCAAAAACGGACGAAAACGTGCAAAAACGAACAAAAACGTGCAAAAACAGACTAAAACGTGTAAAAAAAGACATAAATATGTAAAAACGGGCGAAAACTTGTAAAAACAAACGGAAACGCGCAAAAACAGACGAAAACGTGTAAAAACGGATGGAAACATGTAAAAACAGACGAAAACGTGTAAAAACGGACGAAAACGTATGCAAACGTACCAAAATGGAGGAAAATGGACCAAACATGAAATGCCTATACAAACTCAAGGACCAAACATGTAATTTACTAACGAAATGGTTAACGAAAGTTAGAAAAAAAACCCTAAATCAGCCACACACAAAAAGTCGGGTACCTTAAATTGAAAAAAAAAAAAATGTGGTACATTTAATTGAAGTTGGACCTAAGATGAATACCTTTTTATGCAATTTGCCCTAAAAAATTCAAACCCTAATTATTTTTTTTCTAAAATAAATAATCTCAAGATAATGATTAAAAATATTTCAGATTGTAACTCGATTTTAAAATGAAAAATAACAAGTTTTGAAGTCATGCTTATAATGAATTCGTTTCATTTAAGCATGTTCGTTCAAACCAATGAGCTTAAAAAATTGAATTCAAATTTTTGAAAAGTGCTTAAAAGTTTTTCAAGCGTTTGGAAAAAGAAAAGACTCAAATGTGCAAGTAAGTTTAAGGAAAAAGTTATGTTAAAAAAAGGTTTAAGGAAAAAGTTTGTGAATTTGCAAAGGAGAAAATATGATATTCTCGAAGGCGAGCGTTCGCATATTCATGTTAGAAAAGTTTCTTGAATGCGAAAGAAATTCAAAATGTTTACATTTCACCTTCATATGTCCGTATTTTTGCATTTTTAACTTTCGTGTTAAATTTTTTTCTCGGCATATGTTAAGGAGGAGTCTCCTTCTCAACTTACTTTAAATGCGATTCTTTCAAACAAAGCTAATGTTTTGGTTGAGAATGATGAAAAACAGATAGAGAGAAAGCAAAAACATAAATAAGATAAATTGTATTCTCGAAGAAAAGAAAAAATACGTCATTTGCCTCAAAAGAAAGAACAACACATGAAAAGAAAAAAGAAAAAAGTAAGTGAGAAAGAAATGCCTCGTCATTGCAAAAACAGATAGAGTGTTTGTTCTAAATTTTCTTGTTTTTATCTAATCTCTACATAATTCTCATAATCATACAATACTTCCAAGTGTTCAAACATCTTGATATATTCAAACACTTTGGAAGATTTTCAAATCATTTGAACTCACATCATGAGACAACCTAAGGCTTTTAATCAAAAATTTCATGAGAAAGTTTGTCATGTGTTGATTAATGTGCACGGTGTGATGTAGTTACTCTCAAATACTCTTATGATCTTCTAGAACCGTAATGATCTACCCCGGATCCTCCGTCCATTTTTGGAAAGTTAGGTCTAGGTGATGGAGTTTCGGATGAAAACCTACATATATCATTTGCCAAACAAAGAAAAAAAAATATTGATAAACATGTCGAAAAAAAGAAAGAAAAGAATGGCAAAGCCTAAAGGTCAAACTTGAAAAATGAGAGGCTAAAATAAAAGAAAAATGGGAGTTATTGATAAGGGTTTAAAAGATTTGATAACCCTTCCTTACACTAGGATAGACATCGGGTAAATACATAATCTATCGGATTTCATTCATTGATTTCTAGTACTGAAATTGTCACACCCTGCCAAATGGCGCAAACGGAGATGCGACGAAACCAATATACATTGTAAAAGATAATAGAACATTACCCCAACATGATAATATAAAAGAAATTCCAACAATTATATTGTTAATTCAGAATACAAGTCTAAAAAGATAAAAACATCATCGTTCTAAAAGATAGAAAAGATAAAATCATCATTGTCTTAAAAGATAGTAATTGTTTTTAGTCTGATACTTGACTCATATGAAAATTCATGAACAGCATCACTTAGATTCCACTTTCACCTGATTACATTATTTGATAAGGATTTAAAACGTACACTTTTAAGGGGTCATTTAAGCCCTTAATCGCCCACTTTTATATCTGTTACTGCTTAATTTCATTCATTTTCACTTTTTAGGTCTCTTGGAAGCAAAATGCTGGAATGATGCATATTTGGACGAAAAGGAGTGAATACATGAAGAAAATGGCAAAGTCAAGATCGAAGACACTCAAGCTGCTGAAACTGAAAAGCTGACAGCGTCCCAACTAAAGGGCGACACCGTCCCTCTCTACGGATTTAATTAAAGTACACCTGACGGCTCAGTAGACTTTTTGCTAAAATACACCTGACGGCGTCATGCTTTGAAGAGGAAGGGCGTCACTAAGACTTTTCATCTCAGACGACCTAGATCCAAAATCAGACGACGTCCCTGCTGAAGCCCGACGGCGTCACAATTACAACGTGATGTCGTCCCATCGATAACTTGGCCAAGACAAAAACCCTAATGACTGCGATCTGACGGCGTCCCACATATAAGGCGACGCCGTCGCAAGTGTAAATCTATATATAGAATTCGATTTTTCAGTTTTTAAAGAGGTAGACTTGTGGAGTAAAAACCCTAAACGTTTGTAGTCCGACTTGGACAGTATCTTAGGGTCCCAAACCCTATTTTACACATCAAGATAAGTGTTTTATTCCATTAGTTTCATTATGTCTTCCATTGAATGTGTGTATGCTTGCTTGTTTAACATGTCCGGCTAAATTTCTTGTGTGTTTGCTTAGATCTATGAAACCTAGTTATTAATTATTGATTGGTTGTCTCTTATCTTAATTGTAATTGGCTTAGGAGTGCAATTAGGCTTTCGTTGTGTTTAAATGCTTGAGTAATCTTTGTGAGCATTAGTTTATGAATCACTTAAAGGATTTCGTAGTCTAAACATCCAAAGATAACCTTAAAGTTAGTTTATGAAACATCTAGCGGATTTCGTAGGCAATAACGTTAAGGTAGTCTCAAAGAGTTAGGGAAAAAGGCACATCCTACGACCTTAGAAAACACAACGCGTTAACAGTAAGGACGTGACAATTCAACCAACAATAAAAGATAACTAGGGAGTAATAGTATCTAGGTAAACACATTTTTAATCATCATACGAGCACACATAAAAAAGACATAGCTACCCGTAGTATTAGATAATTAGAATAGTAGAAGTAATCGGTAGAAGTACCACCCCCAAATCCATTGCCCCGAGATTTTACCCTTAGCTTTCTAAAAAATATATAAAAGATAAAAAAGAATCATCCTCAACCCCAACCTTAGTGTAGTACACTTCTTGCTAGCATTCCTATTCCCCTAGAGAACGATATCAATACCCGAGGCTTACCCAATACTACACTACAAAGATTAGGTTCACTGCCTAGGGTGTTGAAAAACTTGCTCGACGAAAAGAAAGTTCCTTTGACCCCGAACGCGCTTCGTACGCGCATCAGAAAAGCATGATAAAACGGTCAACTATAAAATAGGTGCTGACTTTCACAGAATTTTTTACACCGAAAAATATTTCCATAAATCGTTTCCAAAGAGTCCAATATCTTACCAAATGGTTTCCCAAAAATAGCTTCATAATATTTCTCAAAATAATCCTCACGAAAACTATCGTCTTCGAGTAAAATCATCAAAAGCCTAAAACTAAGTAATAACTTGATTTAACTTAATTTCATATCTCATCAAACGAGAAATATCATGATATTAAGTTAAATAGCTATTTATTAATGAGCTCTACATTCTTGATAACTCGACTAAATTTTAGGATTTTCTTAATAATATAAAAGTCATGTCATCCAACATCATGGATTTTAAATAAAATAGTTCAAGTCATTTGTCAAAAGTGTATATGTAAAACATGTGGAAAACTAGAAGGGGGGTTGAATAGTTTTGCCGATTTTAATTTAAGTTTCAAAGATTTAGATTCGATCTTATGTGAATTCGTAAGGATAGATAGATATTATAAAGCAATAAGTAAAGTAAATAATGAAAGCAAGTAAAATAAAGGATAGAGAGTAGCGACAAAAGTGATTTATAGTGGTTCGGCTATAAGGACACTAATAACATCAAATAGTCCTGAATATTAAGTGTCAATTTCCCCCGATAATGCTCGTATTTTATATCATTTATATTTATTTACGCTTGTTTTCCTCTATATTTCACTTTCAAGAAAATTACGAGCATTGGAGCTAATGAGACGCGGATTTGTAGAGTTTATTGAAGATATATGATAGTATGCCCATTTTGAAGTAATTACGGTGTAAATCTTCTCTCACATTACGCCGTAACAAAAGCGTAACTCAGAAGACCAACTAAACTGAAGATTACGGCATAACTCCATCTTAGGATTACGTCGTAACTAATTAGGTCAAATGATGTTCCACGCCGCTGCAAGCTACGCCGTAACTCTTTCCACAAATACGGTGTAACCATGATTTATTGAAGATACTATAACACCCCCAATTTCGTGATACGCAGTGGAATTCAAACTGGGTGTTACTTCATGGCACAACAGTCATAACAATAGAAAACGAACTCTAATGGAGTTGTTTTAAAAGATTTATCATTCGATTTATATAAATATCAGAGTTTACAAAAAATGAGGTCCCAAATGGTTCCATGTTTACAAAATACATTAAATTGATTTTCGAATGATAATAAAATTTATAGCCTTCTTGAGTATCCGTGCTCCTCCGTGCCAACCTCGTACAATATGGACCTGAAATACATGCTGAAAACTGTCAACACAAAGGTTGAGTGAAATTCATAGAGTTTGTTAAATGGTTGAACACATTATGTTGGTAGTGTGAGTTAATTAGACTCACACCAATGGTTTGAAAACAAAACAGTTATTATTAGACTAAGCTCATGATGAAACCAAATTATGTTGGGTGCCACTACCCAAAGTTATGTTGGGTGCCTATTCCCAAAGATATGCTGGGTGCCAATACCCAAATATATGTTGGGTGCCTCAATACGTGATACTTGAGCCCGCTTTTGTTTGATACGGCTGCCTCAATACGTTGTAATACTTGAGCCCGCTTTTGTTTGATACGGCTGCCTCAAGTATATGATACTTGAGCCCGCTTTTGTTTGATACAATTATATATGCACATAATTATATAAATGCAATTCACGTATAGCAATACTGATACTTAGCATAAATAAACATTCAGTTCAAATAAACATATAGTTTCAAAGCAATGTGTTCGGTTTAAAAATAAAGCATGTATCTCCCCCAAGGGTTTGTAAAACAATTAAGTAATAGAAAGTGGGGCTATGAACTCACCTTAGTAAATGATATCACATGTATAATGAGAATGATGGATATGCCGTGAGAACTTCTACGAGCAACCTAAAATAGAATGTTGCGACTTAGGTTTGGAATAATGTTTAGGAAAACATAGACCATCCTATATACGTCTCTATGTTGATCATGATGTAGTACATGGTTTTTGTGTATGTTGTTTATAGAAATGGTCTAGTTGTGAAAACATGTTTAGTTTATAGATATCGTACTACCGTTTGGGCCATCATAATTCAGAGGTCATGCAGTAAACGTTCGAGGAGCTAGGACACTTTAAATCGTAAATCCAGCAACTCGTCGATACGTTTTACTCAAATGAAACCCCTCACATGAAGCTCCCTACTTTTGTAACACTTAGTAGATACAACATATGTTTTGAGTGAAGATTGTTATAACATAAAGTTTATCATGTTTTTAATAAGTATCTAGTTTTTACAAGTTCTCGTCGTTTTCATAAATATGATCACCTTAATTAACGGTCTTGGGTAAACAAGCCTTAAGGCTTTAGCCATGGCCTTGCTGTGACTTTGGTCTTGACTACCATGGTCTTGAGACTTAGCTTTGACCTTAGCCGTAGCCGTGGTCTTGGCTTATGGCCATTAGGCCTCTTGGTTTGCTTTTAGTTGTGACAAAAGTATAGTTATGAGACTATATTTACGGCAGTTTCTGTTTTTGAAATATTTTGGCCTATTTATGCGTTTTCAAGGTCCGAGCTTCTATGTTATTAAAGGAAAACGTCGTTCCGGACAACTTTCGTGTTTTAACTTTTTAATGATTTGGACCAGAAGTATCACTTTAAAAATGGCAGAACTCTTAACAGCTTATACATGACAGTTTTGGCGTTTAGGTTTCGCTAACTTCTTTTGCTTATAACTTTTGACTCGTTTGTCTGTTTCGGGTAATTCAAATGGCTATGTTTTCCTTTTTATCTTGTCTACCATATTATGTAAGTTAGAAAGTCCATAGGTTACTGATTTTAATGGTCTCAAATGTGTAGAATATGACTAGTTTACTAGTTTGTTACTTTTATGACAATATGTAAATTAAAACATGTGATTGAGTATATGTACATCATGAATCAACATAGTAACTATATATATAGCATGAAATATTTAAGATTATAAATAATAAAGATGAGATGATGGTGGTGATAAGTTTCTTACAACTTTTGGCTTTCAATAAGAAAGGAGTAACTTAGTAAGGATAGGACTTTGATTGAACACTTAGGACTTCGGATTGAGCTAGCTTTCTACACCTTGGCACCCTTGCAATCTTGAAGAGTTGGTGATGAAGTATTAAGTGACTTGAGTGGATCTAAACTCAAGAAGATCACTTAAACTTGCTAGAGATTTGATGTAGTAGCTTGATCTTTGGAACTTCCTTGCATAAACTTGGAGTTTATAGATCAAATGATGGAAGATATGGTGAATTTGTGACATGAACGACCCAAAACAGATTATGAGGGTTCTTAGGATGCATTTCACTTGCTATTTATAGGAGGGTAAGTTTTGTTAACCATATATTGGGTTAAATATTAACCATGGTTAAGTTAGGACACTTGTAAAGATCTAAATGAACCATAGTTAGGATGATGCCACCAAAATGATGACTCCCCCACCTAAGTCGGCCATATAGTGATAAGATGACTTAGGTGGATAGTTTTGATCTTATCTTGAGTTTAGAGTAAGTTTTGGTTCCGTTAAAAGCCAACCGTAAGTCGTTAAGCCATAAAACGTAAAATCGGGTATCGTAAAAATACGAAACTTACAGGAATGATGAAATAAAAATTTTACGGGATGAATAGTGAAAGTGAATAGTAACTTTTCAAAAATATGAAAAAGTAACCCGAAAAATGCGCGTTGTTACAGATACGGCATAACTCATTCCAGATGTTACGCCGTAACCAGCTTTTCCAGAGCAAAATACGAAGATATTGATGTTACGGCGTAACTCTCAACTTAAGTTACGCTGTAACCAGATCTGGCCTATAAATACCGCCCAAAATTCTACATTTCTCATCATTCACTTCACACACAAAAGCAGAGAACGTGGGTAGAAGGCTGAAGGCAGGTCTTGAGGAGCATACGGAGCCATCTCTAAGGGAGGAATCACTCCCTAACGATAAGCATTAGCAATTTATCATTTCTTTTACTTTCAATTCATGTATTTCATTATGTTAAACATTGAATCGATTGTTTCAGTTAATATGAGTGGCTAAGCACTTCTGGTGCTAGCCTAGTTATGATTCCTTAATTGTTTTGTTTATGTTTACATTGCTTCTGTATAATTGTTTCTAGTGTATGCATGCATAGTTTGTTGGTAGCTACCCTTGTTTCGGTAGTTTTGAATGGCGGTAGTGTCTAGTTGCTTAGGAGATATGACCAATTGGGTAGATTGAGTGGGAAGGGTAAGAATTGACCAACTGACGACTCTTCATCGCTTATGCGATTTGACCAACTGATCACCTACCATTTGGATGAACTTAAGAAGTTAGGGATGAGTGTTTAAGATGCTAACGCCCGGGCACTCATTGTTATGAATCTTGCATGTAGCGGAACTTAATGACTTGACTTAGGGGACTAAAAACAACTGAACTTTCAAGGGTAGTAGCTTGATCTCCGGTGGAAACCTTTGCTGATAGGTTAGAACGAACTAACCAAATGCTGTCCTAGCGACTTAAACCCCCACTTGAAGCAATTGGAAGTAATTAAACATGAACTTAACATGATAGGATGAGTAACTAGGTTAGCACACTTCTCCTCTATTGATTACAACCCTTGCCTTTATTCGCTTTCCTTTATTTTCTTGCTTTAGTGGTTAATTAATCATTTCCATCTTAAAACCAATTAAAATCTGTGACACCTAGACTTAATTAGAATCCGCTCACATAGCTCTTGGGACGACCTTGGTTTTACCGAATACTACACTATACACGATCGGGTACACTGCCCGTTAGTGCATTAGGGTAGACCATAGGTATAACGAGACACTTATAAATATTAAAACCTGGTCAGTAAAACCTGCATCAAGTTTTTGGCGCCGCTGCCGGGGAGTTATATTAGGATTTTCGTTAAGTTTTTCATTTTTGTTTTGTTTTAAATTTTCTCAATTTCTCACGATCTTTTTCAAGTTTCAGGTACCATGGAAGTTGTTAACATTGATGACCTCACTCTTGAGGAATATTTGGCGTTGACAAGAGAAGAACAAGGTTCGGGGCTCGTAAGACCGTCAATTGGAGCTAATGTCCATTTCGAGATTAAAGAGCAGTTTATGAGGGAGCTACGTGCTAACCCTTTCTCAGGAAACAGGGACGAAGATGCGTATGAACACGTTTAGAATGTCTTGTACATCCCAAGCCTTTTCAACATTCCTGGTGTTTCTCATGACGCTGTTATGCTACGAGTGTTTGATAAGGATTTAAAAGGTACACTTTTGAGGGGTCATTTAAGCCCTTAATCGACCACTTTTATATCCGTTACTGCTTAATTTCATTCCTTTTCACTTTTTAGGTCTCTTGAAGGCAAAATGCTGGAATGATGCTTATTTGGACGAAAAGGCGTGAATATGTGAAGAAAATGGCTAAAGTCAAGATCAAGACACTCAAGCTGCTGGAAATGCACCCGACGGCTTAGGATTGCAATAGGCCATCGTTGTGTTTTTAATGCTTGAGTAATCTTTGTGAACATTAGTTTATAATCGCCTAGAGTTATTGTAGGCTAAAAATCCAAAGATAACCTTAGAGTTAGTTTATAAATCCTAGAGATTTTGTAGGCAATAACCTTAAGGTATCCTCAAAGAGTAAGGGAAAAAAGCATACCCTACGACCTTAGAAGACACAACGCGTTAAGAATAACGAATTGACAATTCAACCATCAATAAAAGATAACTAGGCCATCAATAAAAGATAACTAGGGAGTAATAGTATCTAGGTAGACACATTTTTAATCATCATACGAACACACATCAATTAGACATAGACTACCCCTTAGCTTAGTTAATTAGTGTTAGATATTGGTTTTCATAAACACACTATCAATCAAATATAGAGTCGAATTATACAAGAGTTTAGAGAGAGCAAGTGGAAGATGGGATCCTTTCTAGAGAGCGAAATTAAACAAAAGAAAGAAGGTTAGATTAAGTGAAAAGGTCCAACCCTCTACCTTGGGAGGTAGAGGGTATTTATAGTTACATACTACACGTCCTCCTTCGGACTGTGGATCAGGCATACAGTGGGTAAAGACCCGTCCTTCCTCCACGGCGTTGCACTAAACTAAGTAACTGACTAAATAACTAGTAAATAACGTAATGTCTACGAGCTAACATATGCTAGACTAGAGTTGGGGTGACCGACTCTTCAACATGGATTTTCTAAATCCTAACAATCCCCCCCTAAGGGAGGTCACCCCATGAAATACATTTTGCATCCTAGCATTCTATCTTTATCTTCATGCTCAAGCTCGTAGACTTTAATTCTTCAATCCCACAATCTTTGTACTTTAGTAGTGATACTTCAAAGTCCGACTGCTTTGTACTTTAAGTGGAGGTCTTTGAACTGATCCACATCTTTGATGATTTTCGAGCTTTCTTTGAGATCATCAGCCACAGTAAATCTCTGGATCACCCTTTATTGTGTTGCCTTCATGTGAAGTTGTGACTTTTGGACCGACATGCTCACATTTTAGATCATGATATCTTCTCATCAGAGTGGCGGAAGCTTTGTTGATTCATGATATTTGCAGCAGCGTAGCAGAAGCATGTATTAAAAATATCAGAGCCGTTGATGAAGATATGCACTTATCATGAATTCATTAGACATGAATGTGATTTGTGAGCATGCGGCTATGGATTGACTCCTTAATTCTGATCAGCTGCAAACGTTGGGTGTACCTGCATACAACAGTTAGCAATAAAGCGCACGAAAGTGTCTTTGATCACTTTCGTTGAATTGAGGTACACGGCCCACGGTTCCCCGTTGATCAGTACAAGTACTGCCTGTGATCAGGTATAATTCCTAAGAATCTCCTTGACAGGGTTTCGCAGCTGCTCTAGCTGTTCTCAAACCGGAACGTCTCAAAGAAGACAACACGGAGTGAGTGAACCGGCGAATTGAGATTCACTGATTGATGAAAAATTGATTTGAAAACAATCGCGTATTGCATGAAGAAAGAGTTTTGCAATACGAAGAAGGTTTTATGAGAAAGATCAATTTTTAATAAAAAATACTTTTTGAATTTGAAAAAGAATACACATTCGATGTGCTAGAGAAAAGAAGAGATTTGCACATCGAACGGTTTTTCCAAAAGTATTTTTTCAATCAGAGATACTTTTTGTGTTTGAAAACATGAATACACATTCGATGTGCTAGAGAAAAGAAGATTTGCACATCGAACGGTTTTTCCAAAAGTATTCGTCAATTCATTTCCTGGACCAAGGTTGATTCAAGAGTGAATCGCCCCATCGTTTCTGTCCAGTTGTCACAAGCTTGATCTTTAGAAAAGATCTCACATGTCACCCACCAAGAGCTTGTTTGATGTTGGCTCTAGAAGGATTTCCATCTTCATCGTGAATACTTTACATATCACTCGGATGTTCTGGCAATACCACAAGGATAATGCGTAGGACTCTTAATATATACTTACTTTCCACATTGTGTGAAATAGTAAGTATTCATTAATTTTGTGTCCTAATGAGATATTGTGGATGATCTCTTGGCTCTAGACTCAATCGTGCATATTTGGTTTCCTATGCCGGAGACTAAGGAGAGGGTCTCCTTCTTCAATATCAACAATCTCTAAGAGAAAGTTGATAGATTATGTAGGTTCCCCGTGAGAATGAAACAAGTCCTTTTAAGAGGAACTTGAGTAGCTTGGGAAGTTAGGTGCAGTGCGTCACTGGGTCCATGACGTCTTGTCTTCAATACCAGTGTTACCTTAGTAGACATCAGTAGCATATGTATTGAACCCGGTTTCTACCCTAAGGTTGAATTAATGGAGGGCTATTTATTTTCACCCTTTTCACATTCAATTCTTTTTCATTATTCAACCCCTTCAGTGCTTATCAAGACTTCATAACTAGAACCTTGTTGGGTTTATTCCAGTACTAGCTATGTCTCAGTCCGTACTCTTCCCGTATTCTCATTTTTCTCCTTTTTTCAATATACCTAAAGACTCTACACTATCTAGTGGATTATCCCTGGGTAGATCCCTCCGGTTCTGGTGGATCGTGGGAACTAATACCTAACCTCACCATCCTTATAACACCATGCATAAAGTAAATTGGTCGGTCTTTTGGTATTGTTCTTTCCTTCATGAAACCAATTGAAAAAATCATTTGGAAAATCAATCAAGGTACTTGTGATATAATATCAAAACATTTTGTACCTTAATTGTTTTTGATCATTTAGAAATGCTCCCCTTCAACATGTGCATATGATATTTGAAATCATTTTATCACATAGAGGAAAGAGTTCTTTTGAAGTGCATCTACAATCACAAAAGCCATTAAGAAACCATTAGAAAATCAATCAAGGTACTTTGTGTTGAAACATAGAAATCTTTGTACCTTGAATATTTATTTTCTTTTTGAAATGCTCCCTCTCAATATGTGCTTTGAGATTCGAAAGCGTTTAGCACATATGGAAGAGCAGCATGCACATTTGAATCAAAACGATCACCTTTTATCAAATTTCATTATTAAATCACAAATTCTCCCCCGATCAAAAATATCAAACCCTTTGAGATTTTGGATCCCAAGTGATTTAATACGGTTTAGAAAACATGGGAGAATATGTGCCTGGTTTAAATACTCATCATGTTTTTGGATAAATGCTCCCCCTCAACATGCGCATTATGTATTAGAAATCGTTTGGCACATGGAGGCAGGAGTGCCTTTTAAAGGACTAAAACAGATTTGAGATTTAAATCACGATCTCTCCCCCGATCAAAAACTTCAAATCTTTTGAGATTTATGATCTCAACTGATTTAAATCATTTAGAAAAGTTTGGGGAAAGACGTGGCAAGATTTAATATTAAAAAATGACAGATAAAGATCAATTTTAGACACTAAAGATTGTTAGTGTTAGGTATAATAGTTTTAAGAGATCTTTAAGTAAAATAAAACAATTTCACAATCAAACAAGAACATAAAATATTTCATTTTGAAAGATCTTTGAGTTTCAAAGAAAATCATACCATGATATAACATTAAATCTTTAGATCACCACTTTATTTTGTACAAACCGGACTTTTATAAAGAAATATTGTTTGAAACTATTCAATTTGAAATCACTCTCCCCCTCAATCAATGACCGTAGTCGTTGATTGAGTGACTTAAGTTTTGAAAAGTGAAGTCCAGTTGATTTCCAAAATTTAGTTCAATTTATTTTTCAAACAAATATTTTCCATTTTCAAAAACAATAATTTTGACATTGTTTAAAAATGGTACCATCACTACTTATCCTGCACAAAGATACGTTAGGTAGTTGAGCTGCTTTTGTTGTTGTTGCTGTAGGGCAGGAAGAAAACCATCTGCAAATGCAGTGAGACCTCTTAAGTTGCATATATCGTGCCAACTCTCCATGAAGAGATCCAATTAAGCTCCGTTTATTCTTGTCGACCCAAGATACAGTTACCATTTCCTTTCGGCATCCAATCATCTTCATTTGTGGGATCCGGATCGGGGAACAATCTTATGAACCATCTTATCTACATATGTTAGTGGACATACATACAGATATATGATGGTCGACAACACCCAAACAACAATCGACTAATAAAAGTCAATCCAACATATCAATCAGTTCATATAAGGCATGGGATTTATGTGATCATCAAACTCTAATCATCTAATCCTAACAATCATATTCTAGGCACCTAGTCCTTCAATGTAGGTTAACATGTTTTACATTTAAGTATATAGGATAATTAGATAAGCTCGTTAGATGATATAGATTTGAAAACATTCTCCCCCTCAATCAATGACTTATTTTGTGAAAAGTTTAAAAGCGCTGAAGTCATTGATTAAGTTTTCAATTTTTACAAAAACTCTGAATCTGATTGATTTACAAGCAACTCATTTACCACCATTTTTTAAATTAACAAATATTTTTCTGAAGAATTTATAGAAGGAAAAACATTTGTGTAGGAACAGCAGTCCTTCGACATACTTTCCTTAATTAGTTTTTAGGATAAGTGCACGAAGTTTGTGAAAATCATTTAAGCGTAGCACTTTCCTTCTTTGAAAAACGGGTTGCGATCTGAAATAATAGCAAGCCATTGTTTAAGCACGGGTTACAGTCAGAAGTAACTGCAAGCCATATATTGAGACATGATTAGAAAAGAATATTTACACCTTCTGCTCGAACTTCATCTATGGTCTCGTGCCATTGTTGAATGACATTTATAAGACCGTAGATGTTATCGGTACCAGAAGACATGTCTTGAGATAAACAATATTTTTTTGGAATTTTTCAAATTTTCTGATTTTTATGGATTTTTTGAAAATTTTATATTTTTCTATTTTCTTTTAGTTGGTTTTATATTTTTGTATTTTAATTTTTGATAAATATATACAAATAGGATGATATCGTTTAAGAAGATGATGATATGAGTACCGAGATTAGGATATCGTTCAGAACTTAGTAGAAGATAGAAGTCATCATTTCTTAAACTTTCACCACCAAAGCTTTCGAGACTCTTGAATGGACGATAGAAATTGAGCCTACAGAATAAAGACCATTTTCCCAAGAAGTAGAATGTGAAGAGAAACAGTCTTATTGAATGAAGTTCAACACCTCGAAGAACACGAGAACACCAAAGTAACAAGTTTAAACACTGATCATCTTTGCGGTTATCAAACCCGGAATAGATGATTAAGCTCTTGTTGTGCGTCCCCGATGTACACATTACTCTTCGAGTTTGAGTGGTTGTCTATTCGGGAGAACAATATGTCAACATCTTCATTTCACCAAATGCATTCCAGTTATCTTTCATATAACCAATCAGCCCATAATGTACACATTAACCCAACAAGAGAAGAGACGATGACATCCAAGCAACATGTTGAGTCACTGATTATCTCTGCAGATGTCAACTTCGGAATAACTGAATTAGCTCGATCAAGTGAACATGTTGTGCATCCCTGATGTACACAATTCTCTCCCCTGATGGTTGCGATCTCATCGGAATCATCATTACATTGTGTACATAAAGCAATAACCGAAAGCACTACCATAAATCATATAGAAGATGTCGATAAGCAGTATCATTTCACGCTCCAACTATTCTTCTCATATTTCTTCCTACTAAAGGTTGAGATAACACATACCAAAAGTCTCCAGAGACCACTTCCCCCCAAATGGTTGGAATAATACATCCTTCCCCCAAATGGTTAGAATAATATGTCCTTCCTCCAAATAGTTGGAATAATACATCCTTCCCCAAATAGTTGGAATAACACACCAAAGGCTACGAGTTAAACACTGAGTTTCTCTACGGTTATGACATTTGTCTTTCCCGAGATTACTTCAATAGAGAAGAAGTATTAAGTTCATCACGTGTACTCGTTGTATGTTTTAGATGTATATCTCCTTCCCCCTTGCTGGTTTTAATACCTCAGAATCAGCAACACATTAAACATGCCAAATACTCTTGAAATAGAGAAGAACAAACAATTAGCTCAACTGAATCCTGTGAGAATCAACTGCAACAGAAACTCTCTCTGACTATCTTTATCAACCCATATGTAGACAATTTGAAGTGACCACTGAAGAAGAATACTTGATATACCAAACTTGAAACTGAAGTCGAATTCCCTATATTTGTATCTTAAGCTTGCACTTAATGATGGAAGAACGGTTTCAAGAATCTATGCTTCAAGTAATTCTCTAAGTACTCACTACTCAAACAAAGTATGAGACATTAACACCTCTTGAGATTATCCACATCGTCGGTCTTTAACCATCCACCCCGACTGCTGGTAACTAGATAAACCAAGTCTTCAACTCAAATTCTTAAGCCCGAGCAAGTTATCAAATAAGAACACGCCATTGTGAAAGTCAACTTCAATCTCAAATAAGTGATAAATGATTAACTCCGAAGTAATCAACTTGTGTCAAATGTACAACACGTGAATCAACATACAATCGGATGTACATTGACCCACTGAGTGAACCGGAACAAATTATTCCTCAACATCAATGCATTCTTCCTAAAGGTATACATGTAGAGACTGATATGGAAGATTCACCAATAGTGTCTTCGAGCGGATGAGGTAGTCATTTTCCTTAATGTTCATGAGGTTGATTTATAGCGTGCACAATGAGAGGAACAATAATCCGTGAAGATTTGGCAAAGGAATACCAAAGAGCGGATCATTATTCATGAACAATAATCCGTGAAGATTTGGCAAAGGAATACCAAAGAGCGGATCATTATTCAATAGTGCAACTACAATATCATGATAGTCATTATCAACGCCTTGTGAAGTAACTGGAGATAAGGTTTCTTGAGAATTCTGAGAAGTACTTCTTAGATGGTGAACCAGTTGAGTCAGTAGGAACCGGAGCATGAGCTTCAGAAACTGGATGATCAACATTCGTTGGAGGTTGGAAGTACTCATCAAACATATCTTGAAAAACAATGAATCCCAAATAGTAAATCCCAGTTATCCTTAGTGAGTGAAGACATTAGGCGTTGGAGAGTCGTATGACCATAACTCAAGAATCCATCAACATGTAGTATATTCACTCTTCTCCCCCTCAAAAATTGCAAATGAAGTTTGCCATTTTTGATTGAGCAAGTGAATAAGAATATATACCAATGAACGGAGATCCACTTGAGGATTGAATGAGCATGGAAAAACATGAAGCTTGTTGATGAAGAATGTCGATGAGAATGGTCATAAAAATGAAGACTTCTCTTATTCTGAAGAAAAAGCGCACTGAGGCGTACACTTTTCTTTTCTTTGAGGAACGGGGCCTGAAGTGTTATCTACAGAAGCCATAATGTCGAAGTACGAGGCCTGAACGGATGTGAACATACGTCATCGCCGATTGAATATCAAGGTTGAGTTACTTGAACCCGTGAGTTATGAGATATCAATCCATTTGTTATCCATACTTTAAGCCAGTCCATATAATGAAGGATCGAAGTATCTGCAACTGAGTAAGGACTACCTGCACTAACATTACAAGCTTGATTGCATATATATTGGTTAGTGAAATTCGTATCCAAACCCTTTGGGGTTTCACGGTCAACCTTGATTTTGCCATCGGTAAACAACTTTCCGGTAGGTATCCACCTGAGTCCAATATCCTTAAACATTCTACCAGACGGTATCCACTTATGGCAAGATCTAGGATTGGTGATATTCTTATGCACAGTGGAAGACTTATCGTAATTCTTAGACTCCAAAGATTTAGCAGTTGGGATCCATCTAGGTGAAGTTTTAGGTTTGTTTTGCTTCTTAACATGTTGAACCTTAGCCATGTTAGTAGCCTTAGTGGATTGTACCTTAGCATGTAAATTAGGAAAATGTTTCTTATTCAGAAAAGACTCAGAATTTCTAGTTTCATTTTCTACATGCTTAGCATTCTTCTTCATATAACTACTCTTAGATGCAAGCCAACCCCTAGTCTTTTCTGAGTTCCTAGGTAATGGTTTACAACTACTAGCAGTGCCTTGAAATCTCGTGGAATGCATCACCCAAGGTCTTGCACCTAAAATTCCGTCTTTTTGAATTTGTGCCTTTTTCCTAGCTTCTTCTAGATAATAGTTCTTCCACAAGTCATTCATATCATATGAATTATGGGTTTTAATGCTTGGTTTTGACACTGTTTTTGAACTATTCCTACAGGTCTTTGGGAGTAGAAGTAGCTACTTGTTGAGGGTTAACGGAGCTAGTAGCATTATTCTTAGGTAACTTAGGTGAAGTGACTGGTTTTGACAAAACTTGTATCGCATCAACTTGGGAGGTAAGCCTTGTCTTTAAAGATTTTGTTCTTTCAGATATAAATGCAGTAGGCTGCCTAACAATGGACCGGTCTCTAGTGGGATGAGAAACTGGCTTCCCCAAGGTTGATGGTTTTGTAAACTTAGTGTTCACACTTTTCCCTACAGTTTTCCTAAGCTCATTTTTTATGGCAACAATAGCGAAACTCTTTTCCTGAAGTTGAGCTTTGAGTTCATCAATTTTTGTTATCAAAGAATTTGTTTGTTCCATTGACTTGGTTCTAGCTTCTTTGACAGAGTCACTTAGTTCTATGTGATGCTTTCTCAAAGACTCATTTTCCTTTAGTAATTTGGCCACACAAACTGCTAATTCATCATTTCTCATTTGAATATCATAAATAACATTAACATCAGAATTACTTGTAACCAAATTACTTTTCACATGCATACCAGAAATATGTTTCTTCAAATTGTTGATAGTCGAGTTTTTGGCTTGAAGCTGAGCTTTTAAATCGTTTATTTCAAAAAATTCACGAAATTCCGGATTTTTACATGGTTTCTTAGTTTGAAAACTTTCCTCCTTTCTTTGTATTGCAATTTCAAGAAAAATGCAATGTTTTTCAAGTTTTGAGAATTTGTTTGAAAGTTCATCAAAAGCCTTTTTATCAACCATATCATTTGTTTTGAAATTATTAACATTAAGATCAGTTTGTTTAGGTACATAAGCAGATGCACTATGTTGAACAGTTAAGGGTACCTCATCGCATGACACCTGTTCATTTATCGGTCTGATATCTGCATCCACATCATGTGTAACAAGAGTCACTGAACAACTGGCTGTTTCAAGCGTAACTGCCTCTGAGCCTCTGTATTCAGTGTCAACTGATCCATCATCCAATGCCTTGCCGATCTCAACATTACAATCTATTGATTGTACCCGACATTCATTCACCTTTCTGATCACCGCATCCACTTCTTGTGAGACTGGAATTACTGAGCAGCTGGTTACATCATTTTAGCTGTCTCTGATATTCCGCATTCAGCAACACCCGACCTTTCGACCGATACATTACCCGACTCATCACAACTATCTCTCAACTGTACCTGACACTCATCCACTTTTTCATCTTTCTGTGTAACTTCCTCAATGTACTTCTCCACATTATCCATGAGATGGATAAGTGTCTCTATGAACATGCAAATTTCCATTCCAGTGTGTCTCTTGAAAGACATTTCAGTCATGTCTTGATCATAATCTGATGTGAATTCCCTTCTAATGAATGACTGAAAATGTTTGTAGATCACTTGAAGTGCAGCACTGGAACTATCCTTTTGAACCTTCTCTTTGTCAAGTTGTAGCTCCAATTGCTCTAGGTTTAACAGCAAAGTTCCTGTTAATGTGGATAAGTCCTGACGGAAAAGGGCAATACATGTTCGTTCCATTGTTATAGATGTGAGTAACATGAGGTGTGAGTGAAGTTGTTGATAAAGTTCAATGCTACTTTTCTTTTGCAATGCATTCTGTAGTCTAAACAGGTGCAATTCTCTCTCTTCAGACTCTGAACAAGAAGATCTCACATCCTCATTGATTGATTCAATCATCTTTAACCGTTCAGTGTAGCATACATTATCATTGTTGTCCACAACATCATACAATTTAAGTACTTCCGAAATCATTGAATCAGGAGTGTAAGACATGATGTTGCTGTGTACACGGGATTTTACAAGTCTGTGATTTAAACCGAGAAATAGAATCTTTCGCGGGATTTTACTAAAATCAAGACCAAACCCTTGAGCAATGACCGATGGAACGTGTTAAGATGACTGATGGATTGACACAATGATAGACAATTGTGTGTTAGGACTTATGATTGTTTGTAGGATTAGCAGAGATGTTGTTTGGTTGAGATTTGGATTGGTTTATGCCCGTTTATACAGAGAAATTTAGGTCTAAAAACACAAAAACCTCAATAACTTCTGTTCGGAGCGGATTTAGGCCTCGAAGGTTGACCTGAATGAACTTATTCATTCAGTGTGCCATTCTCCTCGTTCTCACGGTCGTTTTGATGGGTAGAACGCTGAAAACGGAGTTACGGTTCAAAAGTTATGGCCGTTTGAAGTTTTGTCGGGAAAAGTCAACAAAACGCACTGGAGACAACTCGCACCTTAGACAACTCGCTTAAACGAAAACTCGCATAAGTTGACAACTCGCATAAGTTGACAACTCACATAAGTTGACAACTCGCATAAAACACAACTCGCATAGGCAACTCGCTTAGGCTGACAACTCTCTTAGGCAACTCGCTTAGGCTGACAACACGCTTAACAAACCAACTTACTTAAGCGACAACTCGCTTAAGTGACAACTCGCTCTAGAGACAACTCGCTTCAAAGAGCAACTCAACTCGCATCCAAGAACAGTACTACGAGACGCAACTCGCTTCATACTTATATTTAAAAACTACCACTTTTCAATTCCAAAAACAATCAACCACGATGATTCAAGCCTTCCAAATCAAAACCAAAACACTTATAAAGATTCTAAACACAAAAGTACAATCAAAATCCAAACTTTAACACTAGAAATTATCTAAATGATGCAAACTACTCTAAACTCATTCAAACCCAAAAACCTTATGAAAACCACTAGCAATCCAAGAACATGAAAGATGAGTGATCAAACCATGGCTCTGATACCAATTGTTAGATATTGGTTTTCATAAACACACTATCAATCAAATATAGAGTCGAATTATACAAGAGTTTAGAGAGAGAAAGTGGAAGATGGGATCCTTTCTAGAGAGAGAAAGTAAACAAAAGAAAGAAGGTTAGATTAAGTGAAAAGGTCCAACCCTCTACCTTGGGAGGTAGAGGGTAATTATAGTTACATACTACACGTCCTCCTTCGGACTGTGGATCAGGCATACAGTGGGTAAAGACCCGTCTTTCCTCCACGGCGTTGCACTAAACTAAGTAACTAACTAAATAACTAGTAAATAACGTAATGTCTACGAGCTAACATATGCTAGACTAGAGTTGGGGTGACCGACTCTTCAACATGGATTTTCTAAATCCTAACAATTAGAATAGATAATAGTAGAGTAATCGGTAGAAATACCACCCCCCAAATCTAAACCCCGAGATTCGTACATTTCAGTTTTCTAAAAAATATAAAAAAGATAAAAAAAAAATAATATTCCTCAACCCCAACCTTAGCGTAGTAATTTCTCACTAGCATTGCTATTCCCCTAGAAAACGATACCAATCCCGAGGCTTACCCTAATACTACACTACAACGATTAGGTTCCTTTGCCTAGGTGGTTGAAAAACTTTGTTGAAGAAAAGGAAGTTTCCTTTGACCCCGAACGCGCGTTGTATGCATATCAAGTTTTTGGCGCCGCTGCCGGGGAATAGAATAGCTAGTTAGATTTCCACCTCGTTTAGTTTCCCTTGCTTGATTCCTATCAAGTAAGAATTTTTTTCTCATTTTTAGCTTCCTCGTAGTCTATCCCCCTTCTTCGTGACCTTTGTTCGTAATCCTATCACTTTTCATCATGGAAGGTTATAATCAACCACCCCTCATCAACCCACCACCAAATGATCCACCAAGAGGCCGCGCTCTTGGTGAATACTCAAGACCAAACAACCTAGGCTATAGGAACACCATTGAGCTCCCCGATTAAGCTCAAACTACGACCCTTAAATCCGACACCATCCGGTTGGTGCAAAACGGATGTGCATTCCATGGACTTCGTTCCGAAGATCCTAATCAGCATCTTAAGGATTTCTTTAAAATCGTCGATTCCATCGACCTCGATGCTACTACTCGGGAGACCACGCGCTTGCGTCTCTTCCAATTCTCTCTACGGGACCAAGCTAGTAATTGGCTTGAGCGACTTCCCACCGGCTCTATCTCAAGTTGGGATGATCTCACCACTCGTTTCCTTGCCCAATTTTTCCCACCGGGGAGAACTACTAAGCTTAGAGATGAAATCTTGATGTTCCAACAACGTCAAGGTGAATCTCTCTATGAAGCATGGACTCGATTCAAGGACTTGCTTCATAAAGTCCCTTATCACGGCATTGATCTTTGGCTTCAAGTCCAAATCTTTTATGATCATGTCAACTTCTCAACTAAGCGATCCATCAACCAAGCGGCCGATGGTAAACTTAATGATCTCACCGCGGAAGAATCGTGGGGTATAATAGAGGACCTTGCTCTCTATGACAACGAAAGTTGGAATGACCCCCGTGAGTTGCCTAAAACCGTCAAGGCAATCTCCTTGCCTCCCATTAACTCACAAACTTCTGATCATAGGATGCTCGAACTTGAAGATCAAGTCAAATTCCTAATGAGCTCCTACGAAAATCCTAAGTCTTCACACCAAGTGAATAAAGTCTCTTCCTTGTGTGAGCTATGTAGTGGTCCTCATGACACTCGTACTTGCACAAGAATCCCCGAACAAGCTTCCGTTGACTACGCATCCTCACGTACCAATGGAACGGGAGGAAGATTCCCTACAACACTCGGACCTAGGACTTTCAATGATGCCCGAGAAGCATGGAAGGGCAAACCCAACTTCTATTGGGGACAAACCAAAGAATTCACCTCCAATGATTTCTCATGGCCCCCCTCTCACGGCCCTAGTCAACAAAACATAGAAGGGATGTTGCAACACCTAGTTACATCCCAAGAAGCTCAAATAGCCAAGCTTTCGGACCGCTTTAATCAACAACAAGCCGAGATGGACAGGAAGATTGATAACCTTTTGAAAGCTATGACCAATAGTGATAGGAAGACCACCGAAAAGGTTAATGCCATCACGACTCATTCTCCCAAAGCTTCCGGTGTGAAAATTAAGGACCCGAGTAAGTTAGCCAAGCACGTTCAATTCGTCAATACCATCACCATAGTGAAACCTAATAGGACTAATGACGAAGTGAACCATGAGACGGTACTTGAGGTTAGTGAGACTCCTAAGAATGAATCGACCGATGAATTAGATGAAGTAGGCAATGACTATTTAAATAAGTTTCCTACGGAAGAGGAACTCTCTCGCCACCCACACTTAGTGCGCGACCTCCATCACATGTATGTTAGGAAAAGCCCTAGGATTAAGTTTTGGAACCCTACACCATGTTGCATAGGACTTCTATTTGTGGCAAAGGCCTACATTGACCGAAAGTCCCCAATAAACATCATGACTAGCACGTACTATAATTGGGTGATGAAGAAGCCTATCCCAACTAGGCAAGATCCCGATAATCCTAGAGTTAGATGTAATTTCCTTGGTAGAGTTAAGGTATTGCCCGTCTATGTAGGTAGTTTCACGTATCCTACGGATTTCATAATTGTGGATGATATTAGTATGGCCATAGATCCTAGCTTGTCCCACGTTATTCTAGGAAAGCCTTTCATAGAGAAAACCGGGATGACTTATGATCCATCGTTAGGAATAGTGAGATTCAAGGATGAGACCGATGACATAGCTTACCAAATGCCATTTAAGATTGAGAAATTTTCCTCATTATCCAATGATGGAAAAGAACTTAAGCTATCGGTCTACTATAGGAATGAGGAGGATAAGGAGAAGTGTAACATATTGGATTTCACATACACATCATAACACAAACACAAGTAGGCGTATATATGATTTCTAGAGAGAGAAAGTTAGAGGTTTGGGAACTTTAGTGAGAGAAAGAAAAATCTTATTAAGAGCTCCAACTCTCTACCTTGGGAGGTAGAGAGTATTTATAGTCATTACACAAAACGCCACCTAACGGGCTGTGGATCAGGCATACAGTGGGTAAAGACCCGTCCGTCCTCCACGGTATTACTTAACTAAATACTACTTGACATTAAATAACTATGACCACGAGCTTTCTAACAATTAAAAATACTTGAGGTGACCGACACTTTAATACCTGGATTTTCTAAATCCTAACAATCTCCCCAAGGAGGTCACCTCAAATAACATAGAATACAAACAGATATTACATTGAGATTGTTCTTGGATTCTTGTTCATGTTCTTTGTTCTATAGCTCGTAGTCTTTGATTCTTCATTTTTGCATGTTTGGATAATCTGAGTGGAGGTCTTTAACTGATCCACGTGATACGGAGTTTTGAGCCAGCTTTGAGATCATCAACAAACATAAATCTTTAACTCGTCCTTTTTTGGTGTTGGTATTATGTGATGTTGTGACTTTTGGACCGACATGCTCACATTCTGGATCATGATATATTCTCATCAGAGTAGTGGAAGCTTTCGTTGATTCATGATATTGGCAATGCAGAAGCATGGAGTGAAAATATTCGAGTCATTGATGCACTAATCATGATTTCTTTAGATATGAATGTGTTGTGTGAGCATGCGGCTATGGATTGACCGCTTCATTCGATCGTGCAAATGCCGGGTGTAGTGTACTGCATAAAAAGCTTAGCAATAAAGCATACGAAAGTGTCTTTGATCACTTTCGTTGAATTGAGGTACACGCCCACGGTTCCCGTTGATCGGACAAGTACCGCCTGTGATCGGTAGAATTAAGAAGAATTTCCTTGACAGGGTTTCGCAGCTGCTCTAGCTGTTCTCAAACCGGAACGTCTCAAAGAAGACAACACGGAGTGAGTGAACCAGCGAATTGAGATTCACTGATTGATGAAAAGAGATTTGAAAAACAATCGTGTATCGCTCAATAGAAATTGTTTTTGCAATACAATGAAGGTTTTAATGAAAATCAATTATCAATCATAAACACCTTTATTTTGAAATATTTGTACACATCGATGTCTGGAGAAAAGAGTTTTTAAGCACAAAGACCGGTATTTCAAAGGTATCCGTCAATCCATAACCTGAACGGGATTGATTCAAAAGATTGAATCGACCCATTGTTTCTGTTCAATTGTCACATGGTTGATCTATTGGATAGATCTCACATGCCACCTACCAGGAGCTTGTTTGATGTTGGCTCGAGAAGGCTTTCCATCTTCATTGTGAATATGTATGCATATCACTCAGATGTTCTGGCAATACCACAAGGATAATGCGTAAGACTCATAAGATATAATCTCTCTTTCCACATTGTATGAAACAGAGAGTCTTCATTGAAAATGTCCTAATGAGATTTATTGATGATCTCGTGGCTCTAGACTCAATTATGCATATTTGGTTCCTATGCCGGAGACTAGGGAGAGGGTCTCCTTCTTCAATATCAACAATCTCTAAGAGAAAGTCGATAGATTATGTCGGTTCCCGTGAGAATGAAACAAGCCCTTTTAAGAGGAACTTGAGTAGCTTGGGAAGTTGTAGTGCAAGGTCACTGGGTCCATGACGTCTTGTCTTCAATACCGATGTTACCTTGGTAACCACCAAGAGTATATGAATTGAACCCGTTCTGCCCTAAGGTTGAAAAAATGGAGGGCTATTTCTTTTCACCTTTTCTCATTTCATCTTTTTCATTCTTCACCCCTTGGCTTACCGAGACTTCATAACTAGAACCTTGTTGGGTTTATTCCAGACTAGCTTCGATCTCACCGCACTCTTCCCATATCTCACTTTTCTCCTTTTTTCATCAAACCTATGGACTTCTACACTAACTAGTGGAGTGTCCCTGGGTAGATCCTTCCGGTTCTGGCGGATCATGGGAACAAATACCTAATCTTATCATCCTTATATCACCATAGATAAAGTAAATTTGGTCGGTCTATTTGGTATTGTTCATCTGCCATTGGAACCAATCGAAAACCATTTGAAAATCAATCCAGATACTTGTGATATATTTTCAAAGAATTTTGTACCTGAATTGTTTTGATACTTTTAGAAAAAAAGCTCCCCCTCAACATGTGTTTCATGTATGGAAATTGTTTTAGCACACGGAGGCAAGAGAAAGAATTAACTTCTTTGATTACCATTTTCTAAAAGATATCATCATCACTTCCCTGATTAAATCAAGTAGATAAAGCATATTAAAGAAGGATGTGGTTTTCATAAATTTGCTCCCCCTCAATATGTGTCTCGAGGTTTGAAAGAGTTTTACACATATTAGAAGGAATCTGCACTTAGATACAAATCAATCACGTTTCAATTCTTTGTGGTTTAAAATAGATGCTCCCCCTCAACATGTGCATGGAAAATTTGAAATCGTTTGGCACATGTGGGGAGGAAAGCTTGCTAAACACTTACGATTCCATTTATCAAATTATCAATTTAAATCTAATTTAAATCACAAATTCTACCCCGATCACAATTATTAAATCATTTGAGAGTTGTGATCTCTGTAGATTTAAATTGATTTTGAAAGCTTTTAAGGAGAATTGTGACTTGATTATGAAAAAGTTTTAACTGATAAGGATCGAATTTTAAGACTTTAAACTCCATTGATTAAACATGCATGAATATCTTTTGAAAAAAAACAATTGTATGACAACTAACCTTTTGATTTAATTGAAATCATTCTCCCCCTCAATCAATGACATAAGTTGTTGATTGAGAGATAGATATTTTGACAAACGTTAAGTCCAGATGATTTTCAAAAATAGAGTCCGAGTTATTTTTCAAAGCAATTAGTTTTCATAAGATAGTAAGTAATTGTTTATAGAATCAGAGCATGAGATTTGAAAACCAAGATAAAGCATGGCTCTGTTCTTTCATTGAAGAGCGGGTTACTGCCTGAAATGACAATAAACCATTGTTTTGTTTACTAAAAAATTTTCTTTCTCTCAAAAATTTTTTAGTTTTTTTTTATTTTTTTATTTTTATTTTTTTTTGGAAACATTCGACAAACATCTAAAGTCCCGTGTCATTGTTTGAATGACAACACAAAGACCGTAGATATTATCGAATCGAGGAAAACATGACAAAAGGACAATATTTTTGGATTTTTTGAAAGTTTTCTATTTTTCTATTTGCTTTTTGAAGGTTTTGTAATTTTGTATTTTGTTTTTCGAATAGATATTTACAAGAGATAGATGAAGGAAAAACCTTTTACTCCTCTTCTTCCTCTTGAAGGCGTTTGAGTGTTTCTGGTTGTAGGCTCTTAAGACCAAGTCATGGAAGGATAAACTCAAAACGTTCTCTAGGAAGAGCTTTGGTGAAGATGTCGCTAACGGTATTCAGGTCCTCACAAAGTATAGTTCCACCACACCGTTTTCTACTTGCTCCTGATGAAATGATGTCGAATGTCGATGTGCTTTGCTCTTGAGTGTTATACGTTGTTACATGAGAGAGCAATAGCACTTTTATTATCACAAGGCCTGAGAGGATTTTATTGAATACAAAGCCATAGTCAGATAATTGGGATCTCATCCAAAGGATTTGAGCACAACAAGATGACATGGATATGTATTCAGCCTCGTGAGAGGAAATAGAAGTACTCATTTGCTTCTTTGAAGACCAACTCACAAGCTTATCACCAAAAAGCCGAGCACCTCGGGCGTACTTTGGCGTGTATCTTGACATCATGCATGATCGATCCGCATAGGTCGTTAGTGACATACCGGTGTCCTTGTACCAAAGTCCCATGTTGATGGTTCCTTGGAGATACCGAAAGACCCGTTTAACCGCTTCAAGGTGCTTTTGGTAGGCTTAGCCGGTATCTAGCACACATACAAACATCGAAAAAGATGTGCGGTCTACTTGCTGAGGTACATCAGGGGATCCGATTATGCTACGATATTTCGTTTGGTCTACCATGATTCCTGAGTGGTCCTCATCCAGTTTAGTACGCTCAATCATTGGAGTGTCAATGGGTCACAAGAATCAAATAAAAATTTCTTTAAAATCTCATTTGCATATTTAGATTGATTAATAAAAATGCCTCTAGGACTTTGTGAAATTTGTAATCCCAAGAAAAATGACATTTGTCCCATCATTGACATTTGAAATTTATAACCCATTTCATTTGAAAAACGGTCACACTCATTAGGGTCAGTCAAGGCAAAGATAATATCATCAACATATATTTGAACATGAATTAAATGTTTGCTTGACTTCACGATGAACAATGTCGGATCAATCTGCCCTTTCTGAATCCAAGCGATAGAAGAAACTTTGATTGCGTGTCATACCATGCTCTAGGAGCTTGCTTCAAACCGTAAAGGGCTTTTTCAAGCGATAGACATGAGTAGGATGCTCTGGATTCACAAAACCCTCTGGTTGGCTGACGTAAACCACCTCTTTAAATCTCCATTCGAAAGGCGGTTTTCACATCCATCCGATATACAACCATATTCTTGCTAGCGATTAGCCAAGAAGATTTTGATTGCCTCAATATGAGCAACTGGAGCAAATGATTCTTCAAAGTCAATACCCTCTTGTTGACGGTATCCTTTTGCAACCAATCGAGCCTTGTTCTTTAAAACATCACCATGCTCATCAAGTTTTACTTTGAAGATCCACTTTAGAGCAATGATCATAGCACGTCAGGAGCGGTACTAATTCCCATAATTCTAGTCGATCAAACTCATGAATTTCTTCTTGCATGGCATTGAACCAACTGTCTTCATTCATGGCGGTTTTAACATCTTTTGGTTCGACTTTTGAGAGTACGGAGTTGAAGAAGCACCATAAGGCATCGGTTGCAAGTTGTTTACGAGTGGATACTGGGCGAGAGGGGTTTCCAATGATGTTGTCCAATGGATGATCATGTGTCCATTTTCTGAGGTGTTCATGTGGTTGTTGTTGTGGAACTGAAGTAGCAGAGTCGATGTCTCCCGATGAAGATGGTTCTGATGATGATTCAAGAGCAAAGATATTTTCAAATGGAGCATCTTTGGGAGTAGCAAAGGGATTAACTTCATCACAGGTGCGAAGAAATTCCATGATGTATACTTGATGATTGAAGGTTTGTTGATGAAACAGAGTGATCGATGCGCTTCTTGACTTAATGACATTGAACGAAGGGTTAACTTCATTGGCGGGCTGGCAAGCTCGTTATTGGAATTGATGTGACAGATCATTGGTATTTGGCTCATAATGTTCATCAAACATTGGATCAAACAATCTCTTCAAATCATCTTGAGATGGAGGTACATATGGAGTTCTTGGAAATGAGTTTGGTACAAGGGATGAACCAATGGGACTGTTTTGAAGTGCGGGTCCGAAGCTGGATTGTCCGGGAGCCATAGGACCGGTCCGACTCATCGAACATAGCGTGAATTGTTTCAATGATATTTCGGGTTCTTTTGTTGTAGATTCTGTATCCCTTTTTGTTTGGTGCATATCCTACAAATACTCCAATGTCCGCTTTAGCCTTAAGTTTGCCTAAGTCTTGACCCTCATTAGTTGGATAACACAATGCACCAAACACATGAAGGAATGAGAGATTAGGTTTTCTATTGTGGACAAGTTCATATGGAGTTTTTCCATGAGCAGGGTGAATTAGGGATCGATTTTGAGTGTAGCATGCAATGGCAATGGCTTCAGCCCAGAGAAACATTGGAACCTTTGAGTAAATTAGCATTGTTCTTGCGGCTTCCAAAGAGTTGATTTAGTCTTTCAATTACACCGTTCTGTTGAGGAGTTCGTGGAACACTTCTTTGATGACTGATTCCAACACTTTCATAAAACTCACTAAGTTGTTTATTAACAAACTCAGTTCCATTGTCTTGGATGATTGTGACAGTTTTGTTTAGTCGAACCTGCAAATTGTTTGATAAGTTTGATGATGATATCCGGAGTTTCATCCTTTGTCCTTAGGAACTTAACCCAGGTGAATCGAGAGTAATCATCAACCACAACTAACAAGTATTTCTTCCCAAAGATATTCTGCACTCTCATGGGTCCACATAAGTCCATGTGAATTGTATGAAGAACTTCTAACTTAGTTTGTAGGTTTGGGTTTGTGGGCATACTTCTTGCCTTTTCCTAATTGGCATGCTGAACAAAGATGATCCTTTTCATACTTTAGTCTAGGTAAACCTACAACTAAGTCCTTTCTGGAGA
>OU343222.1:221870359-221904813 GCA_910596185.1 Chrysanthemum makinoi | reverse complement strand
GAAATAAGCTGTATACAGCTTATTCTAGCTTTTTCCAAATTTATGTTTCTGTCAAAAATGCTTATTTCAGTCCCTTAGTTAGGTAAAAAAAATGAAAAAAAACGTGCACTGATAGGGATTGAACCCTGGTCAGTTCGCACAAACAGCAACGCCCGACCAGCAGACCCATGACCATCTGCTCTAGCACCTATCTCATGTTAATTGTTTCCATTATTAATTATTTATATACCTTTTCAGTTATTAGCTTAATAAGCTCAGAAGCTTTTTTACAACTTCTTTTAAAAAAGCAGTTGCATGTTTTTTCATTTTTCTTAAATCAAGTTTCATTTAAAGTATTTAGTGTAATTTTCTTAGAATTTTCCAAATTAGTTTAGTATTTTTTTTATAATTAAATTAGATTAAATTAGTTTTTAATTCGTAATAAATAATTTGAAAGTCGAAAAAATACACGGCTTTTTCCTAAAATTATTTTTAGCCATTTAGAACGTAGGAAAATTAGTTTCACACCCGTAGGCCTTAAATTGCAAAGTTTTCACTCTTTAGGCTCGGTGCGTTCCCGGTTTTCGCGTTTTTTAGTTTTAATGCCCTAGGACTTAGTGTAACTTAATTTTATTGTTCCGTATGCTTAGTAGTAGTTAATTAATCATTTACTTTGTTCCCGTAGTCTTAATTACTTCCCCTTTAGTTAATTTGTAGAATAACGTAACCAAAATCGTAATTTCCCGATCCATTCAAGCATCTAATCCCAAACCAAAACGTCACCGTCAGTTCACTCCTCGTTGGGAAACGAACCGGGTAATCACTTACCCGGTATCACTTATCTTATATTCGCGGGTTTTGCGTGTCGATCTTTTTCCTAAAACGGTTGATTCGTTGATTCTCGCGTATATCTCGTATTTGATATTTTTTATATTATAATTGACTCATCATTGCACGAAAGAGACCACCAACCAGGGTATGGACACATGAGCTGCTGAGTGAACGGGAAGATGCGGAAGTTGCTTCTGGAGGAATTGGGAAGGGAGATCTTGAAGATCCGTTTTTTGAGGAAGATCAGGAACCGCCACCAGTTAATATAGAGGTAATATGTTAGAAGATTGATAATACAATGTATTTTTTGTGCATGAATGTTGGATAAAGACATAATGAACTTATGAATTACTTTGTGTAACAGGGATGTTTGTGGCTGTTAAACAAGTATGTTAAAGACATGGAGAAATTAGGGAAAGATTTTGAAAGGACTTTGGAAGCTGCAGTGAAGATGTCCGCGGGGGACAGTGAGTTGCAAGTGTTAGTTGAACAATATAGAGCCGTTAGGAATACAGCATCCGTTAGTACACCATCAAGCATTTCTAACATAAATGTTACGATGGGAAGGACAGAAGAAAGGGGAAAAGATGTTGAAAAAGAAAAAGGCAATGTAAGCATTGAAGATTTTGTAGATGAAGGATCTCAGAGTAAAGGAAAAAACAAAGTGGACGATGATGGAGCAACAATGGAACCAATGGTAGAGTGGGGTGATGAGTGCTTATTCACTCATCGTTTTTACCCACCTAAGACCTAAAAAATGACTAAAAACACCCAAATACGCTCAAAATATGTTAAAAATATCCTCGGAGTGTGTTTTATGTCTTTCAGGTACAAAAGGATTGAAAACAGAGCGAAAACAGGAAAAATCGAGCTGAATCTGGAAAAGTGCAGTCAAGACGTAGCCGGGAAGTGATTTTCTACATTTCTGAAGCCCAAGACGCGTTTTGAGAGTGATAAGGGGGAAAAACAACTTAAAACCTAACCCGAAACCAAGATTTCCATTTTACCCATCCCCGATACCCAAATGACCAAAATCCCGATTTTACCCAAAACCCATTTTTGTAAAATCTCAAATTTTTCTTAAACCCAATTTTTAGTTTTCAAAAGAGAAAAAAAAAAAAAAAAGAAAAAAAAAAGTTTTAACAAAAGCATTAAATACAAAAAAATTACTTATCAATTTTAAAACCCTTTTATCTCTTAAAACCATTTTAATAAAAACAAATTAAACCATTTACCCTTTACCCTTTCTTTCTCTCATCCTCAAACCCATAAAACCCTGAAACACAAAAAAAACTCACTCGGAAACCTTTTTACCCGCCAAACCTTTCCCCTCTCCTCCTGTCCCTCTCCATACCCAAATCCCAATCCCACTAATCCCTCCCCCAAGGCAGAGTCACGAGATACCCAGTGCCACTGTGGCAATCCCAAGCTTACAAAACCCCAATGGATGGCTCGGATTACTTTTGAAGAGTACCTACTTAATGGATGGCTGGATTTGATCTAAAGAAAGCACAATTGAACTTTGCTAGTTTACCCTCACAGAACAAACACAGCAAGAGAGAAGCACAAGAAGAGCAGAAGAAGACAAGAGATTTTTTAGAGTTGAGTATAAATAGGAGTAGAGACTTTATGTAAAAATTGTCTAGAAATTTAATGTTCTAGTCCCAATTTAAATTTCATTGTCTTGTACTCTTTTAGTTAATGAAAATTTAATTTTAAGTTTTAAATTCCTGTTTAATTTGAATTCTGCAAATTTAATTCAGTTGGTTGGTTATAATTTCTTGCAAAGTTTCCTTAAATTTCTTTTCTGATTTCTAGTTTTCTTGTTTTTCCAAAAAGTCAACTCTTGTTGCTTATCACCCAACTCAGCCTAGTTGATCCTTCTAGTTAGTGAGTATCTGATTTAAGTTAGTTTAGGTGTTGAATGTAGTGTAAAAAAAACAGTTTTCATACCCTATAAGGGGTGTTTGGAACAACTTCATACTGGGCCAAATTCCAAGTTTTTGAACTGCTTTTAAGGTTAAAATGGTTTGATGCAAGTGTTCATTAGTTGTTTTGAAGTTGATGACAGTTTTCATTTGGTAAAAATCACTTGGGTAGTTTTTTTTAGATAATCTGTCTCACTGTTTTGTTGTAACAGCAGGCGTGAACTGCTGTTCACAGGCCAATTCCCCCTCCTCCTCTGCTCCCTTTAGTGTTAGGTTTGGCTTTTTAGTAATTTAGGTTAGAAAACTTTAAACTTTGCCACTTTTGAGGTTTTAGGAGTAGTATAAATTAGTTTAAATTAAGTTCAAAGTCCACCATTTGGCTTGTTTAAGGACTGCAGTGCAGCAGACAGCACAACAGCATACTCCTTCTTATTTGCTTATCAGGTATTTTTTTTTCTCAGCTTATTTTGTCTTATTCATGTTCATTAAGTGTAATTAGGTTAGGTTAGCATCTATCTAGCTTCTTAGTGCTTAATTGTAGGCTTTTAGATTTCTTATTTCCATTTTTTAGCTTTAAGTTCCCCCTAGTATAACTTATTCCAATTGCTTATTTCCCTTTTATTTTGTTGCTAGTTGTTGTTAATAGCTTATTTTTGTAATTGTAATTCATCACTTTGCTTATTCATCTTTCCTTGTGCTTAATTAGCTTAATTGTCCCAAGAATGTCATAAAGGTGTTTGTTTGGAATCTGTTCCAGATCAGTGGTCACAAGCTGATAAAACAGCTTAATTTGAGCTTTTGAAAAAGTTTGTTTTTGTCAAAAAGTTTACTTTGATCCGAGCTTTGATTTCCCAAAAAGAAAAGATCCAAAAAAAAAAAATAGTTGGAAAAAGGACTGGAACTAGATTCGAACCAGTGACCTGCTGGTCCTCTAACCCCCACGACACAGCACCAACACATCATAACCAACTGCCCAGTGTCTTCCTTTGGTTATTTCCTGCTTAATTAAATCTTTAAGGTAGATTGCACTTTTAATTTATTAGCTTATTTCCTTTTTTCTTAGCTTATTTCCTTAAGCAATGGTACAATTTCTTATTTTTCTTAGATCCTATATCATTCAAAGTATTTTCTGTAGTTTTTGTAGAATTTTCCAAAAATGTTTAGTATTTTTTTTATTAATTAATTAGTTTAAATTAGTTTTTAATTCGTAATAAATAAAATAAAAGTCGAAAAAATACCCGGCTTTTTCCTAAATTTATTTTTAGTCATTTAGAATGTAGGAAAATTGGTTTTGCACATGTAGGACTTAAATTGCACCTTTTTCACTTTCGGGGCTTAGTGCGTTCCCGGTTTTTCGCGTTTTTGTATTTTAGCACCCTAGGATGTAGTTTAGCATTGTTTATTTGTCTCTTAGGCTTAGTAGTAGTTTATTTAGTGTTTACATTGTTTTACTTGCTTTATTTTCATTCCCGTTCTTTAAATTTTAGAATAACGAAATCAAAATCCAAATTCGTTTAAACAATTCAAGTCCTAATCACAAAACTCAACGACACCGTCAATTTCACACCTCGTTGGGACACGACCCGGGGAAATAACTTTCCCGGTATCACTTTTATCACACCCGTAAGATTTGGCATGTTAACCCTTTTCCTAAAAGGTTGATTTGTCGGGTTTTACGGTTAATTTGATATTTTGATATTGTGTTTATTTTCACCACTCACGATCAACGAATCATGGGGTCCGGAAACACAAAAGCTGGCTGTGGAGAGTATTGACAGAGCTTGTGGACATGGGTTTGACTCTCCCGGAGTGATTATTGGACCATTGACGCAAAAGGCTTTTGTAAAAATAGCTGTTGAAGTTGATCGTACAATTGAAAAGGCAAAAGCCAAGGATGATCTGGATTATGGACCAAGTTTTAGTCTTGGTTTGACTCCAGACTTTGCAACAGCGAGGGAAACGTTGGTGACCCCAGATGCTTTGAAGGACATTTCAGTGATATCAAGTCCGGTGCCTATAAGTTTTTGCCCACCAAGAGGAGTAGCAGGTAACCAAGCGGTGCCTAAAGAAAAACGGCAAACATCATTGACTCAAGCAATGAGGTCACCATTTGAAAAAAGAATTTTGGAAGCTGAACCGAACTACACGGCAGATGAAATTAAGGTCGGGAAGTACCTTTTTCTGACGACTGCATATGATATGTCGTAAGTAAATTATTACATGAAATTTAATATTATGCATATATGTTCTTTGAAAGACAGTAAAAGAATATCTTATCAACATTGTTTATTTTTGGTTTTAATAGTGAGGTCCTGTACATGTCAATATGTGGTCGAAAGTTATCAAGAGACCAGTTGCACGACCTGGGTGAAGAATATGTTGAAAATCACATGCTGGACGCTTGGGCGGTTGTTATGAATTCAATGGAGGATTATAAAAGCCAAGACTCTCATTTGAGATTGTTTTTGCCAACATATGTAGTGGTAAGACTATTTGTGACGTATATTACATTTATTTGAATTTAAAAAAATTACTTATATGTAATAAAATAAAATGCAGGATAATAAGAGTTTTTCTGATGAGCCATATGACAACAATCGGTTACAAGCATTGGTGCAACATATTGAGAAGGCTGCTGGAAAAAAGAATGACTTCAAAACTCTGAAGAACATCGACCTCGTAAGTATATGATGAATATATTTTGGTATTAGAGTAACAAGGTCCTATATATTGAAAGTTATAGTAATAGATGAACGTAATTAGAACATAGTCTGCAACTTATGCGTATACTCTTGTAAATGTACATAGATGGTGTTATGTGTATATGTGAACTGAAATAGGAAGCAGTTGCAATGATTAATCGGTTACTTATATGTGAACTGAATTAGGAACAGTTTGAAATGAAACAGAACATGTATGCATTACCTTTTGATGTAAACTAAAACATATATGTACATAAACTCAAACATGTATGCATTCCCTTTTGATGCAAACAGAACATGTATGCATTCCCTTTTGATGGAAACAGAACATGTATGCATTCCCCTTTAATGTAAAACATAACATGTATGCATTCCCTTTTGATGCAAATAGAACATGTATGCATTCCCTTTTCATGTAAAACAGAACATGTATGCATTCCCTTTTGATGTAAACAGAACATGTATGCATTCCCTTTTGATGTAAACTCAAACGTATATGTACATAATTTGAGTAGTAATCTTAGCTGAAATGAATTAGAACATAATTGCACTGTCATGCCTTATGCAATGAATCAGAACTTTATATGTTATTCGAGGACGTAATATGTTTGGACATTGTAACTGATACTTTATTAAAATGCAGGCCTTTTTGCCAGTCGATAATGAAAGACATCAATTTCTACTTGCATTTGATCTGAAATATGGATCTGTGATAATGTTTGACCAAAGAAAGATTGGCAAGAAACCCAGAAGTAAAGTAAAAGGAAAGCTTAGCAACTTGAGAATTGCAGAGATGCTTGTAAGTAAAATTTACAACAAATGTGTTATTCAGTATAGTAGTTTAAAGTCATTGAATTGGTAAAGTATATTCCGATACTAACATAAAAATGGTGTACAATGCAGCATTCAGATTTTAGCCGATATCTGTTTAATCTAAGTCATGCTAAAGCTGGTAACTTATTCAAAGCGAACTGAGATTGATGAATTTGAAGGTCAAACTGCCAAGGTCAGAAATTATGCAGGTTTGTTTGTGATGCGTCAGATGGAAACATATATGGGCAAGGGAAAAAGCTTGGAATGGGGACTGGATGGAAATAAAGACAAACTTGAGAAGCAAATGGTCGTGTTAAGGAAAAAGTATGCTACACGTATGCTGTTGGACAAGAGCAACTTGTTGATGGGGAAGGTTAGGGCAGATATTGAGAGTACTGCTGGAGTAGTGCTAAAAAACCCTGTTACCAAACATGTGTCAAAAGCGAAGTGAATGTCATGGTGTCAAAACATTTAAAAAGTCACTCCTTGTGACTTTTGGGTTGTGTCTTTAGATGAATTTGGTTATGACTTGTGTTAGGTTTCTTATGAAATAATTAATAACTGTACTAGCGTGTGTTAGGTTAAGATGTTTTGGTTAACGACTTTATGTCGTTATTTATGACATTCGGTATGTTTCTTTTGAATAAATTGTGTTAGGTTAAAACACCAATGGTTAACGACTTTGTGTCGTTCTTTATGACATGCAGCTTGGTTGTTTATGATATGGTTTGTGTTTTTTATTAATTAGGTTCAAGATTTAAAAACACACATGCGACATATAAAAATTAAAACATGTATGGTTGACTTAAATAAAACTGAATAAGGGGATATAGCCAATGTCCAATTATAGAGACGATATTATAAAAAATGGAAAACATGTATGCGATGAAAATTATGGCTGATTTAAGTCAAAATATATATAGACATATGACCAATGTAAGGTTTGGAATGTATACCATAAGAAATATGCATAGATAACATAAGGAGTTGATTCCAAGCACGACTAAGAATAAAATTAGCACGTCTGACAATAGTTGGTACATAACACCAATGTTCATTAACCAAAACATGAATGCTCATTACTTGAGAATATAATTATCACGTCTGACAATAGTTGGTACATAACACCAATGTTCATTAACCAAAACATGAATGCTCATTACTAACAAGTAATAAATGGATCAAAAAGACAATCAAAATCGACTTTTCATTCAATAAAAAAACTAAAAACGTAAGTTTACCTAACCGTAAAACATAAAAATGTAATCATATCCAACTAAAAACTTAATTTTACCTAACCGTAAAACATAAAAAATGTAATCATATGCATAAAAATCCGTAAATAAAAGAATATAAACCGATTTAACAAAATCGTTTATTCTTCATCATCTTCATCTGTTCTTTCTTCATCATCTTCCTGATCTTGATCATCGTCATCTTCATCATCTTCATCATCAGAACTTGAACTTTCGAGTTCGGGACACCCACGTATGTTATGACCTTTTCCCTTACAATAATTGCATGTCCGCGGTTTGAATGGAATTTTCCTTGATGTTCTTTGTTTTTTTACTGCTTTCCCCTTTTCATCCGCACGTTTTATTCTTTTAGATCCTTTGTTGCTAGCTTTTTTAGGATTCTTGATATGAAGTCTTTTAGGTACAGTAACACCAAGCAAATTCGCATACATGGCATCCTTGTCCACTGTTGGTGTTGGCATCTCATCCTCTAATTGTTTCTTCCACTCTTGAACCTTTACAAGGAACTGAGATAGCTTGTCAGTGTCGCTCCTTAAGAGACTGACACAGTCATCTATTGCTGCGTGAACATCAGAAGCTATCCGATCAGTTTCTTCAAGCAAGGACCATATCGTGTCTCTTTTCAAGTAAATGGGTAGGAAGAACATTTTTTGTCCACCGACGATTTATGTATTGATTTGGAATTCGGGGAATATCATGAATACGGAAAACACAAAAGATATGTCTACAAAGGTAACCATGTCGGTTATAATGACCGCAAGAGCATTGGACAGTGCCATCAATTTGATTAAAAGTAACCTGAAATGAAAAAATAAAACCATTACTAATTCTCTCTTCAACTGGATAATATAGTTTTGCATATATGCTAAATAAATAAATAAAGTACACTTAGTAGAAAAATATATAAAATAAAAATACCGTTGCATCTATGACTTTATTGGATCGCTTGTCCATTTGGCGTATGTTGCACGTTACAACAGAACCTTCCAATTGGGAATTAAACTGGGAACATGAATATAAACCCTTGTATATTTCATGTTGAACCTCCCTGAATATCGATTGTGTATACAACTCACGGGCATGTGCCTCAATTGCTAAATCAGTCAACAAAGAAGGATTTGATCCATTTTCCTTATTGTCCAAAACACGTTGGGTGTATCTTTGTTTCTCCATGGCAGATTCGAAACACAACATAAATTGAACAAACGTGTTACCTTTGTGTGAAAAATCTGAAAAACCGCATTAGAACTTTCTGAACGAGACGTGGTCTTCATCAAACCACACATAGGCACTTCGCTGAAATAACCAGGGATCCACCTATCTCTGATTTCGTACATGTCGGACAACCATTTGTTTTCGTGCAAGTTATACCTATTAATCAAATCATTCCATCGTTGTTCAAAAATTTGAGGAGTAATGTATACATTCCAGATGAGTTTGTGAAAGTCTTTCCAAACTCGAATCAACCTCTAAATCACCTAATACTGTCCAAAACAAACAATGTATTTATAAATTGATAAATAACATGCATGCACATTAAGATGTCAAAAACAAATGAGCATCAAAAACAAAAATGTCAAAACCACTATATTACTCTATGTTACTAACTCATGTACCAGTAATGACTATGCATTCATAGTGATCTGTAAACATACATTTTAAGAACAAAACAAACATATATGTTCATTAATCATTAAACACTGTTTTTACTAAACATATATGTTCATTAATCTGATAGAAAATTTTTTAACATGATGTAAACATTCTTTATGCATTCATAGTGATCTGAAACAAACATTTGAATAACAAAACAAACATATATGTTCATTAACCATTAAACAAGCTTACTTGATTAAACATATATGTTCATTAATCTGATACATAAAATTTTAACATGATGTAACCTGATTAAACATATACCTTCAATAATCGATAGATGTTCATTAATCAGTATATGTTTATTAACCATGTCTTATCCTTTTGTACTAAACATATATGTTCATTAATCTATGCATTCATTCCGTGATACAAACATTCAAAATCAGAAGAAACATATATGCTCAAACAAAATCTAATGGTCTATAAACAGATATGCAAAATGGTCCAATCAGTTTAGTACAAGTCCGAAAACAAATGAACTACAAAATTATACCTTTCCTGGCAGCTTTTGCGTTATGTGCCACATACACAACCTATGATGAGACTGGGGAAGATTTTCACAAACTTTCCTTAAAGCAGCATCTTGGTCTGTAAGGGCAAGTGATGGCTGCTTAATATGAACTTTTAAAACCCTCCAACATCCAACAATATGATTCGTACGTCTCATCACACAACAAAGCAGCACCAAATGTTACGCATTTTTGGTGGTGGTCAATACCAGTAAATGGGACAAAACAAAATTATACCTTTAAAAAGAAAATTTGTTAAAAATATATAATTAATCCTCGTATGTAATGTTACAATAAATATATAAATCTGAAATTTACTTGTTAGTCCTGAAAGTAGCATCGAAGGATACAACATCACCAAATGCAACATAGTTGCACTTCATCGTTTCGTCGGCCCAAAAGAAACTGACCAACTCTCCTTCAGTATCAATATGATACTCAAAACTAAATTCGGGAACATGGTTTTTCCTGTTTATCATCTTGTCAACTAGCATCTGTGCATCTCTGTCTCCAACAAATGAGTTGACAGCACGCCTAAAATTCCTCCAATCCATTGGTGTTCCACGCACTTTATCATAACCACCCATTAGAGCTGCTTTTAGACGGTGCGCTTTAGTAGGACCTACATTGGAAAGAGAAGCGCGATGAATAAAGACGTAATCACCAAACTGCAATTGTCTTCGAGCGCGTGATAGATCCATATTGTTCTCATTCATCAATGGGTGATTGTGATTTTCAACAAAGTCAATAACCTTATATGCTTGCTGTCCCCGAATAGCTCTCAAAGAAATCTTCGCAGACAATTACATGCCTTAGAAACGGTTTTCTTTTCCTTTTTTTATTATCACCTTCGTCTTCTTCCTCGCTTCCTTCAATGTATTCACTTCAAACTTTAGATCTCGTTTACCCAGCTCATTTGCATAATATGGACCTATGGGTGATTTCACGCTTGTTATTACGCTTTACATTTGACTTACGTATGTTGAACCTACCCTTCTGTGAGTATTCCAAATACATATCATAAGCAAGATCAAAGGTATCAAACATAACACCCCGTTTAGGTTTCTCATCTTCGAATATCCGGGGCCCAATAAGGGTACCTTTTGGAGTGGGGACAAATTCAGATCGCTTCATATATATCAATATCAGATTCATCTACAAAACAATTATACAAAAATAAGATTAATAAAAAAATGTATGCTAATAACGTTATAACATACTGTTTTTAATATTAACCATAACTCATAAATAAGAACATGTATGATTCAGTTGTTATGGGCACTCTACTAATATCCATATCAAATCCTATACATGAACAATCTATAAAATATATAATATCATCCTCCTAACATGTGATAACATGAATAACATACTATGAAAAAACAATATCAACAACATGTATTATCCTAAAAACATGTATGCTAAACTTATATTATTCAAGAAACATTTATGCAACAATAACAACCAATTACAGCTACTATTACTACCTAAAAACATGTAGTATTTTCTACTATTACTAACAATTTTATACGAAACCTATATTCAGCAATAAAAAAAAAATAGCATTTAACAAAATTACCAGAGTGTTCTTCGAGATTAGCTTGATCAGTGATAGTAGTATTTTCTACTTGCAAATCTCTGGAAGATGAACCCTCTCCTAACTGAATCGACCCTTGTTCAGTTATCTCAACCATTGTTTACTCCAATTATTAGATAACAAAATTAGGGTTCTATGATAATTGAATGACGGATTGATGAATATTTATAGGTATAAAAATTGTGATCACAATGTATAAGAACCAAGAATGAGTAAACACGATTCCCCATCGTTATCATCTGAAACCAATCTTGTTTTTGATAATTGTAAGTATTTTGAAAGAAAATTTGAATCTGATAAGTTCTAAAACCGACTGAATTATAGGATATTAAGTAAATTCAGAAAAATTAGGAAATTTGTAAAATACCGTATATACCCTTCACTGCTTTTGTGAATTAAATAAATAAAAAATATTTATTAATTTCTGATTGGTCAGAAGTGGTACTGTAAAGTATTGTATATAAGAATGGAACTGCATAGAATATATATATATATATATATATATATATATATATATATATATATATATATATATATATATATATATATATATATATATATATATATATGCAGAATTGTCAAAAGATCTTGCGTTTGTCGGCTAATGTCTTCCATCATTTCTTCTTTTCAATTATTTCTTCAATAATAATCGTTTGTCGGCCATCGTCTTCAATTATAATGTTTCCATATGAGAATAGATGATCAAAGATTTTACTTTAATATATTTTACTTAAATATAAAGACTTGACACGTTTATGTTACATCTTTGATATAAAAATAAAAACTTGAATATAATAGATTAACTTAGGAATTCAAAGTCATCGTCTTCATAAGGATCTTGAGAATCTTGATATAACTCTTCACTTGGAGTAGGGGATTTACGAACTTCATCTAGAATCTTTTGGATTTCTTCTTTTGATTTACATTCTTGAATTCTTTTGATTGCATCTTCATCTGTATAGGACTTGTTGGGGATAGAAGGACTTGAGCTAGGAACTGACCAGATTGTTATAATAATTTGTAACTGCCTTTTCATCTGCTTGATCTTCTGAAACTGCACTCCACCATCTAGCGCTGAACTCCCTAACTAAAAAGGGAGGAGAAACTCCTTCTGCATCTTGTTTTTTATAATTCCATGACATGATCCATGGGAGTCTAAATATAATCATAAACTGTAAAGTATATTCAAATGGAGGGATACTTTCTTGAGAAAAAACTGATTTATATTTTTGATATCCTTGTAAAATTCTTGGAGGAAAAATTTCCGGAATTCCTCCCATGTATCTGAACCATTTAACGAACCATCTTGGATATTTATTTGGAAAAACTTCATTAAACCGGAAAAACCATGTATGACTATGATTTCTCAGAAAAAACGCTTTAGACCAAGCTTTTTGATAATCATAGTAATTATATGTTGGATATTCTGGGAAACGGGTTAAAACTTTATTGATATAGGGTTTATTTCCCCAGTCTTCTAAAGATAAAACTTTGAGAATTTTGACTTTAGTACTACTGATAAGGCCTTGAACTCGGATATCTTGAGTATGGAATAATTCTATAGAATTACTTTCTAACAAAATAGCTTCGTAATATTCTCTTGTTTGAAAATCAATGTTATAAAAATGAGTATTTTCTGGAAAAATATATTTGATAAGAGAACCAAAACTTTGATTTAACTTTTCTTCTTCTTCTGGTTCAAGAATTTTTACGACTTGACGATTTGGATTAACTTTGGGTTCTGGTTTATTAGGGTTTTTAGGCATATTGGAGGATGAGGCAACTGATGTATAAGAGTTTTGACTTGGAGATACATTTGGCATGTATGCCAAAGCAGAATAGGGTAATCTTGGAGATAATTGATTTGATGAGAATGGGGATAAGGATTTTCTTGGAGATTGATTTGGAGAAAATGGGGATAATGGTGTGAACTTATTCTGGGATATAATACTTGGAGATGTTGATGGAGATGATAATCGGGGCTTTGGTATAGGAACAAGAGGTTTCTTGTCTTTTGAATTCATCCTGTAAAATTCTCTCGATAAGAAGTCTGGGAGAGAATTAGCTTCTCCTTTTATAACCTCAATTTGAAAATCAAAATTACTGAGGATAGCTTGCCATCTGACAAAAATTTGTTTTGAAATTAAATTTTTAACATCTTTTTCTAAGATATATTTTGCTGAATAACAATCAACTCTTAATAAAAAAAAGTTTCATATATAAATCATCTTCAAATTTTTGAATATTTAAAACTATACTTAATACTTCTTTTTTAACCATAGAATAATTCTTTTGAGTATCATTCCAAGATCCTGAGAAAAATCTTACTAATTGTTCTTTATTATTGTCTTTTAATTTTTGTTTTAGAATACCTCCATATCTGATATCACTTGCATCTGTTTCTACTATAATACTTGCTTCTGGATTAGGTATAGTTAGGCAAGGTAATTCTTTTATTTTATTTTTTATGTGTTTAGTTACTTGGGTATGTTTTTCTGACCAAGGTTCAGGATTTTTCTTAAGTCTTTCATATAATGGTTTACATATACTTCCTAAATCTTTGAAGAAATCATGAATATAATTTAAACATCCTAAAAACCTTTGTAATTGTTTTTTTCTTTTATTTCGATCTGGAAATTTATTTGAAAATTGTAGACTTCTTTCTATGGGTTTAATAGTTCATTGAATTATATTATGACCTAAAAATCTTATCTCAGTTTGAAATAAAGTTATTTTAGTAGGAGAAACTGCTAAACCATTTTTGTATACAAGGTCATAAAATATATTTAAATGTTTAAAATGCTGGTCTATATTTTTTGAAAATATTAGAATATCATCAATATATACTATAGCAAAACTACTTATAGGAATAATTATATCATTCATTATATTTTGAAATTCTGAAGGAGCATTTTTTAAACCAAAAGGCATAACATTCCATTCGTAATGTCCAAAAGGAACATTAAATCCTGTTTTATATCTATCTTTTTCATTTATTTGAATTTGCCAAAATCCTGATTTCATATCAAATTTAGAAAATATTTTTGAATCATATAATCTTTTTAATAAATCTCTTTTATTTGGAATAGGGTATCTAATCCATTTTAGTACTTTATTTAATGGTTTATAATTTATAACTAATCTTGGTGCTCCTCTTTCTATTTCAGCGCTATTCATTACATAAAAGGCTGAACAAGACCAAGGAGACTTTGAAGCTCTTATAAGATTTTTATCTAATAAATCTTGTATTTCTTTTCTACAATGTTGTACTAATTCTTGAGACATATGTATAGATTTAGATTTAGTAGGAATATCTTTTTCATCAAACTCTTTTATATAAGGTAAACTAACAATATGTTGTTTTCTTTTCCAAAAAGCATTTGGTATAGTTGCACATACATTATTTTTAAACTTTTCTTCTAATTGTTTTATTTTATTTTTTACAATATTATCTCGTAATTGATTTTCTATTCTTTTATCATTTATTTCGTTTATTAAATATTCTATATGTCTCTTTTTATTATCAATGATATTTATTTCTTTAGTTATCATTGGTATAGCAAAGGGAAAAAATATCTTTTTTCCTAAAAATTTTGTAGTTAAACCTTTTTCATTAACTTTGAACGGGTATAATTGTGTTATAAAGGGTTGTCCTAAGATTAATTGAGAACCCATATTTTTACCTGGTATTAAATTTGTTTTATAGCAATAATTATCATTACAAATATGAACATTTGATAATTTATATCCTATTTTTAATTTATCTCCAGTAACTCCAGATAACCTTTGTGATGACTTTTCATAATATTTAATTGGAACTAATCCTTCTTGTATACAATTTAAATATGCTCCGGAATCGATTAAAGCAATTAGTGATAATTTATAATCATTATTTATTACAATATTTATTTTAATATACCATCTTTGTGTGCTAATACTTTGTATATTATTAATAGCCAAATTGCTAGATGTTCCTGTATCTTTGTTATTATTAGTTTCTTTTGCTTTGTCTTTTACTTTTTTCTAATATATTTATTCTTTGTTTTATAGTAACTATTTCTGCTTTAACATTTTTTATTTCTTCTTGTAGTTCAGGAATTGTTATAGGTTTAGCTTGTTCATTGAATCTTTTGAATATTTCCATTAAATTATAATCTTGTGTTTCTTCTATAGTACTATTTTCTTTTATTTTTTCTTTTAATTTATCTAAATATATTCTTTTTACTTCTTTGTCTTCAATTTTTTCCATTAATTCTATTAATATTTTAATTTCTTCACTATCATTAGTTATAGCATTTATTTTATATTCACAAACACAATTACCTAAACATTCACATTCTTCTGATCCATTACTACTGCTTGATTCATTTTCTACTATATTTAAATCGTTTTCTTCATAATTAGATATATCAGATTCACTGGTTTCTTCATTTATTAATATTTTAAGAACTTGTTCTTTATACTCATCTGGCATATTTAATTCATTTATTTTCTTTTTAGTATAACAGTTTCTAGATGTATGACCAGGCTTCCCACATTTGTAGCATATAATTGTATCTTTATTATAGTTATACTTTTTTCTTTTATTTTTGTATTTGTTGTGCTTTTCATTATCTTGTATATAATTTCTTTTAGATTTTCTAAATTTTTTATATCGTTTTTCTTTCCTATATTTTTTATTATTGGATGATGGCAATTTTAAAGGTTCATATCCATATTGTTCACAAAAGTTTCCTAATTCATTCTTATTATTAATGCCTTCTTTTTTAATTTTAGCTTTTAATTTCAAATCTGAACATATAGCTAAACCTTCTTGATTAACATAATTTATAATTTCTCCATAAGTTAATTCTTTGTATGGTATAGAATTATTAAATTCAATGTTTAATTTGTTTCTTATTTTTTCTGCAAACAACTTAGGTAATCCTGCAATAAATCTTTCTTTCCAATATGCTTCTTTACAATCAGATCTAATCATTACTTTTGATAAAAATACATCCTTATACCATCTAAAATCTTGTAGTTTTCTACAATTTAGATTTAATAAAATAGCAGCACTTCTATCTTGATAAGCTGCAGGGTTTCCTACAAAGTTCTTAAGTATAGCAAAAATTAAGGTATTAACTAAGTCATTAATTTCAGTTGGTATTTGTTGACCGTTTTCTTCTTTAATAATAATCTTTTTAACAGAACGTATCGATTCCCTTTCTTCTTGTGAAACATACATATCCCACCAACCTTTTAAACTTCCAGTAAATCCACTAATTAATGCGTTAAAAACTCGTTGTTCATTATCTTTATTATGTGACTTATAAGCATTAGAGGCCATAGTCATTTCTTGTAACAAATTTATAATTTGATATTCTGAACAACCATCTATATTCCATTCATATATACAACTACCATCATATCTAGATTGTACTAAAGTATGTCGTTCTTCATATTGTAAATCTGGTGGTGTAGGTCTAGGATAATAATTTCTTGTTTCTGGATTTGGTGTATATGTATTGTATTTTATTTTATTTACTTTTATATCAAATTCTTCTTCTAATTCTGATATATTATCTTCTGAATCATTTTTATTTATAACATTTATTTTTTCATTGGATATATTTAACTTAGATAATTTGATTTCAATTTCTCTTAATATAGAATCTTGTTTTCCTAAATTAATTGGTGTGTCCATACTATATGGTACAAATAAATGATTTTATTCTATTTTTATTATCTTTTCTTTGGTTTGTGACGTACTAGCTTCTTTTTTATTTTCCATTCTATCCAATTGTTGTCCTATAGTATTAAGCATTTCATTTGTATGATTATTTTGATATATTATTGTTGTTAATGATTTTTGTCATCATTATTATGTTGGCTAAGGTTGTCCTATATATTATTCATTATCTTTTTTAATTATAATATCTTTGCATGGAGGATGTTGACATACTATGGGATTATTTGATTTTGGATCATAATATACTTTATTAATATCATCTGTAGTTACCTCTATTTTTTCTATAAAAGGGAAATTTATTTTTTGTTCTATATTGTATAACTGAAACCATGTGAAAAAAGGAATGTTTACTTCATTATCAATAACTAGACGAGTACCCGCGCCTAGCGGCAGCGGTGTATAGTTTTCTGCAAAATTCCGACGACCCATAAGTTTCTTTCAACAAAATGTATTTATAGCGTTAGAGAATCATTTTCGAATAACTATAATTCTGATGCGTTGTTGCATAGCAGCAAAAATATACAGTTTTCAAGAAAATTATGTGGAGTCGATCTAAGTGTGGGAGTATATTTTCTAATGTGATTGTTTTATGTTATTAAGATTTTAGTAATAATAGATTCAAGCATTATAAAAAGCAACAGTATTATGTAGTTGGCAATATTATATTGTAGTTTAGAGGTATAGCCAACGTGTGTGACTATCTTTTCTTGCTTTGTTGGTAATTTAGGCAGTGATAACTATTTTTTTATTTACATGTGTAGCGTTTATCATTTGGTGTGTGACTTTTAAACTTGTAACCTTATAAATTATCACCATAATAAGATTATTTTGTAATATCAATTTGCATAAATATTTAAGCATTGTTCAAAGCTATTTATTTGGGGTACAAATAATTATCGCTAAAGTTAACAATACTATTTAATTTTTGTGATTCTAATAAACTTACATAACATTATTGATATACTGGACAAAGGGCTATACAATATATATTAACTTTTAAAAGACGATTCATATATGCTAGTCTCTTAAGTGGTGCAAGAACAACATTTTTCAAAATAACATTATACAAATGACAAAGTAGATGTGTCAAAGCAAAATAAACAACAAAAAACTACAATTACTTGATCTCTCATTTTTTCAAATTTGTCACGGGTTCCACAACTACTTCATCGTTTCTCATATAATTTTGTCAAATTTGAAACCCGGTTCGACCCGGGCCATTGCGGTAAAAAAACAAGTCGACAGGTTGGGTCGAAAACATGTCAAATTAAACCGGGTCAACCCGTAGGGTTTGAAGCATCTCGGGTCAACCCGTTTTTCTATGTGTATTAATAGTTTCCTTCTGAAATATATGTCTTCAACATTTCCTCTTTTAGTTTCAACTTTTCACTTTTTACTTTTTGGTTTTTCCTTTATATATAGTATATAGCAGGGTACCCACGCATTTGCGGCGGCAGGTACTCTGTGACGATTAACCAGAGAAATAGATCTCGATGAGACCTGATTCAACAATTTGTATCGGTTTCAACGGGTCCTCTCTGGTTCATTTTCGGATGGCTTTAATTGGTTAGCCAAACCGGTGGCGACACCGGTTCCCGGTTGAACACGTTGGTCCGGTTCGGTCCGGTTTTCAAAAGTATATGTACCATCAACTTGTTAGATTGTATGAAGTTTTCTGTGTTTTATTAATTTATATAATTGTATAATAACATGTACTTTTTATTTTTGGGTGTTATAAAAACAACATTAATTAGTGTGTTTAATTATTTTATATTTAGGATTATGTTGTAGCTTCTTTAAATTGTATGTTATGAAAATTTTGTACTTTTTAATAAGAGGTGTTTTATAGTATATGTGTTTTTAATTGGTTGTACAATGTGAATAAATTATTGTACTTTTAATTAATGGGGTGTTTTAATAAGTGTATTAATTACACTATGCATTTCTCTCTCCATTGACTAATTTTCACTTTTCATCTTTTCACTTTTCAACTTTGACTGTTTTTCTATTATATGTAGTATAGATATATGATTGCCATTCTAAATTATGTAACATTCTTTTTCTTTCGTTAAATTTTAGATAATACCATATTAATTTTTCATTGTTATAATTATTAAACATTTCATCTTTTAGAAATTTTATTTCCATTTTAAAAGGAATATTATTTATCTCTTCCATTTTAATGAATTAGCCTTTTTAATTGTTCTAGTTTTTCTTTTAAACGAAGATTTTGTAAAACTAAATTTATTATCATATCTTTATGTGCCTATTTACTAATAACATATTCTCCGGTGAATAATTCTTCTTTAAATATTTTTATTGATTTATTATTTCTTAAAATAGATTCTTGATAATATATTATTTGTTTTTTAAGTTCATATTGATATAAACTCATTTTTAAGAAATAACTAATTGTGATCTTACCAGTTTTATCATATCTTGATTGACCTTTAGATCTGCTAGTAGATTTTTCATGCTCCATTCAATATCATATACCTGATAACCTCGATGTACTCTTAAATTTACATATTTTGCTCCTTTTTTAATCATATCTTTAACATAATTTATTTCTAATCTTAAAGATTTTTCTTGTTTATATAAACTTTTTAAATGATTAATATTATTTTGATTTCTAGCAATCTTTGCTTGTATCGAAGTATCACTCATAATTTTCTCTATAATATTCTACTCATGATCTAGATGGTTGATCGCTAAAATCATCACCTATATTGTCATCTTCATATAAAGGTGTTGGAACAGATGTATCAAAATTTACTCCTTTAAGTTTCATAGACTGAGTTCTTCTTAAATTTATGTTACTATTTGATGTGGATGGAACATACATAGAATGTCTGATGAGCCAAAATTATATCTACATTTCCATTAGAGTGATCTATAATATTATTTATTTGACTATTGATTTCTAAAGGCTTAGGTTCTATAATTTCTTTAAAATTCCATGTTTGATTTCTAATAATTTCATCCCATTTAATCCTCTTAGGAACGGTTATATTGGAATTTTGAAAATTAGATTCTATAAGTAAAGTTTCATTAATTGACTTTTCTTTTTTATATTTTGGTTCTATAGTAGTGGTCATAGTTTTATAATATACTCTATATATTAAAACTAATGGATCAGATCCTTCTTTTATTTCAACTTCTTTTAATTGTAAGTTTAAGGTTAATACATCTAATATATTTTTATCAAATAAAGATACTGTATAATCAGGATAAGCTTGAAAATATATTGGACCATTACATATATTAGATTCTCCTAAGGCTAATAAGGATTGATGAAAATTCGTTAATCTAGCATCTCTTAAGACAACACATATAGGAGCATTAATTCCTAATCTTGTCATAGGTTTTATAACTACTTGAACCATTCCTATATGTAAAAATTTATAATTTTTTCTATGTTCATGTATAGCTTTTGAAGAAAATAATTTTATCTCTTGTTGATTTTTTAATAAAGGTATAGTTTTCTCTGTAGTTTTAATAGAATAACTTTGAAACCAATCAAAAGAACCTTGTTTATATAAAGTTTTAACCTCTACTCAAGGTATATTCCAGTTATGTAAACTAGTTTCTATATTAGCTATAGATACTTCTATGGAATTAGATAAATCCTGCTCATCATCAATATCAGAAGTATTACTTTTTTGATTTAGTAATAGTCTCGAAATCTTATTCATAATGATTATTAAAAATTTAGTCTGATAAATATCAATAAAGTAAGTTTTATATTACCTGAATACATGATTCTCCGGGAACACCCCCATATCGTCGTGGTACGGCAGTCTGACTCCCAATGTTGCTGCTAATTCCAACCGACTGATCGACAGGGCTTACCAACGCAGTTATGTATTCATTTAATATACAACTTATTCTACGTTATTTATCGGAATAATTTTTTAATAGCCATGATTCATAGATTCAATACTATTACTTCTTCAAAATAGAGCACTTGGCTCTGATACCAATTTGAGATGGATCGTTTATTTTATTTCAATTTATGATAATAATTCTATAATATATATATATAAATGATATTAAAACTCTTTCATACTATAAATATAACATTTTTTAAGGTTAAAAACTTTTTTTTTGCTAAAATTCTATACAAATAAATGAATAAATAATTAAAAATATGAAATTCGGGTTATTCGGTTCGGTTTTCGGTTATGGGAGTTTGGTTTTCGGTTATTTGGTTCGGTTTTCGGTTCGGTTTAATCAATTTTAATATGGTTCGGTTCGGTTCTCGGTTATACCTAGAAAAACAATTTAACCGAACTAACGGAACCGAATAAACCGAACCGATGAACACCCTAGTATGAGCTCGTTGCAAAATCCGGCCTGGCGGCCGATTAATCGCTAGGCGGGAGTCAACCGTCTCGATTTTCACTAATCGGCTATATTAATCGGTTTGGTAAAAAATCAGTCAAAAATCGGTCAAATCGGGCATAAATCGGCCAAATCGGGCATACGGCTAAATCGGATAAATCGGCCAACTCGGTTACGAATAGAAATCAGCCAAATCAGATATAAATCGGCCAAATCGGGCATAAATCGGACAAATAAAAAAAATCGGCTAGATCGGCCAAATCGAGCATATAGTTTCAAAATTTTATAATTTTATATATAAAAACCCAATCCGATTAATCCCCGCCTAACCGAATAATCGCTAGGCGGTTCCCGGCCACCCAGATACCGCCTAGCGATTTTTGCAACCTTGGGTACGAGTAGTTCCCTTACAGTACTTTTTTATTAATTTTAAAGAAAAACTTTGTCATTTTTATGAGAAATGTCTTTTAACAAAAAAACTATGCAAGCTGTGTATCTAACTTTGTCATTCACTATTCCCGCCTTTAACACCCACCTGCTACCACCCCAGGCACGATAATCAACAAGGACATTTTTCGCAAGTAAACATGCTCGTGTATAACCCGATCAAATCACACACACATAACACATTCTATCTTCTTTCAACCGATCAAATCACACACCCACAGACACATACCATGGTAGTGATTTCCTCACTCTGGCAGATTCAAACCCTGATTTTCGACCCATGAGTTTGGTTCTATTTACGGTAAGCTTAAATGTTTTAAGTTGTCATTTGTTTTTCTTATTCGAACATGCATGTGTACATTGTAGGATATGTGATTTTCATACTTTTATGTTGTTATTTGTTTTTCTAACTAGATTTTAATGGTACATTGTTCACTCTGAAAATCCACCACAATGGCCTCTTCACAAATCCACCAAACCGAAGATATCGATTCGGACATATAGCCCATGTTGATGTGATTGATTTCTACTATTTCTGCATTCAGCAGTTTGTTGAGATGTTAGACGAGCTAGGATTAGGGGATTATAGTACTATGTTCTCATATATTAGGATCCCTGGGGAATATTTGGATCATGGGTTGGTCCCATTGATGAGTGTGGGAGATGCCATGCAAATGTTTAAATACGTGCCTCAGTTTAAGGAAATAAAGGTTTATATTGAAAAAGGTATTTCATCTGTCGAGCAACATTTGTTGGACATAAGGAATATTCGTGGTAAGGGTGTTGTGATTGAAGATATAGAGGATGGTGATGTCGTTAAGGAATCTGATAAAGCTGGTGATTTGTGTTTGCTAGAGTGGCGTGGTGCTACTGAAATGGGAAAGGATGGAAAACAAGGTGATACTTCAACTCATGCTTCATCTAGTAAGGTTGGATGCAGGGGATGATGAGAAATGTTTTTTCGTAGATTTGGATGGTGATGAGCTTCTTATTCCAACACTATGGTCAAATGAAGGGAAGAATAAAATAAGGGCAAAAAGGTTGAGTGGTGACAACAAGTTTAGAAACATCTTGTTCGAAATGGAATTCTTAATAAACGATGGGTAAGAGCAAATGAAGGAGAAGTTAAGCAAAGAAAATGAGGACAATCAAGAAGATGCTGTGGCAGATATGAATCAAACTGTTGACAACATTATAGAGAAAGTTAGTCAAGAGGATGTTGGAAAGGGTATAGGTGAACCTGAACTTGCACATGGTTTGAAAGGTGAGATGGAGACAGAGAAACAGGATGATATCTTCCACAAAGAAATTGAAGTTGATTGGCTGGATGATCAAGTATACGATGGACTTTATCAACAGGCAGTGATTGATATGTTGTATATTGAGTTATAAGTAGTAATTCAGAATGTGGCTTTTTGTAACAACCCGTAATTTTCCAGAATTATTTTTTTTTACATTAAATTATACTTATTTTTTATTTACGAACTTTTTTAAACTCATTTGATTTGAAAACGGGAAGTTATCTCGCAAAACGTGAAAAACCGCACACAACGCGTACCGGCACAACCGTAAACTCAATAAACAATTTGATTTTATTATTATATTATTTATGAGAAACTAGACGTATTAATACTCGTTTTTATTTGAAAAAATATTTTAAACGCAATGGCGTAAATTTCGTGTCTTAAATCGATCATTAACGAGCCTAAATGAGTCCAGAACCTCAAAATCACAAAAGTTTACAAAAAGTACGAATATGGTCCATGTGATTAAATTTACTCTGCCCACCCCTCATCTTTCATACATTTGTCACTTTGTTTGCAAACTTTGGAGTGTGTGTGTGTGTATATATATATATATATATATATATATATATATATATATATATAGAGAGAGAGAGAGAGAGAGAGATATGAGATATTATGAGAAGGGTCCTTAGTGTGGAGGGTGTGGTCATATATTTTTCCTCGTCACATCAACTTTTTTTCTTTCTATAATATTTTCCTTCAATTTCTTCTCAACCATTGCAGAACCTTCTTTCTCTTCCATAAATTTTTTTCTATTTTTTATTGTTAGGAACATGTGTTATTATAAAGTGTAGGTCATTTAATTTGTAATAGTTTGTTAATAATTATGGTTTATAAATGTTTGAAATTAGATTTACAGCTCATGTAGTAAACCCATGAGCTGTGATTAAAGGTTCTTCTAGAACCAAGGGGAAACACCCCTATGGCCCTATCCATGTAAACACTATAAATACCCCCTCCCTTAAAGGGAGAGGGTGTTGGTTCTAATTGAAATAAACCTTTCTTAATCCTTCATTAGTTTCTTCCACTTGCTCTCTCTAAAACTTTCTCTCTCTAGAATACATGTTGTGATGTGATAGAATGGTGACCTAACAAGTGGTATCAGAGAGCTAAGGGATTGTTTTGGTTTTGATAAAGATCAAATTTCATGTTTTTAGATTTATGAATTTTAGTGAGTTAGAAAATTTTAAATTTTTTTCAAAATCGTTTTTATCTAAAAAGTGAGATACTTTATCATAGTTTAGGTTAATATTGATTAGATCTAATAGAAATCCGTGCTTAAAAATGTGTTTTAAATTGAAATTTATGGATTTTTTGGACTGAAAAACGTAATTTTGCGAGTTTGACTTGAATATTGGCGAGTTAGCCTTGAATTTCTGCGAGTTTGGATTTGAATTTCTGCGAGTTTGAAATTTTTTGAATTTCTGCGAGTTTGGACTTGAATTTCTGCGAGTTTGGATTTGAATTTCTGCGAGTTTGAAATTTTTAGAATTTCTGCGAGTTTGGATTTGAATTTCTGCGAGTTTGAAATTTATTTTTAGTTTCTGCGAGTTTGAAATTTTAAATTTCTGCGAGTTTGAAATTTTTTGAATTTCTGCGAATTTGAAAATTGGAATTCTGCGAGTTTGGAGATTTGATTTTCTGCGAGTTTGAAATTTTTAGAACTTCTGCGAGTTTGGATTTGAATTTCTGCGAGTTTGAAATTTTTTGAGTTTCTGCGAGTTTGGAAATTTGAATTTCTCCGAGTTTGAAATATTTTGGATTCCTGCGAGTTTGTTTTTCAGAATCTTGCGAGTTTGGTTTTCAGATTCTTGCGAGTTTGGTTTTCAAAATCCTGCGAGTTTGGTTTTTCAGAATCCTGCGAGTTTGGTTTTCAGAATCTTGCGAGTTTGGTTTTTCAGAATCTTGCGAGTTTGGTTTTTCAGAATCCTGCGAGTTTGGTTTTTCAGAATCCTGCGAGTTTGGTTTTCAGAATCTTGCGAGTTTGGTTTTTTCTGATTCATGTGAGTTTGCTTTTCTGCAAGTTTGGATTTCTGCTACTTAGGATTTCTGCAAGTTTGGATTTTTGCTACTTTGAATTTCTGTGAGTTAGGATTTCCGGACTTTGCTACTAATCTACCTAAACCTAAACAACATCAACCTTAATTATCCTTAACGATCCACATCATTCATCAATCAACAATTATGTCTCAACCACCGTATCCACATTATCCCCATTACCCCTATTATCCTTATCAACCCCCACAACAAGCTCCACAACAAGCTCCTCAACAAGTTCAACAACGAATGTCAATGGTTCCACAAATCCCTCAACAACAAACTTGGTTTTCTCAAATGTGTGAAGCTGTTACAAGTCAGCAATCAATTCATGAAGCTGGTTCGGATACTCGTCCTCCAATGCTTACACCAGGCAATTATGTGCAATGGGCAAGTCGATTTCTAAGGTATATGGAACTAAAGAAACCTCATGGTAAGTATCTGAAGAAGGTGATACTAGAAGGACCGTTTTAAATGGCAACTGAAACTGTTCTCGGAGATCCTACAGCTGTTCCTCCAAGACCCGATACTATCTCAATTGTTCCACTGAGTCGTTTAACACCAGAACAACTACTTCATCTTGAAGCCGATGAGCTTGCTATGCAACAAATACTTCTTGGAATTCCTAATCCGATTTACAAAAGTATTGATGCACAGACAACTGCAAAAGCTATGTGGGAACAAATTCATCTTTTGATGGAAGGCACTGAACTGAACAAGATCGATATGGAGTCTAAGCTGTATCACAACTTTGATGTGTTTACCATTGAGCCTGGGGAATCACTTGAATCATATTATCATCGTTTCACAAATGTGGTCAATGATTTGCATCGACATAAGATTGATCTTCCAACAATTGCTATTAACACAAAGTTTCTGAACTCATTAGGACCTGATTGGCATAAGTATGTTACTTTTGTTCGACAAGTCAAGGATCTTCATGATGTCAAGTATGGGTTGTTGTATGATTATCTGAAACATCATCAATATGAGGTTCTCAAAGATAAAGAAGCTCGTGGCACACACGGTTTTCCTCCACCACCGATTGCTGATCAGATTGCTCTCATGGCACATGGTTATCCGAATCTATACCCAAAGTCAAATCATGCTTTTGCTTAACAACAACGTCACTTTGCTTATGCTCCACCCACACCTTCTCATCAAGTCAATCCCGAAGGTGATTCTAACACTGCATACTATGCTCAGACCAATGATGATCAAGATGATGCTTTTGAAGCATTGAATCATGGAATGGCCTTTATTGCTAAAGCCTTCTCCAAGTTCTCTACCCAGTCAAACAATCGTCTTTGTTCATCATCAAATCCTAAAAGTCACGCAGTTATACAAGGTGGCAAAGTTGAAGTTCAGAACAGAACTAGTGGTCGTCGAATGATTACAAGTGGGTATTCTGGTATTGTAGGAATGGTCAAACATCAGCACGGGGATCGGGTAGTAATAACTTCAAGAGAAATGTTCAAGTTGTGGAAACAGGGAATTCACCGGCTTCAGGGACTACTATTCCCTGTTATAATTGCAAAAAGCAAGGACATCTTGCTAATGCTTGTCCTGAACCACGAAACAGAGGGGGTGATTACTACAAACAAGTCATGATGATGGCATACAAGGATGAAGCAGGGGGAGAACTCAGTGAAACTCAACAAGGTTTTATGGCAGATACTCTCTCAGATGATGAATATGAAGATTTGGAAGCAAATGCTGCAGTTGTTTTGATGGCAAATATGCAGAAACATCACATCAGTCAAACAGAGAATGGACCGGTCTATGACACAGACGGTCTATCTCAGGTACCTGACACTGATATATGCCTCATAAATGCAATTGTGACCGCATCTGCACCTGATGAGCAGCAATCTGTTCAACATGAATCATTATTTAATCATACTGAAGTTGATCAAATTAACCCCGTGGTTACATTTGATGAACTAAGTGATGATGAAAATAATGAACATATTGAACAGAGTGAAGCAATTCATGGTCTAGATTCAGAATATCTTAATTCATTACTTCTGCCAATGCAAGCCCAAACTGCAAAATGTAATGAGATAAACCAAAACCTTAGGGCTGAGATTACCTCCTTGACTGCTGAACTTGAGAGTTGTCGAAAACGGATAAATGATTTTGAAACTAAACCCACCTGAGAAACAAGTTTTGAAGTGGCCTTTCAAAAATCTTACGTTAACGCACAAAATCTTCAACATCAGATGCACGAAATTGTTGCGTCAAATAACGAAAAGATTTCTAAAATTGAACAAGAAAAGTCTGAACTTCAGAAAAACATTAAAAATCTTCAAATGGAACTTTCCAATACTAAACAAGATTTTTCAACAAGTCGGTCAAATTTTTTTGAATTCAAAAGGAAATCTAAGAAACGCATTGATGATCAAATCGAGGAAATTCTTCGATTGGAAAGACGGTTAAAAGATTTTGGCACTGTTGTATATAAGATTGGCCACTCAGTAAAACAGATTGAAATGTCAACTTTACTCCCGAGTCCCGATGACTCAAAACGTTTTGCTCTTGGGTATAATCACCCACGTTTTCTTCACACAGCTCTCAAGGAAATACCCAAATTGTATAGTGCTCAATGTCTTTTAGATCCAAGCATGCAACTTGTTGTATTTGATTGTGAGGAACAATGGACACAAGATGATCGAAGTCGCTTAAAATTGCGACAAAATGGAATTTTACCATATGATTACACAAGAGAAAATGCTTCTTACAAACTGAATGCCATTTCAACACCATCGTATAATATTTCTGAATTAACTGAGGCATCTTGCGTGGAAGGTCCCGTTCACAGTGTTGCACAAATAAATGGTCCTTTACCGTCCTCTTGCAAAAGCAACTCGTTGCCAAAAACTCCTAAACCTTGTTTAGTATTACGGTACTTTCAAACATTTATGGAAGATATTTCATTTTTAGAAACGGCAATTGAGAAAAATTCTGAGTTAAAAGCATCTAATTTTCAATCTGCTTATGCAAGAGAGCAAAGACAAATGTTTCAAACCCAAATTTCACCTCACATCGCACATTTGCGTCTGTGTGCAACACACTGGGAAAGGGAACTTCAACAAGAGGTGACTTCAAGGATTGAAGCTTCTAACACACTTGAAAACTCAGTTTCACAAGAACAATGCAAAAACCAAGATCTTCAAAATGCCTTTGATCAATTGTTAGAAGATGCTCTTTCTGCTAATATTGCTTCTGTGGTTATATATTGTGAAATTGCTTCTGTGAATGATACTGTTTTAACTGCTGAGAATCTCAATATTGTTCAAATGTTGGAAATGGACAATCAGATGTTAAGGCATGAAATTGAGAAATTAAAAGAGGAAAATGAGAAAATGTTTTCACAAAATGATGATGTCCAATCTAAACTTTCAATGGAGATTTCTGAACTTAAACGAAGACTTCAATGGTGTCAGTCTCAAACAATTGAATCTGAAATTGCTTTCCAAAATCAAAAGGAAAAGTTTTCTTTGGAACAGTCGCGACTATCAAAAGTCGAATTTCTTGATGATGAAAATGCGTCGTTAAAACGTCAAATTTTCAAATATGAACAAGAGATTGCACAAGTCAAAAAGGAATATCGAACGATTTTTGATTCTCTTAAAACTGTTCGTTCTGAAGCGTCAAAAGAACTTGATCACCATGTTGAATACACTCGACAAATGTTGGGTGAACAAGGAAGATTAAATTCCATAATTCAGGATCAAAAACACATCATCATTGAGCTTAAAGAAAAGCTAGCTAAACAAGAATCTAGCAAGTATAGTAACACAAACGTGATTGCTCTTGGCATGTATATAATTGATAAAACTCAGGAAACTAATTTGCTTTCTTCCACTTCTACAGGAATAGTTGCGTCTACTAATGTTAGAAGATCCGAGAATAAGAGACAAAAAGAAAATACTAGGATCTCGCAACATAGGAAGAGCACTCGTCCGACATCAGAAGTAGAAGTTCATCTTAGGAAATCGAATAAAAATCATGTTGCATCTGCTTTAGATTCAAATTTGGCAACTTCTAATCCTAATGTCAGTGCAACAAATGATAAGTCTGTAAACATTTCAAACGTTAATGCTTCCTGTGTTTTTTGTCATAAGAGTATGATGTCTGGTAATCATGAAAAATGTGTTGCAAATTCTCTGTTAGCTCGTTCTAAGAAATCTATAATTGGCCCTCCCTCTAGGTCCCCAATAGTTGCAAAATCGAATTTAGGGAAGGTGCACAGTGTAGTTTCTGAGAAATCTGTAGACACACCCATTGCTGCAAAAACATCTTCTAAGAAAGTATACTCACCTAGTGACTTCACTAAGACCAAAGCGAAAACTAATTGGTTATGACAACAATGGTTGCAGCGTACCTTAAGTTTTAAATGGATTCCTAAATGTGCAAATGTGTGTAACACTAACATAATGGAACCCACTAACTCTTTGGGTTCCACTGCTTCTATCATATCACCCTCGTTGTCTTCGTGTGTTGCAGGTGATTCAACTCGTTCTGTGGATTGTTGATAGCGGATGTACCCGGCATATGACAGGCAATCTAAAGCTGTTAGTAAACTTTGTTTCAAAGTTCATCGGTACTGTCAGATTCGGAAATGATCATTTTGCTACAATAATGGGATACGGAGATTATGTTAATGGAAACGCCGAGATCAGTCGAGTTTATTACGTCGAAGGTCTTGGACACAATCTTTTCTCAGTTGGACAATTTTGTGATGATGATTTGGAAGTTGCATTTCGCTCTAAAACATGTTACGTACGTGATTTGGAAGGACATGACTTACTCACGGAATCGGAGCACAAATATTTTATCGATTCCTATGTCTGATATGATTGCATCTTCACCGATTTGTCTTCTCTCTAAAGCAACTTCGACAAAATCATGGTTATGGCACAAAAGGCTTTCTCATTTAAACTTCAAAACCATGACTGAACTCGCTCGTCATAAGTTAGTTGATGGTCTTCCAAGGTTCCGATACACCAAAGATCACTTATGTTCGGCTTGTGAACAAGGCAAGAGCAAGAGATCTAACTTTCCCTCAAAACCAGAACCAAGTTCTCAACATATTCTTCACTTGCTTCATATGGATTTATGTGGTCTCATGCGTGTACAAAGTGTGAATGGCAAACGCTACATTCTGGTTATTGTTGATGATTATTCACGATGGACTTGGGTCTATTTTCTTCGAACTAAAGATCAAGCTCCGACAATGATTATCACCTTTCTTACAAAGATTCAGGTTCAACTCAAAAACACCGTTCGAATTGTAAGAACGGACAATGGAACTGAATTCAAGAATCAAACACTTCGTGCTTACTTTGAGAAAGTTGGAATCATACATCAGACCTCGATTGCTCGTTCTCCTGAACAAAATGGTGTTGTCGAAAGACGAAACCGAACGTTAGTGGAGGCTGCTCGAACAATGTTGATTTTCTCACAATTACTGGATTTCTTGTGGGCTGAAGCTGTCTCAACTGCATGTTTTACTCAAAACCGTTCCATCATTCATACACGCAATAATAAAACTCCATATGAGATTGTTCACAACCGCAAACCAGATATCAGATATTTTCATGTATTCGGTGCACTGTGTTATCCGAAAAATGATCGTGATGATATTGGTAAAATTCAGCCGAAAGCCGACATTGGAGTGTTCATTGGATACTGTGAAAATTCAAAAGGATTTCGAATTTGGAATCGTCGAACTCGACAAATGATGGAAACCGTTCATGTCAACTTTGATGAGCTTACAGATATGGCTTCTGGGCAAAACCGCTTAGGACCCGCATCCAACCGTCTAAATTTTCCTTCTTCATCAGCTGTTCCACCCATGGAATTCACTCGTCAACAATTGGAAACTTTGTTTGCTCCTCTGTTTGATGAGATTTACGAAATTAGTGCTCCAGATGTATCGACTGTTTCCGCTGCACACCCTGAAAATAATCCAATACCCGATACACCTGCTTCAACAACAACAACAACTGTTGCACCCGATGCACCACTAAATGATTCTCAATCAACAGAAGAACACATTGCATCCAACACTGACACAGCTGATGAAACACATGCTCAAGAAGTACCCGCACTCGCAGATTATGACGGAAATGCTTTTTTCAATCCATTTGCTCCGGCTCAAACCATTCCTGACATTGGCGAGTCCTCTTCACGCAATTTGGATCCGTCTAATATGCATGCAACATTCAATCATCACCCTTCGACACATAAATGGACAAAGGATCATCCCTTAGTAAATGTGATTGGCAACCCTTCTAACCCAGTCATGACAAGACAACATCTTCACACCGATGCTGAACTTGCTTTTATGCTCTTACCGTTTGTCAAAAGAACCACGAACATCAAAGTAGCTATGACATGACAATTGATTGAATCAAGCAAGAAGAGTTGAATCAGTTCAAACGTCTCGAAGTCTGGGAACTTGTTCCAAGACCAGATGGGATTTATGTCATTGGACTCAAATGGATCTGAAAAACAAACGGATGTGAAGGCAATGTTATTCGCAACAAATCTGCCTTGTGGCTAAAGGTATTCTCAAGAAGAAGGAATAGATTATGAAGAATCGTTTGCACCAGTAGCTAGGCTTGAAGCTGTACGGATATTTCTTGCATGTGCTGCACACAAGAATATCACGGTTTATCAAATGGATGTGAAAACGGCGTTTCTAAATGGTCAACTCCGTGAAGAAGTTTATGTGGGTCAACCGGAAGGATTCGTTGATTCAAACATCCTAACTACGTGTACAAGCTCAAAAGGCTCTTTATGGTCTTAAACAAGCTCCACGGCCTGGTAATACAAAATGTCAAAATTTCTTCTCGCTAATCAGTTTACCAAAGGAACTGTTGATCCAACATTTTTCATTCAACGCCGAGAAAGATATTTTAATTGTTCTAATTTATGTTGATGATATCATTTTTGGTTCAACACATAAAAAGTACTTAAACGCTTTTGCAAATTTAATGAAACAAAATTTTGAAATGTCCATTATGGGTGAACCAAAGTTCTTCTTGGACTTCAGGTTCATCAATCTCCCCGTGGCATATTTTTAAATCAGTCCAAATATGCTCTGAAAAATCTTAAAGAAACATGGAATGACAAGTTGTGATACTAATAACACACCTATGTCTGCAACATCACCAAAGCCGGACGCATTTACATGGGAAAGTGATTGACCCTACAAAATAATCGAAGTATTATTGGGTCTCATGTATCTAACAGCCCCAGACCTGACATTGTATTTGCTGTATATCTTTGCTCCGTTATCAGTCAAGACCAACCGAAGACACCTCAATGAGGCTAAAAGAATCCTTCGCTATGTAAAGGAACCATTCACTGGGAACTGGTATCCGAAGGATTCTGGTTTTGCACTAATAGCTTTTCCAGATGCTGATCACGCAGGTTGTTTAGATACACGCAAAAGTACATCTGGTGGTGTTCAGTTTCTCGAGATAACTTTGTCTTGGCAGTCAGAAACAAGACTGTACATCCATCTCTTCAACATAAGCAGAATACGTTGCCAATGTATCATGCTGTGCTCAGATAATTTGGATGAGATCACACCGATGGACTACGGCTTTGTACTCAACAAGATACCAATGTAATGTGACTCCGAGTACCATTGCCATCTCCCGCAACACGGTTCAACATTCCAAATCAAAGCATATCGCTCTCCGATATCATTTCATCAAAGAGCATGTCGAAAAGGGTACAATTGAATTATACTTTGTGGGTACACAATACCAATTGGCGGATTTGTTCATAAAAGCCTTGCCCCACCGCACAAGTTTCTCGAGCTTGTCCATCAAATTGGCATGCAATGTTTGACTCCCGAAGATCGGAAATTTACTCAAACGTTCTTAAAAAGTTAAACACCAAAACATCTTTCATTGTCAATACATATTTCAAAATCAAAATACAAAAATATAAAATCTTTAAAAAAATCCAAAAAAAAAAAAAAAAAAAAAGGTGTGTGCAAACTTCCGTCTTCAAAATATGTTTCATTTTCCTTAAACATTTCGCACGAAAACATATTTTGAGGAGGAGAACGTAATTTTTCAATCAAAGTTTGTACACTTTCTTCAAAATAATTCATCATTTAAATCTTAGATTTATCTCTCAAAAGGATAAAATCTAAAAAAAAAAAAAATAATAATTAATTTTCAATATTTGTTAACGCACACTACCACATAAATGGTGCTACCATATTCGCCTCTCCCAAAGCACATCTACTCTTGGTGTCATCTAGTTAGAAAATTTCTACCTGATCTAATCTCTTCTCTATCACTTTATCAAAACAAAATAAAAATTCTATTTTTTTTCATCACATCTAATCTGCTGTACCCAATATGTTCGATCAAAATCATTTTCTTCTGGCCAAAAATATTTTTCCACAAATTGAAAGTTATCAAGTTTACATATTATTTTATGATTCAATGATATTAAATGTCTTGGTCTCGTCCAACTTTTTTAAATCTCAGTTAGGGTTTTTTCAAAGGGGTTTTTTGATTAAGATTGTGTTTTGTCTAATTCATGGTTAAATTGATATAAGATTGTGGATATTTGAGTGCTCTTTAATCTGAATTAGCATCGCCCATTTTGAATCTGTGCTCATGATTGAAAATTGAATCTGTGATTATCCTTACTTGTGATTGAAATTGATATCAAGATCTTTTGATGTGGATTTTTGTGAGGATATGCAGTTTCTTGATATTAAGATCTTTTGATGCGGTTTCTGATTTTGATTATTTTCGAGTTGGGTGTACTTATTTTTCTGCAAGTTTGCAAAAGTGTTTAGATTGAATTTCTATGAGTTCACAAATTGTTTGGCGAGTTAGTCTATCTGTTGCGAGTTTGCAAGATTGTATGTGTGTTTGTGAGTTAGCAGCAGTGTGATTTTGACATGAATGTTTGCGAGTTAGATAAATGGTTCACAAGTTTCTGCGAGTTTGTGACTTCACTCTGCTAGTCACAAGTTTCTTGGGTTGAACTTTTGTGAGTTTGGACTGATTCTGCAAGTTTGCAGATTGAAAGTTTTGTGAGTTAGGAATTAAAAACTCCAACTTTCTGCGAGTTTGAAAAACCTTGTGAGTTAGGATTTTTCAAAATCTTGTGAGTTAGAAAAGTAAATGAAAAATCTTGTGAGTTAGGATTCTAAACCTTGTGAGTTAGGATTTTTCAAAACCTTCTGAGTTAGAAAAGAAAATGAAAAACCTTGTGAGTTAGGATTCTAAACTTTGTGAGTTAGGATTTTCAAAACCTTGTGAGTTCGA
>OU343222.1:221790845-221870259 GCA_910596185.1 Chrysanthemum makinoi | reverse complement strand
AAAGCTCATTATCATAGATTTGAATATCCAAAATATTTGGATAATAAAGTATACATACCAATCCATTTTGTATTTGAATCCATTTGCATATGAATTTCATCCCTAAGTTAAAACAATTCAAACGATCAGCCCAAAATAAATGAACCACCCGATCTTGAAAAGCCCAAAACCATCAATTGAAAAGCCCGGCATCCAAACTTAGGAAGCAACAGCCCACGTGAGGCCCGGATGTGAAAGTGATATACTAGATCCAATCTATCACATAAATACTCGGTTAAAACGTTGCAACCCTTTTCATATCACATAACCTAAACCTAATTTCAGTAGTGATAATAACACCTACCACCCAATTTTCTCACGCCTAATGATATAATTTCTCAAATACAGATCTGGAATAAAACTCATCAAGCACCAAACCTCTCAATCTCATTCTTTTTTCTGTCCGCCTCCTCCTAACTAAATCACAACTCTCATCTAATGAGCATAGGGATGGTCTCGCCACAGGGATGGCAGAGGTCTTCAATGTCACAGGGATGGCTTTCAGCATATGGACAAGACTCAGAACAAGGTAGGTTTTGAAAAAGATTTATCCTTTTTGTATAGTGACATAAACGAACCAAGAACAATGATTTAACATGGTTGTTACAATCATATTCTGTTAATTCGTATATTATCATGGATTTGGATTTGATTAATTATCTTTTTGCCGAAACAATGATTTAACATGGTTGTTACAATCATATTCTGTTAATTCGTATATTATCATGGATTTGGATTTGATTAATTATCTTTTTACCGAAACAAAGATGTGATTCAATAATTATTGTTGAAATCATTTCTTTATGTTGGATAATATCGAACTTTTGATCAATGATGTTATAAGATTTGTGAGATTAGGCCAAGAAGGGTCTTGATGTAACATTTGATAACCGAAGCATGGCTGAGATCGAAAAGATTTACTTGGACATTTAAATTTTGTTGAGTGACATGAATTAATCAAAGAAAAGAGTATAGCAAACTTGTTATATCTCTTCTTGATATTCGGATATTAATCAGATGTTGAATAGATTCATGAGATTTGTTGATTATTCTTGTGAGAAGTTGAAGGATGTAGCACTAATTAGAATACGTTGATGATGTGGTTTATGACTTGATGTTGTTAAGAGTCTTGAGATGTGGATTGTGTGGAATCGTTTACTGAAGTTGTGATATTGTTTGGTATTAGGTTAGAATGGTCAACAAATCTTAGTCATGGTCTTCTTCATCTGAAAGTCTGTCAAGTCGCTTCCATCGAGTCAAATCGCTACATAACTATAAGTACACAACTCGCTGCTTTAAACCCAACTCGCTTTTGACTCAATAGTCAAAAGCAGTATATGCACAGCAACTCGCTTCCTGTTTATCATAACTTCACAAGTTGCTAACTTCATTTTAAGTCAAGTCGCTAGATGAAGTCAAGTTGCTAACCTTTTGACAAGTAGCTAGGTCTGATTTTTTTTTTCTCAAGTCGCTAGCATAACTCGCTTCTTGATGTTGTGACAAGTCGCTAATGACCTGACTCGAGAGTCAACTAGCCACCAAGATGAAACAACAAATCCAGAAACATCAAACCCACCAAGTCGCCACCAAGAATGCCAAAACGTACAAACCCAAACCCAGAAAAAACCAGCAGAAATTGCATCATATTAACCCATTTGACCATGAAAAACATACTGCTTTGACCACTTTTGACCATTTAAGACCATTTGTTTTCACAGTTAGTACCAAAAGTCTAAAAAGATGGAAATACAAATATCAATTTTGGACATAGATGACACAAAGACAGATATTGTTCACATGTAAAGACCAAGACTTTTAATATTTGACCAAACAAAAAGGATACAATACATGATAACAAATTGTTTTACCAAACATACAAAACAGAAAATAATCCGACCATTAAAAGTACAAAACAGTTTTATCAAGGTACAAAAAACCACAATAAATCAACACAACACAATAACCATGGCTTTGGTACCAATTGTTAGGATCTTAAATTTAATGTGTTGATGATTTGGGAGGCCTTGGATGATGATGATACAAGTATGCCATGTTTTAGAGAGAGAAAGAGTGAGAGGGTGTTCTTGGTAGAGACTTGCTTAACAAATTATGAAAGGTTAGATTGAGAAGCACCACCCCTTCCATAGATGGAAGGGGTATTTATAGTTACAAGACAACACGGCCTCCTGACGGCCTGTGGATCAGGTATACAGTGGGTAAAGACCTGTCCTTCCTCCACGGTGATGCACTAAACTAATCTACGCTACAAACTAACTAATTAACTACTGAACAACGTAAATAACTACAAATCTACGAGCTAACTTATTCTAGATAATATTTGGGGTGACCAACTCTTCACAATGGAATTTCCAATTCCTAACACCCCCTTATAAGTTCAAACTTGTCCTGCCTTGTCCCGCCCGTTCTTCAGTCTTCTTGTCTTCAATCTTGGTCTTCAGTCTTTGTCTTCAGTGATTGTAGTTGATGAGAAGTTATGGGATTCAGTGAGTTATTGTCATCACTCACTGAACCCATCATCTTCTTCTTGACTCAGTCTTCATCCCTTGAGTTCCGCCTCACTGAGTGGAGAGACTATTCTTCTAAGTCTCGTTCAAGTATCCGAAGATGACTCCACCGGTGACTATCGCTCATGACACGGTAATGTTTAAGGTCATAAACACTTAGGGTATTTTCTATTCAAATCCTAGAATTACGGGGTTTGGGTATTCACTGAACCTAACAGTCTCCCCCTATTTGGATATACAAATAGCCTAAGTGTTTTGATCATTGTAAGTGAGCAAGAGGCTTCTTCTTACACTAAATGTACTAGTAAGCATAATAAAGAACACTGATCTTAACAAAATATATCGTTTATTCATAGTCATTTACAAGTTCCTATCAGCTAGTACAAAAGTTAAAGGATAGATGTTGTTGCAGTGATGTCAGTCCATGTGGTAACCAAGTGCTTCCAGCTTCGGCTTCTTAGAGAGGAGAGTTTCTTTATCAGGATGGTCATTTATCTTTATCCTCAGGTTAGTGCAGAACCTGATGTTCTCAGGGGACTTGATTTGAGATGTCACCATCAAGTAACTTACCATTGAAGCAACACCAGCCAGGTCAATGTCGCTCTATCTCTGAAATGCAGGGTTTCCATAGACATCAATGAAGAAGAGTCCTCTCTCAAGCTGCTCAATGACTAAGTTGTTTACAACCTTTAAGCCTTTAGGGAGTTCTTTATTGCAGTCGAATCTAGGGACTTTGGCTTCCGGTTCAGTTTCTATTCTCTTTCTCTTTCCATGGGATGATTGGGGTTGAGTGCTTTGAGCTTCAAGGAGGGCAAGTTGAATTCCAAGCCCAGTGGGCGCCTTCCTTAGTCTTTCATACCTTCTGCTTAAAGATCTCATCAGGTCTTTGACAGCCAAATTTTTCTTCTTCTCTATGATAGGACCAAGTTCATCCAATTCAATGATCCTAAAGTCAGGAACTTTAAAGGATCATGAACTTCAAGTTCCTCTTGTCCACTCCCCTGTAGATATTCATCGCAATTGGCTTGGAGTTGTAAATGATCTTTACATCAATGATAGGCTTAGGGTCTCTTCTACTAGACATCGTCCAGTTGTAATGATCCACCCTTTCTTTCCTCAGCTCTGCAGCTTTCCTAGCCTTTTCATCCCTTCTCTTCCTTAGAGCAAGCATTTCAGCATCCTGCGCAGCTTTGAATTCAAGGCCAGCTTGTCCACTTTCTAGTGACTTAGGATCGATCCCTATTTTCTCAGCCTCTTCATGAACTACCTTGACCAGGGTAGCCTTGCTCTTTCTTTCTTCTTCAGCTAGTTTCTTGACTCTTTCCTCCTTCTCAAGATAGGCACTCAACTGCTCCGCAGGCAGTAAGTACTTTTTTCCATTTATCTCATAAGGAATCTTGATAGGCTCAGGCTTTGTCATTACGCTTTTGCCTTTGTCTTGAGGAGTAGTCGTTGCTGAATATTGTTGTTGTTGAGGTTGTTGAGGTGGTAGAGTTGAGAGTGGTACAGCCTGAATGGGTTCTTTGTCCGAGGTATCATTGGCTTCTTCAGTGTGCTCCCCCTCAGTGTGAGAGGGAGGTCTATCAGTTCCCGAGGGATCAATACCCTTCTCCCCCTCAACTTGTGTTAAAGCTATGATGAGAGCACGAGTTGTTGGTGGCACTAATGCAGAGGAGTAGCCTGACCTTTGAAGAATTGATACATCTCAGCCATCATAAGCTTAATGGTTGAGGTATCTTATTGAAGCACATTGACCTTTTCTTCAAGAGCAGCTTGAAAACTTTCTATAGTAGACATTTTAGGCCCAAGATTCCAGGCCATAGAAGTGGAGGACTTAACCAGAGCAGCAGTGTGCTTCTCCAAAAGGTTGATGCTGGAGCAGATGTTGTTGACTGATGATTGGATGGGTTGAAGATTGAAGCTTTTCAGGAGGCTTAGGACTTCACTGATAATTGTTGCATTTTGATGTAGGCCTCTGATGCTTCAAGGAACTTCTTTGTATGCTCAGGGCCGTCCTTGACAGTATTTTGAATAGTATCCAGCTTGGTGTGTGTCTCCAGAAAGGCCTTGAGGAGCTTCTTGAGATTTTCATCCAGCATGTGGAGAGCATGGTACATGTTTTCCCTATGGTCTAGATTTTCACCTTGCTACATCATCATACCACATCACCATGCAACATCATACACCTCCCCACCTACCTCCCCTCTCGAAAAAAACTTTTCCCGCCAAAAATATTTTTTTTTGGCAAATTTTTTTTCCCGCCAAAATTTATTATTGCATCACGGTTATAAAGTTACTTCATCACAATCATGATTTTAGTACATTAAGGTTATAAGTTACTGCATCACAATTATGATTTTAGTGCATCAAACTTATAACTTACTAAATCATGCATCATAGTTGATACATTTAACTATTAATTATGATGCAATAACTTATAATAAAGATGCACGAAAACTTATTAGTGCATTAAGGTTATAAGTTACTGCATCACAATTATGATTTTAGTGCATCAAGGTTATAAGTTACTGCATCATGCATCATAAGTGATGCACTTAACTATTAAGTATGATGCAGTAACTTATAATAAAGATGCACCAAAACTTATTAGTGCATTGTTATAAGTTACTGCATCACAATTATAAAGTTACTTTTGATCACAATCATGATTTTAGAGCATTAAAGTTATAAGTTATTGCATCACAATCATGATTATGATGCACTAACTTTATAATTGTGATGCAGTAATAATTTTTGGAGGGAAAAAAATTTTTGCCAAAAAAAAAAGTTATTTTTGGCGGGAGAAAAAAATTCGCGATGGGGAAGGGGTTGGGGTGGTGATGTTGCATGAGGTGACACATATCACCCCCACATTCCTTCCTAGCCTTTTCATTATAAGGCTCAAGGGTGTGGGCGGGAAAAGCATAAAGGAAAATAGCGAGACCACAACATTTACCACACCTTCTTTAGCGGGAAAGAACAAAAGAAAATTGATACGGGACTTGAGTCCCAAGCAGAATGCACACAAACCAACAAAATCTAATGATATTTTAAGAGAGAAAAATGATTATATATTGTGTTTTGAGTAGGTATTTGTGTTTTTGGGGTATTCTTAAATGATAAATGTTAGGTCACCATTCTATCACATCACAACATGTATTCTAGAGAGAGAAAGTGGAAGGAACTAATGAAGGATTAAGAAAGGTTTATTTCAATTAGAACCAACACCCTCTCCCTTTAAGGGAGGGGGTATTTATAGTGTTTACATGGATAGGGGTGTTTCCCCTTGGTTCTAGAAGAACCTTTAATCACAGCTCATGGGTTTACTACATGAGCTGTAAATCTATTTACAAACATTTATAAACCATAATTATTAACATCCTATTACAAATTAAATGACCTACACTTTATAATAACACATGTTCCTAACAATCTCCCCCTAAGTGTTGGTCATCATTTGTTGTCTTGCTTAGGTTGTTTGACGTCTTGAACTTCTTTGGCATTCATAGCTTGTGACGTCTTTGATTCTTTGCAACTTTGTTCTTTGTTCTTGTTGTTGTGATTAGTTGTGAATTCTGCCTTTCATCAACATCATAGGTAAGGGTGTCTTTCTGTCTTTCTCCGCCATACTCATACTTCTTTAACTTTGAATCTCCAATTTTGTGTAGTTCTCAAGTCTTTAAACTTTGCGTTCTTTGACTTTGATGTAGAATCGTCTTTAACTTTGTGTTGCTTTTGACTTTGGTGAGAACTTTCTTTTGATACGATACTGGTATGAGTAGGTGGAGACGGTCATTCTTCCAAGAGACTATCATCATTACTGCATGAATATGTTAGTTTAAAATGCCAATTGATCATGGTGGACTTTTTCTTAAAGAATTGACCACTACGATTGTTTCTTGATGAATGTCTTGATTCCATTCATCTTGGTTGGGCACATCGGCCGTCGAATCCCGTTGAGGAGATTATCACTACATTGAATAAATTCAAATAATGACCAGCGTCTTGAGTTCGATTCATGAAAGGAATCTCCTTGGCGGGATTTCCAACACTTACAAGTTCGAATGTCGAGAGTATTAACAGCATAGTTTGAAAACACAACTCTAATTCTTACAAAGGTCATTCTGAATTGGAGGCCCTCAAGAAGGCTAACAAGATACACTAAAGTGTATCAACAATTCAGTGAGTCATTGTATACCGAAGCATCACTCACACTGTAGACCGTTTGAGACAAGTAACCACACTAAGCGTAACCCACAAGGGATTTTTGAAGTGACCTGCTGTTAGGGCTGTTTGATGTTGACCCTGGCAGGAATTTCCATTCAATCACTGAATGGCTTAGAAGGTTTAGTGCATTGCGTAGGGTTCCCTGTGAGAATGAAACAAGCTCTTTTGAGAGAACTTGAGTGGCTTAGAAGGTTTAGTGCATTGGGTCACTGGGTTCATGACGACTTTGTCTTCAATACCATTATCATCTTGTGACAACCAGTAGTATATGAATTGAACCCGGTGTCTGCCCTAAGTTGAATAATTTGGAGGGCTATTTCTTTTCACCCTTTTCTTTAAATTTTCTTTTTAATTCTTCAACTCCTTCTTTCTCCGATTCTAATTTTCTCCTTTTTCAATCATACCTAAGGACTTCTAAATACTAACTATTTGCAGTATCCTTGGGTAGATCCCTCCGGCTCTGGCGGATCATAGGACGTTTATTCCTAAACTTAGTCACCTTTTAACTCCATGACTATCCTATGTTTCCACAAAACCTTTTCTTAAAAATCTCTCAAGATGTTTATGATGAAAAACATGTTTTGCTAACACGTTGAGAGTTTTTGGTTTTGAAATACTCCCCACTCACATGTGCTTATGAGTTTTGACTGAAATCTGCACTGAGAGAGGGTAGAGCTTCTTGCTGAATTGATCGACTCTTGATAGACAATTCCCCGCGAGACACGGTTACGTTGTATAGTTAAAGAGTTCATTATCAGCTTTTAGGTGACAACTAGCTCTAATAACTACCTTGAAGAAGTAAACTCTCCTTGAAAAGGAGGTTAGACCCGTCAAAGTTCATGTCAATCAAGAGTGTCTCGGATTGGTACATTCTACTAAGATAAGTCTTGGAAGACAAATCCTTTCGATTACTGACATTCAAAGATCGTCAATTCATTGGTGATTTCTGAGTCGAGCACATGATGAGATTCCATAACTTCTTGATCAACAATTTTAATCACATTTCTCCCCCTCAAAAATAGCATATGTATGTTGTTTTAATGGTGATTAAAATATGCTTTTAATTTGAAATTCTTTTGGGAAGAAACGGATTTCAAAAATATTTGATTTTGAATAAAGATTTTGTGTTGGGCTTAGGTTAGGCTTTCGCTCCTTTAATTAGGATTGAGGAGCACTGACATACCCTTGGTCCTTTCATGGAATTAGATTTTGTTGAACAAAAGTAATCCCCCTCAAGTACGGAAACATATTCGAGGGATAACCTTCTTTAGCCGAATTTGATCCGTTTATTATATTACATGTGAAAACATGACATATTAAATGTAGTGTTATAATTCGGACTCAAGGTTTGAAACAGAAAAAAATTTGTAACTCACAAAAATTTCCTAAGTCACAAAAATATTTTGACACTTACAAAATTTTCTAAGTCACAAAAAATATTTGAAACTCACAAAATTTTCTAAGTTATAAAAAAGGGTAAGTCTAAATACACCAAGATTATTAGACAATAATTGTGTGTTTGACTTTTTATTGATTTCCTTGCTTCATTAATATCAATAATAATAATTAGAGTAAATTGCAAAAATCGTCCTCGTGGTTTAGCCAAATTGCAGATTTCGTCCGTACTGTTCATTAAGTGCAAAAACAGTCCTTATTTGACACTGTTTCGTCCAGTTTTGATCCCCCGAAACTAACACATTAGTTTTCGTCCGTTTTGAACGATTATGGGCCGAAATGCAAACCAAGAACACGATTTTCAATTTACTTTTTTATATAAAATGTTTTATATAAAACCTTTTATAAAAAAGTTTTATATAAAGCGTTTTATATAAAGTTTTATATAAAATGTTTTTATGTAAGAATATTAAAAAGTTTTTATATAAAAAGCGTTTCATATAAAATAACATTTTTATATAAAACTTTTTATATAAAAACATTTTGAAAAAGTTACTTGACGATAAAAATTATTCAAAACGTTATTTTTTCCGTTTTCATTTTTTCCATTTTCCTCGATTTTATCATTTTCATCCATTTTTGTTTTCTTTTACTTTTTTATACTTTTTCTTACGATTTTGTTTGTTTTATCCGTTTTGGTTTGTTTTGCCGTTTTCTTCTGGTACATTTTATTTATATAAATGGGAAAGAAATTACGTTTTTGTTCGAGTTTTCATATAATAATTTTTTATATAAACAGATAAAATCGGATGAAAATGGACAAAAATAAAAAGGAAAAAATTACGTTTTGTCCGTTTTATCCGTTTGGCTTAGTAGTTAGATTAGATTGTATTGTGGTTAAATTGTTGTATATTTTAGTGAAAGGGTAAATTAAATAGTGTATTAATTGTATGTCTTGAATAGTGTTTTTAGTTGTATTTGTGCTTCAAATAGTTTGTACATTGTGTTTTATAAATTATAATTTTTATCAAATGGGTGTTTTAAATACGACATTAATTACAAATGTTGACCAATCAATATGTGTAGGTGTTTATGCATAAAGTAATTATACATATAGCTTAAGTAGTTGTATTTGCTTAAAATCTATATATGAAAATCTTAAAAAATTAGAAGAGAGAGAGAGTCATCCCTCCATTATAAGTAGTATAGACTAGCAAGTACCGAGAGAGAGTCATCCCTCAGCGCGACATAGTTGCAATGACATACTCGTCTTTAATGACATAGTTGCATATAGATGTTGGTGTTGTAAAAATTGGCATAGTCTAAAAACTCGGCTAAATCGAGTATAAATCGAACAAAAAATGACTAAATCCGCCCTTCGGTTAATGCGCGTCAACTTTTCCAAAAATTAAAATTGAGATTTTATTTGAGTAAATGGCAAAAATGCGTCCTCGTGGTTTAGCCAAATTGCGATTTACGTCCGTGTTGCAAGGACAAAACTAACGGTGTTAGTTCGAGGACCAAAAGCCGAAGCAAGGTGTCAAATAAGGACTGTTTTTGCACTTAATGAACAGTACGGACGAAATCTGCAATTTGGCTAAACCACGAGGACGATTTTTGCAATTTACTCTAATAATTACGTAAAACTTTTCATCTTCTGTCATATATTTCAATTTTCTCTGTCTCCAAAACTTTACACCCACCATTAGTGACCAGTCCACCACCTCACTACCACTTCACAAATTGCAAAAACCTCATTTTAACCAAAGATTATACAAGCCAAATATATAAATAAATAAAAAATAAATAAAAAAAATCAAAGACCGACCCACATGAAACTCAAAAAACGTGGTTTTCTCCAGTGTCATGGATGTACCCGTCTGACATGACGGTAGTGGTTCCCCGGAGTATTTCCGGTGACATGGAAGAAGACGGTGGTTGTTTCTGGCCGTGATTTACGGCGACATGGTGGTTAGCAGCATAAAAAGTCCATGAACAAGATGCGTGGACTAACAGCGCCGTGTTTTCCAGCCATATGGCAGAAGACGATGGTAGTTTTCGGGTAGTGTTTTCAGGTCACATGGGAGAACACGATGGTGAGATGGAGAGTTGCAAGGAAGAAAAAGAGAATAAAAGTGAAAGTAACTATTCGTTATAAGGTTATTTAAAGTTTTAATAAAACTTTTTAGTCTTTTAGTTTTTCAATGCATAAAAGCTGAGAATAAAGAAAGGTTTATGTTTTCAATGTAGTTGACCAGATAAAAACTTCGGTGCATATAGTAGCACCCATAAAAAAAATTTGTAACACACAAAAATTTCTTAAGTCACAAAAAATATCTTTCGTAACTCACAAGATTTTTCATTTACTTTTCGAACTCACAAGGTTTTGAAAAATCCTAACTCACAAAGTTTAGAATCCTAACTCACAAGGTTTTTCATTTACTTTTCTAACTCAGAAGGTTTTGAAAAATCCTAACTCACAAGGTTTAGAATCCTAACTCACAAGATTTTTCATTTACTTTTCTAACTCACAAGATTTTGAAAAATCCTAACTCACAAGGTTTTTCAAACTCGCAGAAAGTTGGAGTTTTTAATTCCTAACTCACAAAACTTTCAATCTGCAAACTTGCAGAATCAGTCCAAACTCACAAAAGTTCAACCCAAGAAACTTGTGACTAGCAGAGTGAAGTCACAAACTCGCAGAAACTTGTGAACCATTTATCTAACTCGCAAACATTCATGTCAAAATCACACTGCTGCTAACTCACAAACACACATACAATCTTGCAAACTCGCAACAGATAGACTAACTCGCCAAACAATTTGTGAACTCGTAGAAATTCAATCTAAACACTTTTGCAAACTTGCAGAAAAATAAGTACACCCAACTCGAAAATAATCAAAATCAGAAACCGCATCAAAAGATCTTAATATCAAGAAACTGCATATCCTCACAAAAATCCACATCAAAAGATCTTGATATCAATTTCAATCACAAGTAAGGATAATCACAGATTCAATTTTCAATCATGAGCACAGATTCAAAATGGGCGATGCTAATTCAGATTAAAGAGCACTCAAATATCCACAATCTTATATCAATTTAACCATGAATTAGACAAAACACAATCTTAATCAAAAAACCCCTTTGAAAAACCCTAGAGATTTAAAAAGTTGGACGAGACCAAGACATTTAATATCATTGAATCATAAAATAATATGTAAACTTGATAACTTTCAATTTGTGGAAAAATATTTTTGGCCAGAAGAAAATGATTTTGATCGAACATATTGGGTACAGCAGATTAGATGTGATGAAAAAAATAGAATTTTTATTTTGTTTTGATAAAGTGATAGAGAAGAGATTAGATCAGGTAGAAATTTTCTAACTAGATGACACCAAGAGTAGATGTGCTTTGGGAGAGGCGAATATGGTAGCACCATTTATGTGGTAGTGTGCGTTAACAAATATTGAAAATTAATTATTATTTTTTTTTTTAGATTTTATCCTTTTGAGAGATAAATCTAAGATTTAAATGATGAATTATTTTGAAGAAAGTGTACAAACTTTGATTGAAAAATTACGTTCTCCCCCTCAAAATATGTTTTCGTGTGAAATGTTTAAGGAAAATGAAACATATTTTGAAACGAAGTTCACACTTTTTTTGGGATTTTTTTAAAGATTTTATATTTTTGTATTTTGATTTTGAAATATGTATTGACAATGAAAGATGTTTTGGTGTTTAACTTTTTAAGAACGTTTGAGTAAATTTTCCAGATCTTCTGGAGTCAAACACCGCATGCCAATTTGATGGACAAGCTCAGTAAACCTTGCGGGTGGCAAGGCTTTTGTGAACAAATCCGCCAATTGGTATTGTGTACCCACAAAGTATAATTCAATTGTACCCTTTTCGACATGCTCTTTGATGAAATGATATCGGAGAGCGATATGCTTTGATTTGGAATGTTGAACCGTGTTGCGAGAGATGGCAATGGCACTCTTGGAGTCACAGATACATTGGTATCTTGTTGAGTACAAAGGTAGTCCATCGGTTGTGATCTCATCCAAATTATCCGAGCACTGACATGTGCAAGTATTACTTATGTTGAAGAGATGGATGTACGATCTTGTTTCTTTTCTGCCAAGACAAGTTTATCTCCGAAGCTGAACACCACCAGATGTACTTTTGCGTGTATCTAAACAACTGCGTGATCGGCATCGAAAAAGCTATTAGTGCAAAACCAGAATCCCGGATACCGATTCCCAAGTGAATGGTTCCCTTTACATAGCGAAGGATTCTTTTAGCCTCATTGAGGTGTCTTTCAGTTTGTCTTGACTGATAACGGAACAAGATATCACACAAATACAATGTCGGTATCTTGGCATTAGATACATGAGAGACCCAATAATACTTCGGTATTTTGTAGGGTCAATCACTTTCCCATGTAAATCGGCGTCCAGCTTTGGTGATGTTGCAGACATAGGTGTGTTATTAGTATCACAACTTGTCATTCCATGTTTCTTTAAGATTTCAAGAGCATATTTGGACTGATTTAAAAATATGCCACGGGGAGATTGATGAACCTGAAGTCCTAAGAAGAACTTTAGTTCACCCATAATGGACATTTCAAAATTTTGTTTCATTAAATTTGCAAAAGCGTTTAAGTACTTTTTATGTGTTGAACCAAAAATGATATCATCAACATAAATTTGAACAATTAAAATATCTTTCTCGTGACGTTGAATGAAAAATGTTGGATCAACAGTTCCTGTGGTAAACTGATTAGCGAGAAGAAATTTTGACATTTTGTCGTACGAGCCCGTGGGGCTTGTTTAACCATAAAGAGCCTTTTGAGCTTGTACACGTAGTTAGGATGTTCGGAATCAACGAATCCTTCCGGTTGACCCACATAAACTTCTTCACGGTGTTGACCATTTAGAAACGCCGTTTTCACATCCATTTGATAAACCGTGATATTCTTGTGTGCGCACATGCCGAGAAATATCCGTCACGGCTTCAAGCCTAGCTACTGGTGCAAACGATTCTTCATAATCTATTCCTTCTTCTTGAGAATACCCTTTAGCCACAAGACGAGATTTGTTGCGAATAACATTGCCTTAAGCATCCAGTTTGTTTTTCGGATCCATTTGAGTCCAATGACATAAATCCCGTCTTGGAACAAGTTCCCAGGACTTGAGACGTTTGACCGATTCAACTCTTTTGCATTGATTCAATCCAATTGTCATATGTCATAGCTACTTTGATGTTTCGTGGTTCTTCTTGACAAACGGTAAGAGCATAAACGCAAGTTTCAGCATCGGTGTGAAGACGTTGTCTTGTCATGACTGGGTTAGAAGGGTTGCCAATCACATTTACTAAGGGATGATCTTTTGTCCATTTATGTGGTGATGATTGAATGTTGCATGCATATTAGACGGATCCAAATTGCGTGAAGAGGACTCGTCAATGTCAGGAATGGTTTGAGCCGGAGCAAATGGATTGAAAAAAGCATTTCCGTCATAATCTGCGAGTGCGGGTACTTCTTGAGCATGTGTTTCATCAGACTGTATCGGTGTTGGATGCAATGTGTTCTTCATTGATTGAGAATCATTCATGGTGCATCGGTGCAACGATTGTTGTTGTTGTTGAAGCAGTGTATCGGGTATTGGATTATTTTCGAGGGTGTGCGTGAAACTTGATCGATACATGAGGCACTTTCGTAAATCTCATCAAACAGAGGAGCAAACAAAGTTTCCAATTGTTGACGAGTGAATTCCATGGGTGGAACAGCTGATGAAAAAGGAAAATTTAGACGGTTGGATGCGGGTCCTAAGCGGTTTTGCTCAGAAGCCATCTCTGTAAGCTCATCAAAGTTGACATGAACGGTTTCCATCATTTGTCGAGTTCGACTATTCCAAATTCGAAATCCTTTTGAATTCTCACAATATCCAATGAACACTCCAATGTCGGCTTTCGTGAAGTTTACCAATATCATCACGATTTTTAGGATAACTTTCGTTCACGCAGAATACATGAAAATATCGATATCGGTTTTGCGGTTGTGAACAATCTCATATGGAGTTTTATTATGGCGTGTATGAATGATGGAACGGTTTTGAGTAAAACATGCAGTTGAGACGGCTTCAACCCACAAGAAATCCGGTAATTGTGAGAAAATCAACATTGTTCAAGCAGCCTCCACTAACGTTGGTTTCGTCTTTCGACAACACCATTTTGTTCAGGGAGACGAGCAATCGAGGTCTGATGTATGATTCCAACTTTCTCAAAGTAAGCACGAAGTGTTTGATTCTTGAATTCAGTTCCATTGTCTGTTCTTACAATTCGAGCGGTGTTTTGAGTTGAACCTGAATCTTTGTGAGAAAGGTGATAATCATTGTTGGAGCTTGATCTTTAGTTCTAAGAAAATAGACCCAAGTCCATCGTGAATAATCATCAACAATAACCAGAATGTAGCGTTTGCCATTCACACTTTGTACACGCATGAGACCACATAAATCCATATGAAGCAAGTGAAGAACATGTTGAGAACTTGGTTACGGTTTTGAGGAAAGTTAGATCTCTTGCTCTTGCCTTGTTCACAAAGCGAACATAAGTGATCTTTGGTGTATCGAACCTTGGAAGACCATCAACTTATGACGAACGAGTTCGGTCATGGTTTTGAAGTTTAAATGAGAAAGCCTTTTGTGCCATAACCATGATTTTGTCGAAGTTGCTTTAGAGAGAAGACAAATCGGTGAAGATGCAATCATATCAGACATAGGAATCGCATAAATATTTGTGCTCGATTGCCGTGAGTAAGTCATGTCCTTCCAAATCACGTACGTAACATGTTTTAGAGCGAAATGCAACTTCCAAATCATTATCACGAAATTGTCCAAGCGAGAAAAGATTGTGTCCAAGACCTTCGACGTAATAAACTCGACTGATCTCGACGTTTCCATTAACATAATCTCCATATCCCATTATTGCAGCAAAATGATCATTTCCGAATGACAAGACCGATGAACTTTGAAACAAAGTTTACTAACAACTTTAGATTGCCTGTCATATGTCGGGTACATCCGCTATCAACAATCCACGAGCGAGTTGAATCACCGCAACACCGAAGACAACGAGGGTGATATGATAGAAGCAGTGGAACCCAAAGAGTTAGTGGGTTCCATTATGTTAGTGTTACACACATTTGCACATTTAGGAATCCATTTAAAACTTAAGGTACGCTGCAACCATTGTTGCCATAACCAATTAGTTTTCGCTTTGGTCTTAGTGAAGTCACTAGGTGAGTATACTTTCTTAGAAGATGTTTTTGCAGCAATGGGTGTGTCTACAGATTTCTCAGAAACTACATTATGCACCTTCCCTAAATTCAATTTTGCAACTATTGGGGACCTAGAGGGAGGGCCAATTATAGATTTCTTAGAACGAGCTAACAGAGAATTTGCAACACATTTTTCATGATTACCAGACATCATACTCTTACGACAAAAACACGGAAGCATTAACGTTTGAAACGTTCTGGACTTATCATTTGTTGCCTGACATTAGGATTAGAAGTTGCCAAATTTGAATCTAAAGCGGATGCAACATGATTTTTATTCGATTTCCTAAGATGAACTTCTACTACGATGTGGGACGAGTGCTCTTCCTATGTTGCGAGATCCTAGTATTTTCTTTTTGTCTCTTATTCTCGGATCTTCTAACATTAGTAGACGCAACTATTCCTGTAGAAGTGGAAGAAAGCAAATTAGTTTCCCGAGTTTTATCAATTATATACATGCCAGGAGCAATCACGTTTGTGTTACTATACTTGCTAGATTCTTGTTTAGCTAGCTTTTCTTTAAGCTCAATGATGATGTGTTTTTGATCCTGAATTATGGAATTTAATCTTCCTTGTTCACCCAACATTTGTTGAGTGTATTCAACATGGTGATCAAGTTCTTTTGACGCTTTAGAACGAACAATTTTAAGAGAATCAAAAATCGTTCGGCCTTTCGAGATCCGGTCCATCATCAACTCAGTCAGATCTTCTTGTTTGACCGCTTTGATTAGGCTTCCTTTAACGGATTTGATCGGCATTTCGTGCCTGCAGTCCTGCTGAATTCGACCTTTTATCAGGGCCTCGCTACTAAATGAACTGAGTCCTCTATTGACCAAGAACGTGGGTTAGACTTTAAGGGACCATTCCCTGTAAGGAATGTCGCTATTCGCGGTTTGCTTACTTAGTGCTTTCGCTAAGGTGACGACTTGAATGAAACTTTCATTGGGAAAGGGATAGATAAACAGAGTCGGGGTCATAGTACTGAGCCAGTTTAGTTTCCTTTTTGACTTGTGCAATCTCTTGTTCATATTTGAAAATTTGACGTTTTAACAACGCATTTTCATCATCAAGAAATTCGACTTTTGATAGTCGCGACTGTTCCAAAGAAAACTTTTCCTTTTGATTTTGGAAAGCAATTTCAGATTCAATTGTTTGAGGCTGACACCATTGAAGTCTTCGTTTAAGTTCAGAAATCTCCATTGAAAGTTTAGATTGGACATCATCTTTTTGTGAAAACATTTTCTCATTTTCCTCTTTTAATTTCTCAATTTCATGCCTTAACATCTGATTGTCCATTTCCAACATTTGAATCACATTGAGATTCTCAGCATTAAAACGATTATCATTCACGAGAAGCAATTTCACAATATATAACCACGAAGCAATATTAGCGAGAAGAGCATCTTCTAACAATTGATCAAAGGCATTTTGAAGAACTTGGTTTTTGCATTGTTCTTGTGGCTGAGTTTTCAAGTGTGTTAGAAGCTTCAATCCTTGAAGTCACCTCTTGTTGAAGTTCCCTTTCCAGTGTGTTTACCTGACGCAAATGTGCGACGTGAGGTGAAATTTGGGTTTGAAACATTTGTCTTTGCTCTCTTGCATAAGCAGATTGAAAATTAGATGCTTTTAACTCAGAATTTTTCTCAATTGTTGAAGTTCCCTTTCCCAGTGTGTTGCACACAGACGCAAATGTGCAACGTGAGGTGATATTTGGGTTTGAAACATTTGTCTTTGCTCTCTTGCATAAGCAGATTGAAAATTAGATGCTTTTAACTCAGAATTTTTCTCAATTGCCGTTTCTAAAAATGAAATATCTTCCATAAACGTTTGAAAGTATCGTAATACTAAACAAGGTTTAGGAGTTTTTGGCAACGAGTTGCTTTTGCAAGAGGACGGTAAGGACCATTTATTTGTGCAACAACATGAACGGGACCTTCCACAAAGATGCCTCGCTTAATTGAAATATTATACGATGGTGTTGAAATGGCATTCAGTTTGTAAGAAGCATTTTCTCTTGTGTAATCATATGGTAAAATTCCATTTTGTCGCAATTTTAAGCGACTTCGATCATCTTGTGTCCATTGTTCCTTACAATCAAATACAACAAGTTGCATGCTTGGATCTAAAAGACATTGAGCACTATACAATATGGGCATTTCCTTGAGAGCGTGGAAGAAAGCGTGTGTGATTATACCCAAGAGCAAAGCGTTTTGAGTCATCGGGACTGGGAGTAAGTTGACATTTCAATCGCTTTTTCTTGGTGGCCAATCTTATATACAACAGATGCCAAAATCTTTTAACCGTCTTTCGAAGAATTTCCTCGATTTGATCATCAATGCGTTTCTTAGATTTCCTTTTGAATTCAAAAAAATTTGACCGACTTGTTGAAAAATCTTGTTTAGTATTGGAAAGTTCCATTTGAAGATTTTAATGTTTTTCAAGTTCGACTTTTCTTGTTCAATTTTAGAAATCTTTTCGTTATTTGACGCAACAATTTCGTGCATCTGATGTTGAAGATTTTGTGCGTTAACGTAAGATTTTTGAAAGGCCACTTCAAAACTTGTTTCTCAGGTGGGTTTAGTTTCAAAATCATTTATCCGTTTTCGACAACTCTCAAGTTCGTGATCAAGGAGGTAATCTCAGCCCTAAGGTTTTGGTTTATCTCATTACATTTTGCGGTTTGGGCTTGCAATGGCAGAAGTAATGAATTAAGATATTCTGAATCTAGACCATGAGTTGCTTCACTCTGTTCAATATGTTCATTATTTTCATCATCACTTAGTTCATCAAATGTAACCACGGGGTTAATTTGATCAACTTCATTATGATTAAATGATGATTCATGTTGAACAGTTCTTCTCATCAGTGCTTGATCGCTCACAATTGCATTTATGAGGCATATATCGAGTGTAATTCTGAGATGGAGACCGCTGTGTCATAGACCGGTCCATTCTCTTTAACTAATGTGATGTTCTGCATATTTGCCATCAAAACAACTGCAGCATTTGCTTCCAAATCTTCATATTCATCATCCGAGAGTATACGCCATAAAACCTTGTTGAGTTTCACTGAGTTTCTCCCCACCTTCATCCTTGTATGCCATCAGCATGACTTGTTTGTAGTAATCACCCCTCTTTTCGGTGGTTCAGACAAGCATTAGCAAGATGTCCTTGCTTTTTGCAATTATCACTGCGAATAGTAGTCCCTGAAGCCGGTGAATTCCCTGTTTCCACAACTTGAACATTTATCTTGAAGTTATTACTACCCCAGTCCCGTGCGATGTTTGACCATTCCTACAATACCAGAATACCCACTTGTAATCATTCGACGACCACTAGTTCTGTTCTGAACTTCAACTTTGCCACCTTGTATAACTGCGTAACTTTTGGGATTTGATGATGAACAAAGACGATTGTTTGACTGGGTAGAGAACTTGGAAGGCTTTAGCAATAAAGGCCATTCCATGATTCAATGCTTCAAAAGCATCATGTTGATCATCATTGGTCGAGCATAGTATCGATGTTAGAATCACCTTCGGGATTGACTTGATGAGAAGGTGTGGGTGGAGCATAAGCAAAGTGACGTTGTTGTTAAGAAAAGCATGATTTGACTTTGGGTATAGATTCGATAACCATGTGCCATGAGCAATCGATCACAATCGGTGGTGGTGGAGGAAAACCGTGTGTGCCACGAGCTTCTTTATCTTTGAGAACCTCATATTGATGATGTTTCAGATAATCATACAACAACCCATACTTGACATCATGAAGATCCTTGACTTGTCGAACAAAAGTAACATACTTATGCCAATCAGGTCCTAATGAGTTCAGAAACTTTGTGTTAATAGCAATTGTTGGAAGATCAATCTTATGTCGATGCAAATCATTGACCACATTTGTGAAACGATGATAATATGATTCAAGTGATTCCCAGGCTCAATGGTAAACACATCAAAGTTGTGATACAGCTTAGACTCCATATCGATCTTGTTCATTCGGTGCCTTCCATCAAAAGATGAATTTGTTCCCACATAGCTTTTGGTTATCGTGCATCAATACTTTTAAATCGGATTAGGAATTCCAAGAAGTATTTGTTGCATAGCAAGCTCATCGGCTTCAAGATGAAGTAGTTGTTATGGTGTTAAACGACTCGGTGGAACAATTGAGATAGTATCGGTCTTGGAGGAACGACTTTAGGATCTCGAGAACAGTTTCATTGCCATTTAAAACGGTCCTTCTAGTATCACCTTCTTGAGATACTTACCATGAGGTTTCTTGAGTTCCATATACCTTAGAAATCGACTTGTCCATTGCACATAATTGCACTGTGTAAGCATTGGAAGACGAGAGTATCGAACCAGCTTCATGAATTGATTGTTGACTTGTAACAGCTTCACACATTTGAGAAAACCAAGTTTGTTGTTGAGGGATTTGTGGAACCATTGACATTCGTTGTTGAACTTGTTGAGGAGGTTGTAGAGGAGCTTGTTGTGGAGCTTGTTGTGGGGGTTGATAAGGATAATAGGGGTAATGGGGATAATGTGGATACGGTGGTTGAGACATAATTGTTGATTGACGAATGATGTGGATCGTTAAGGATAATTAAGGTTGATGTTGTTTAGGTTTAGGTAGATTAGTAGCAAAGTCCGGAAATCCTAACTCACAGAAATTCAAAGTAGCAAAAATCCAAACTTGCAGAAATCCTAAGTAGCAGAAATCCAAACTTGCAGAAAAGCAAACTCACAGGAATCAGAAAAAACCAAACTCGCAAGATTCTTGATTCGCTCCTGAACAGTCAAGTTTAATCACACAAGCTGACCACTTGTGAATGGTCAACCGTAATAAACTTAAAACAGCTCAGAAACAAATGCAATTAAGATCAGGAGTATAGTGTGTATCCCGGGTCGTTAAGTCCCAACGAGGTGTGAAATCTGTAATACAACGAATCTGTGATCGAGTGATATTGAATGGGAAAAGGTTTGATTGATTTGGAATATTTATACCTAAAGAAAAAGTTTGTAAATTCTGAGGCTTAAATGCAAATTAAAGAAAATTAAAATGATAAATTATATTAAATAAACGCTATCACTATTTTAAAATTGATTAACGTTTATAATCTAAAACTTACGTTTAAATTAAAAACTATGTAACGTACGAAATAAAACGTGAAAATAAAGAAGGAAAATACCTACGGATATGAAAAATACATTTTTACAATCCTAAATATACTAGAAAATTATTGGAAAAAGAAAATTATTTTTATGACTATTTATCTAATTATTATTAATTAAAAACTATTTATTAATTATCTAAAATGCACTAAATTATAAGAAAATACAAAATTAACCTAGAAAAATGAAATTATAACTTAGAAAAATCTAAAATATTATAAAACTAATTTTAAAACTGAAAATATATTTTTTAGACTTTTTATGTATTTATTATGAATTTAAAACTATTTAAAACTAATTAAAATGCTAGAAAATACTATTTACGCTAAGAAAATTATGGAAAAATAATTTTTATGACTTTTTGAATATTCTAAAACTAGTAAAATTGAAATTGCTTTTTTCTGACCTTTTTATTATTTATTTGAATAGAATGCTATTTAAAAATACTAGAAAATGAATTAAAATGCAGAAAAATAGCAAATAAGCTTGGAAAATTATGAAAACTTCCAGTCAACTATAAATTACTACTAAGAATCTAGTACAAATAACAGAAACTATTTTGGATCACAAGAAATATGAAATGGGTGCACAACTAATGTAATAAGTTAAGTGAAATAAGCTATAAGCTAACTATAAGCTACCATAAGCTACCTAATGCTCAAACTGACCTAAACTAACTAAGGTAAGCCTAATTAAGCTAATCTTCACTACCCTAATCTACTAATGATCCATTGAATGAAATTTCAGCTTATGAGAATTCTTAAACCAAACAGCCTAACTGAGGTAACTTTAAGCAACTGCACAAGCTACACAAATAAGCTAGAGTGAGAAACAGATAATGGGGCCTGAATTTCACCAACCAAAGAGTGTCTAAACCAACTTACAGCTTCTAACAAGCTCTAATGAGAACTCTATCCATCTCAAGTTTGGTAAAAGTCATAGGCTGCTGACACAGGGCATATCAGGCTTGATTCAAGAGCTTATTTCAACCTTCAAAAAGCTTGTAATAATTTGACAAAAATAATTTTTAACTACTTGACCAACTAATCTAGGACATATCCCATTTTCATTAATTTTGGTTTAGAAACAAAACCATGAAAATTCAACAAAGTTTTGTGAAAATCCACTTTTTGCAACTTTTGACTTTTAAAGACAAGTATGAAAGTTTGACTAATCTGAGATTTTAGCTTATGATTCTTACTAATAGTGATGTTTAATGATGAAATAAACTTAATGCAAGCTATCTCTACTATTTCTAAACCTATATGCAAGATATAATTTCTAAAATCCTAACAGTTATGAACTTAGGACGTAATTAAATTTTGACTTTTATGGTATATAGATGCAAACAAATGACTGATATGAGTCAATTATATCTAAACAATCCTATACTAACTATTTTCAACTGATAAACTAACCTCTAACACAGATTAACAAGCAGATCCAAACACCTCTTTATAAAACTGTTTTGAATCTTTTAACACTAAAACAAGTTTTTAAACTAAGTAACCTATTGATTAACTGATATTAGTTATATTTAAAGTGATTTAAGCCAAAGTTAACTAGATTATAACACTTATACTTAAAATTGTAAATTTTTAAGAAATGACTTACAAGATGAGTTCAAGCATAAAATAGAGAACCAAGGTGAGATCACACCTATAGCTTCCCAAGAAGCTCTAACCCAAAAAGCAATCCATATATCACCATACTTGATCTTTTGCACCATCTTTACTTGATTTTTGATTTTTAATCTATTTTTTTGGTATTTTTCTTGTTTTTCTGTTTTGTTGAATAAAACTGGATTTGAAAGGTTTCAAACAGCTTATAAGCTTTGTCAAAAGCTTATATGAGCTTAAGAAGCAATAACAACAATTATTAACAACTTTTGCAAATTATGAGAATTTAACCATGGAAATTGACATAAACTGAATTCGTACATAAGAACTGAAATTGAAACTGAAATTATGTTTTTATTACACTGAGGTTTGATTACAAAATACTTGAAAGCTTTAAATAAACACTGGAAATTGAAATTTAACTAAAACGACATTACCTAATCTAAATTACACTACTTAGTTATCCATACTGCTTCGTTCTTCATATTTTTTGACTTTATTTTGTTCCTTGTCGACCTCAAAGCATTTCCCACCTCTCTTGAGCCATTGGATCCATCAAACTCATATAAACCGTCCATGTGGAAATTTGGCGGGAAAGTCTTTGAGCGGGTATTTAGCATTTAATGCTTCTTGGTGTATGAAGAGGTGGAGGGGAGTGGGTAGACAGGTGGGGGATAGGTGAGGTGGAGAGTGAGAAAACGGGTGAAACCTGGGTTTCGTGGTTCACAGAATGTAGGAGAGGAGATGAACGATACAGGCGGTATTATTATTTAAACATAGGTTTTGGGCTTTGGACTTGGGCTTGGGTTAACTGGATTGTGTTTTGGGTTATGGGTTAAATAATACAAGGGTCCGTTTGTTGTAGCTAGTAAACCAAGGACCATTTTGTAACTTTCTGAAAATGAAGGACTGAGATTGTAACTTTCCCAAAGTTTACACAAGGGTTAAATTTGCCAAGTTTCATTTACCAAAGGACCAATAATGTTTATTTTCCAATTTTATCGTCCAAGGGAGATTTTGCCAATTTTGAAACTTGAAGGACCAATCATGTAAATTCTCCAAACTTATCATATAAGGACCAATTATGCCACATTTTAATAGTACAAGGGTGTTGTTTGAATAATTTCCATTTTTGAACACCCATGGACTATTTTTGACATTTTTTCAAAGTTGAGGGACCTTTTCTGTCATTTGCCCAAAGATTCATTCAAGGACCATTTTTGACAATTTAGAATAATTCAAGGACCTTGAATGATATTTTACAAGTTTTGAATTACCGGGACTAGTTTTGACAACTTTTGAAACTTGGGGACTAAAAGCGCCAATTTTGCAAACTTGATAGTTTTTCATCGATTTTGATATTTTTGCATTTAAAACACATAAAACACTTATTTGTGATATTTTCACCATTTTGATGTATTTCGAGTGTTTTGGATGTTTTTGCTTTAAATGGTGCAAAAATGATGAGTATTTAGACTATCAATCAATCCCACACTAAAGATATTGCTAGTCCCTAGCAATGTTTTGAGAAAAATTAATGGATTTCATCTCTGTACCAAAAGCCATTACTCGGAGTAGCCATTGTTTTAGTTCAAGTAAGAACTTTGGTACAATGATAACCAAATGATTTTGAGCAAACCATGACTTTCAACGGTTTTGATTTGTCTTTACCGAGCCGTTTATTCGGACTAGCCAACTCTTAGATAAAATATCTTTGGTGGGCTGATTACCAATTATGGTTTTCCAACTGCCTTTACCACAATCCATAAACTTGCGGGCTAGCCAACTCTTCACTAATTAAAGATATGGTGAGCCGAACACCATACAATTTTGGGCAAATTGCAAGCCATAAACGGGTTTGAGATATCTTTACCAAGAGCCATTTGCTCCTGGATTAGCCAATCCTTATGTGGGTTAGACATGGTGGATTGATTACCATTTGTTGTGTTTAGTACATAGTACTTCCACTAAAAAAAAATTTTTAATTTGGCCATTTTGGGGGAAAAGGGACTAAAAGGGTACATTTATGATCAAATTCACCGAATTTCCCCCACACTTAGAAATGAATATTGTCCTCAATATTCAAAGTCCCGGCTATTATGTCGAATCCTTGAACGTAAGAAGATAACATTACTAGCTAAGTGTAGAAACACAACAATTATTCTCTTTTTAATATTTACAATTTTCATTCATTTTTTAGATCTATATACAACATGTGGGGCATCTCCCCACACTAGGGTGGTACACACGGGTGAAAACCCATGTTTAACTACTTGTTTTTGATTACCGAGAGTAGCTAGACTTTCGACCCAATTCATTTGTTCATAGGGAAGTAAGTGGAAGAGACAATCTCCATTGGACTTTCATTTAAGATGTTTGTATAAACATTGAAGTACGTGAAAGTTCCACACCGATAAGATATACATAGAACCGGCCAAAATGATAAATGAAAATGCGGGATCAAAAATAGTGTCCTCATTCCCGAAGTGAAGAACAGGAGAAACCATGGATAGGTGGTGAAGAAAAGAAAGTCATGATAAAAATCTTGACTAACTCATCATCATCCGAAGGAGAATTCATAATAGCATGAATCTCATCATTTAAGCTCAATTGGTCTAGACATATCCCGGGTGTGTCTAGATCAAAGTAGAAGTTATCATACTCTGGTGGAGATATGATATGAGTGAGTTCACAGGAGGACTCCTCAAAGGCAAATGATTCATATTCGGGATTGATTTGAGTGAGTTCACTGGGAACTCCTCAAAAGTGAATGATTCATAATCGGGGAGAGAATTATGAGAATGAGAATTGGTAATACCACTAATCTTCTCTCCCATATGATCAAAATTGAACGTTTGAAATTCCGGAATAGAATCATCGAACAAAAGTTCACTATCCTCAAAGGGGATAGAATATGAAGTAGGCTTTTCATTAAAAGCCTCGATTTTAGAAATGAGAAGATTAACATTCAATAATGTAAGACGAAGAGCTTCGTCTTGGATTTTTTCTTCATCATTCTCCTAAGATGACATGTGCTCAGGAGGTAATTCCCCATATAACTTATGTCTCCACAAGATAAAGAATAGTCCTCATGTAATCGAGAGAACATCTCAATATGATCATTTTGGAAGACAAGAGGAGGAGGGATATCACACACATGATCAAGAATTCCCTGTGACTCTCTTGGGATTTGGACAAGGTTCTCAACACTAGACTTTATGAATTTGTCGATTCCTTTTCAGAACAAGTGTCAAGAAGCTCATCCCCATGTTTAGAGAGTGAGTGGGAATATCGGGTGTGATAACAACAGACTGAGGGAGTTGAGAAGGACTAGCATACATATGTTTTATACTTTCCATTTGTTCTTCTGCTAGTAATTCCATCATAGTCTTTTCTCCCCGATTTTTCATGGAAGGAATTTCAACTGATGAACTTGATGAACCATTATAAAATTGTAGAATATCAAGGATATCTTCATCATCATCGTCATCGGGAATGAAACGGAATCGAGAGCTAGATTTGGATGCTCTTTCTTTTGCAATTGATTCCCTAATAGATTTTTCAAAGGCAATTTGGGAATTTAATTTAATGCCCGCTTCTGGCTAACAAAACTTCCATGGATTTTTCATTTGGATTATCTTGGGAATGGTTACCTTCCTTCAAATCTTTCACTAAATCCAAAAGATCAAGGAGAAGATTTTGAGGAAGTGGCTCAGGCCGAGGTGGTGCCTGATTCATTTGGTCATGTAGAGGTTGGTCATGATACTGAAGAGTCGTAATTGTTACAAGGAAATGGGTTCCCTGTTTGACAATCCGAGCTAGAATGAGGACCTCCACAATACTCACAAAAGAAACTGATGTGGCTGAGTTATATGTGTTGTAGTCATAATTGTTGTCGAACCCGCTCATAGACAAGCGTGTTTCCGATTGACAATCGAATCGTAGTGTGAACCACCACAGTACTCACAACAAGAAAAGCTGCGAAGTCTCACAAAGGTGGTAGCTGATGGAATAAATCAGTTGTGTTATGGTAGGAATAGGGATCCCGGTTATAGATGTACCGCTTTCCGATTCCACCATGCTACAACTGGGGCAATTGCCACCATTATAAGGACCACCACACCATTGACAATCAAGAGGGTGAGGATAAGACATAGAAAGAATCAAATGGTTTCAGAGGGTAAGAAATATAGAATCAAAAGATGTGAGAGGGTAAAGATGGATATTTTTGGTATTTTTGGATAACATTTTGTAAAAACAAAGAATGAAAATATTTTTGGTTTTTTGTGTTTGTTGAAAACTTGAATAAAAATGTTTTTGGTAATCGATCCGTCAAACGAATTAACTTCACGATAATTTTGGTTTTATATGAAAACAAGGAAATATGGACAAAGATGGTAAATATACAATGGGTGTATATTCAACAGTCACTGATTCTTCAAATTGTGAGAACGCAGCACACACTCCCGGCAATGGCGCCAAAATTTGATTCGCTCTGACAGTCAAGTTTAATCACACAAGTTGACCACTTGTGAATGGTCAACCGTAATAAACTTAAAACAGCTCAGAAAGCAAATGCAATTAAGATCAGAGGAGTATAGTGTATCCCCGGGTCGTTAAGTCCCAACGAGGTGTGAACACTGTAATAAGACGAATTTGTGATCGAGTGATATTGAATGGGAAAGGGGTTTGAAGATTTGGAATATTTATACCTAAAGAAAAAGTTTGTAAATTACAGGGGCTTAAATGAAAATTAAAGAAAATTAAAATGATAAATTATATTAAATAAACGCTATCACTATTTTTAAAAGAGTAGTGATTGGCATGCCTAATTGGCATGCCTAATTTTATGACTAACAAACATCACCATACACTTGGCAAGATCAATGGTAGTTTTGAAGAGAGAGAAATTATGGAATCCATGTGTCAATCAATGAATGCATTAGTCAAAAAATTAGGCACATAAGTTAGTCATCTAAATCATTTCCCTTTTTAAAATTGATTAACGTTTATAATCTAAAACTTACGTTTAAATTAAAAACTACGTAACGTACGAAATAAAACGTGAAAATAAAGAAGGAAAATACCTACGGATATGAAAAATACATTTTTACAATCCTAAATATACTATAAAATTATTGGAAAAAGAAAATTATTTTTATGACTATTTATCTAATTATTATTAATTAAAAACTATTTATTAATTATCTAAAATGCACTAAATTATAAGAAAATACAAAATTAACCTAGAAAAATGAAATTATAACTTAGAAAAATCTAAAATATTATAAAACTAATTTTAAAACTGAAAATATATTTTTTAGACTTTTTATGTATTTATTATGAATTTAAAACTATTTAAAACTAATTAAAATGCTAGAAAATACTATTTACGCTAAGAAAATTCTGGAAAAATACTTTTTATGACTTTTTGAATATTCTAAAACTAGTAAAATTGAAATTACTTTTTTCTGACCTTTTTCTTATTTATTTGAATAGAATGCTATTTAAAAATACTAGAAAATGAATTAAAATGCAGAAAAATAGCAAATAAGCTTGGAAAATTATGAAAACTTCCAGTCAACTATAAATTACTACTTAGAATCTAGGAAAAATAACAGAAACTATTTTGGATCACAAGAAATATGAAATGGGTGCACAACTAATGTAATAAGTTAAGTGAAATAAGCTATAAGCTAACTATAAGCTACCATAAGCTACCTAATGCTCAAACTGACCTAAACTAACTAAGGTAAGCCTAATTAAGCTAATCTTCACTACCCTAATCTACTAATGATCCATTGAATGAAATTTCAGCTTATGAGAATTCTTAAACCAAACAGCCTAACTGAGGTAACTTTAAGCAACTGCACAAGCTACACAAATAAGCTAGAGTGAGAAACAGATAATGGGGCCTGAATTTCACCAACCAAAGAGTGTCTAAACCAACTTACAGCTTCTAACAAGCTCTAATGAGAACTCTATCCTATCTGCAAGTTTGGTAAAAGTCATAGGCTGCTGACACATGGCATATCAGGCTTGATTCAAGAGCTTATTTCAACCTTCAAAAAGCTTGTAATAATTTGACAAAAATCATTTTTAACTACTTGACCAACTAATCTAGGACATATCCCATTTTCATTAATTTTGGTTTAGAAACAAAACCATGAAAATTCAACAAAGTTTTGTGAAAATCCACTTTTTGCAACTTTTGACTTTTAAAGACAAGTATTAAAGTTTGACTAATCTGAAATTTTAGCTTATGATTCTTACTAATAGTGATGTTTAATGATGAAATAAACTTAATGCAAGCTATCTCTACTATTTCTAAACCTATATGCAAGATATGATTTCTAAAATCCTAACAGTTATGAACTTAGGACAGAATTAAGGAAATTTTGACTTTTATGGTATATAGATGCAAACAAATGACTGATATGAGTCAATTATATCTAAACAATCCTATACTAACTATTTTCAACTGATAAACTAACCTCTAACACAGATTAACAAGCAGATCCAAACACCTCTTTATAAAACTGTTTTGAATCTTTTAACACTAAAACAAGTTTTTAAACTAAGTAACCTATTGATTAACTGATATTAGTTATATTTAAATAGATTTAAGCCAAAGTTAACTAGATTATAACACTTATACTTAAAATTGCAAATTTTTAAGAAATGACTTACAAGATGAGTTCAAGCATAAAATAGAGAACCAAGGTCTGAGATCACACCCTATAGCTTCCCAAGAAGCTCTAACCCAAAAAGCAATCCATATATCACCATACTTCAGTCTTTTGCACCATCTTCACTTGATTTTTGATTTTTAATCTATTTGTTTGGTATTTTTCTTGTTTTTCTGTTTTGTTGAATAAAACTGGATTTGAAAGGTTTCAAACAGCTTATAAGCTTTGTCAAAAGCTTATATGAGCTTAAGAAGCAAAAACAACAACTATTAACAACTTTTGCAAATTATGAGAATTTAACCATGGATATTGACATAAACTGAATTGCATAAGAACTGAAATTGAAACTGAAATTATGTTTTTATTACACTGAGGTTTGATTACAAAATACTTGAAAGCTTTAAATAAACACTGGAAATTGAAATTGAGCTAAAACGACATTACCTAATCTAAATTACACTACTTAGTTATCCATACTGCTTCGTTCTTCATATTTATTGACTTTATTTTGTTCCTTGTCGACCTCAAAGCATTTCCCACCTCTCTTGAGCCATTGGATCCATCAAACTCATATAAACCGTCCATGTGGAAATTTGGCGGGAAAAGTCTTTGAGCAGGTATTTAGCATTTAATGCTTCTTGGTGTATGTAGAGGTGGAGGGGAGTGGGTAGACAGGTGGGGGGATAAGGTGAGGTGGAGAGGTGGGGAAAACAGGTGGTGAAACCACCTGGTTTCGTGGTTGCAGATGTAGGAGAGGGAGATGAACAGTACGGGCGGTATTATTATTTAAACATGGGTTTTGGGCTTTGGACTTGGGCTTGGGTTAACTGGATTGTGTTTTGGGTTATGGGTTAAATAATACAAGGGTCCGTTTGTTGTAGCTAGTAAACACAAGGACCATTTTTGTAACTTTCTGAAAATGAAGGACTGAGATTGTAACTTTCCCAAAGTTTACACAAGGGTTAAATTTGCCAAGTTTCATTTACCAAAGGACCAATAATGTTTATTTTCCAATTTTATATGTCCAAGGGTAGATTTTGCCAATTTTGAAACTTGAAGGACCAATCATGTAAATTCTCCAAACTTATCATATAAGGACCAATTATGCCACATTTTAATAGTACAAGGGTGTTGTTTGAATAATTTCCATTTTTGAACACCAGTGGACTATTTTGACATTTTTTCAAAGTTGAGGACCTTTTCTGTCATTTGCCCAAAGATTCATTCAAGGACCATTTTTGACAATTTAGAATAATTCAAGGACCTTGAATGATATTTTACAAGTTTTTGAATTACCAGGGACTAGTTTTGACAACTTTTGAAACTTGGGGACTAAACGCCAATTTTGCAAACTTGATACGTTTTTCATCCGATTTTGATATTTTTGCATTTAAAACACATAAAACACTTATTTGTGATATTTTTATCATTTTGATGTATTTCTGAGTGTTTTCAGATGTTTTTGCAGTTTAAATGGTACAAAAATAATGAGTATTTAGACACTCATCAATTCTGAAAACCAAACTCGCAGGATTCTGAAAAACCAAACTCGCAGGATTCAGAAAAACCAAACTCGCAGGATTCTGAAAAACCAAACTCGCAAGATTCTGAAAAACAAACTCGCAGGAATCTGAAAATTAAACTCGCAGGATTCTGAAAAACCAAACTCGCAGGATTCTGAAAAACCAAACTCGCAGGATTCTGAAAACCAAACTCGCAGGAATCTGAAAACCAAACTCGCAAGATTCTAAAAAACAAACTCGCAGGAATCCAAAATATTTCAAACTCGCAGAAATTCAAATTTCCAAACTCGCAGAAACTCAAAAAATTTCAAACTCGCAGAAATTCAAATCCAAACTCGCAGAAATTCTAAAAATTTCAAACTCGCAGAAAATCAAATCTCCAAACTCGCAGAATTCCAATTTTCAAATTCGCAGAAATTCAAAAAATTTCAAACTCGCAGAAATTTAAAAAATTTCAAACTCGCAGAAACTAAAAGAATTTCAAACTCGCAGAAATTCAAATCCAAACTCGCAGAAATTCTAAAAATTTCAAACTCGCAGAAATTCAAATCCAAACTCGCAGAAATTCAAGTCCAAACTCGCAGAAATTCAAAAAATTTCAAACTCGCAGAAATTCAAATCCAAACTCTAGAAATTCAAGGCTAACTCGCCAATATTCAAGTCAAACTCGCAAAATTACGTTTTTCAGTCCAAAAAATCCATAAATTTCAATTTAAAACACATTTTTAAGCACGGATTTCTATTAGATCTAATCAATATTAACCTAAACTATGATAAAGTATCTCACTTTTTAGATAAAAACGATTTTGAAAAAATTTTAAAATTTTCTAACTCACTAAAATTCATAAATCTAAAAACATGAAATTTGATCTTTATCAAAACCAAAACAATCCCTTAGCTCTCTGATACCACTTGTTAGGTCACCATTCTATCACATCACAACATGTATTCTAGAGAGAGAAAGTTTTAGAGAGAGCAAGTGGAAGAAACTAATGAAGGAATAATTAAAGGTTTATTTCAATTAGAACCAACACCCTCTCCCTTTAAGGGAGGGGGTATTTATAGTGTTTACATGGATAGGGCCATAGGGGTGTTTCCCCTTGGTTCTAGAAGAACCTTTAATCACAGCTCATGGGTTTACTACATGAGCCGTAAATCTAATTACAAACATTTATAAACCATAATTATTAACAAACTATTACAAATTAAATGACCTACACTTTATAATAACACATGTTCCTAACAATAAAAAATAGAAAAAAATTTATGGAAGAGAAAGAAGGTTCTACAATGGTTGAGAATAAATTGAAGGAAAATATTATAGAAAGAAAAAAAGTTGATGTGACGAGGAAAAATATATGACCACACCCTCCACACTAAGGACCCTTCTCATAATATCTCATCTCTCTCTCTCTCTCTATATATATATATATATATATATATATATATATATATATACACACACACACACTCCAAAGTTTGCAAACAAAGTGACAAATGTATGAAAGATGAGGGGTGGGCAGAGTAAATTTAATCACATGGACGATATTCGTACTTTTTGTAAACTTTTGTGATTTTGAGGTTCTGGACTCATTTAGGCTCGTTAATGATCGATTTAAGACACGAAATTTACGCCATTGCGTTTAAAATATTTTTTCAAATAAAAACGAGTATTAATACGTCTAGTTTCTCATAAATAATATAATAATAAAATCAAATTGTTTATTGAGTTTACGGTTGTGCCGGTACGCGTTGTGTGCGGTTTTTCACGTTTTGCGAGATAACTTCTCGTTTTCAAATCAAATGAGTTTAAAAAAGTTCGTAAATAAAAAATAAGTATAATTTAATGTAAAAAAATAATTCGGAAAATTACGGGTTGTTACAAAAGCCACATTCGAATTACTACTTATAACTCAATATACAACATATCAATCACTGCCTGTTGATAAAGTCCATCGTATACTTGATCATCCAGCCAATCAACTTCAATTTCTTTGTGGAAGATATCATCCTGTTTCTCTGTCTCCATCTCACCTTTCAAACCATGTGCAAGTTCAGGTTCACCTATACCCTTTCCAACATCCTCTTGACTAACTTTCTCTATAATGTTGTCAACAGTTTGATTCATATCGCCACACCTCTTCTTGATTGTCCTCATTTTCTTTGCTTAACTTCTCCTTCATTTGCTCTTACCCATCGTTTATTAAGAATTCCATTTCGAACAAGATGTTTCTAAACTTGTTGTCACCACTCAACCTTTTTGCCCTTATTTTATTCTTCCCTTCATTTGACCATAGTGTTTGAATAAGAAGCTCATCATGCAAATCTACCAAAAAGGCATTCTCATCATCCTTGCATCCAACATTACTAGATGAAGCATGAGTTGAAGTATCAACATGTTTTCTCTCCTTTCCCATTTCAAGCACCACGCCACTCTAGCAAACACAAATCACCGCTTTATCGATTCCTTAACGACATCACCATCCTCTATATCTTCAATCACAAAGCACTTACCACGAATATTCCTTATGTCCAACAAATGTTGCTCGACAGATGAAATACCTTTTTCAATATAAACCTTTATTTCCTTAAACTGAGGCACGTATTTAAACATTTGCATGGCATCTCCCACACTCATCAATGGGACCAACCCATGATCCAAATATTCCCCAGGGATCCTAATATATGAGAACATAGTACTATAATCCCTAATCCTAGCTCGCCTAACATCTCAACAAACCGAATGCGAAATAGTAGAAATCAATCACATCAACATGGGCTATATGTCCGAATCGATATCTTCGGTTTGGTGGATTTGTGAAGAGGCTATTGTGGTGGATTTTCAGAGTGAACAATGTACCATTAAAATCTGGTTAGAAAAACAAATAACAACATAAAAGTATGAAAATCACATATCCTACAATGTACACATGCATGTTCGAATAAGAAAAACAAATGACAACTTAAAACATTTAAGCTTACCGTAAATAGAACCAAACTCATGGGTCGAAAACTCAGGAGTTTGAATCTGCCAGAGTGAGGAAATCACTACCATGGTATGTGTCTGTGGGTGTGTGATTTGATCGGTTGAAAGAAGATAGAATGTGTTATGTGTGTGTGATTTGATCGGGTTATACACGAGCATGTTTACTTGCGAAAAATGTCCTTGTTGATTATCGTGCCTGGGGTGGTAGCAGGTGGGTGTTAAAGGCGGGAATAGTGAATGACAAAGTTAGATACACAGCTTGCATAGTTTTTTTGTTAAAAGACATTTCTCATAAAAATGACAAAGTTTTTCTTTAAAATTAATAAAAAAGTACTGTAAGGGAACTACTCGTACCCAAGGTTGCAAAAATCGCTAGGCGGTATCTGGGTGGCCGGGAACCGCCTAGCGATTAATCGGTTAGGCGGGGATTAATCGGGGATTAATCGGATTGGGTTTTTATATATAAAATTATAAAATTTTGAAACTATATGCTCGATTTGGCCGATCTAGCCGATTTTTTTTATTTGTCCGATTTATGCCCGATTTGGCCGATTTATATCTGATTTGGCTGATTTCTATTCGTAACCGAGTTGGCCGATTTATCCGATTTAGCCGTATGCCCGATTTGGCCGATTTATGCCCGATTTGACCGATTTTTGACTGATTTTTTACCAAACCGATTAATATAGCCGATTAGTGAAAATCGAGACGGTTGACTCCCGCCTAGCGATTAATCGGCCGCCTAGGCCGATTTTTGCAACAGAGCTCATACCTAGGGGTGTTCATCGGTTCGGTTTATTCGGTTCCGTTAGTTCGGTTAAATTGTTTTTCTAGGTATAACCGAGAACCGAACCGAACCATATTAAAATTGATTAAACCGAACCGAAAACCAAACTCCCATAACCGAAAACCGAACCGAATAACCCGAATTTCATATTTTTAATTATTTATTCATTTATTTGTATAGATTTTTAGCAAAAAAAAAGTTTTTAACCATAAAAAATGTTATATTTATAGTATGAAAGAGTTTTAATATCATTTATATATATATATTATAGAATTATTATCATAAATTGAAATAAAATAAACGATCCATCTCAAATTGGTATCAGAGCCAAGTGCTCTATTTTGAAGAAGTAATAGTATTGAATCTATGAATCATGGCTATTAAAAAATTATTCCGATAAATAACGTAGAATAAGTTGTATATTAAATGAATACATAACTGCTGGTAAGCCCGTCGATCATTCGGTTGGAATTAGCAGCAACATTGGGAGTCAGTACTCACGACGATATGGGGGTGTTCCCGGAGAATCATGTATTCAGGTAATATAAAACTTACTTTATTGATATTTATCAGACTAAATTTTTAATAATCATTATGAATAAGATTTCGAGACTATTACTAAATCAAAAAAGTAATACTTCTGATATTGATGATGAGCATGATTTATCTAATTCCATAGAAGTATCTATAGCTAATATAGAAACTAGTTTACATAACTGGAATATACCTAGAGTAGAGGTTAAAACTTTATATAAACAAGGTTCTTTTGATTGGTTTCAAAGTTATTCTATTAAAACTACAGAGAAAACTATACCTTTATTAAAAAATCAACAAGAGATAAAATTATTTTCTTCAAAAGCTATACATGAACATAGAAAAAATTATAAATTTTTACATATAGGAATGGTTCAAGTAGTTATAAAACATATGACAAGATTAGGAATTAATGCTCCTATATGTGTTGTCTTAAGAGATGCTAGATTAACGAATTTTCATCAATCCTTATTAGCCTTAGGAGAATCTAATATATGTAATGGTCCAATATATTTTCAAGCTTATCCTGATTATACAGTATCTTTATTTGATAAAAATATATTAGATGTATTAACCTTAAACTTACAATTAAAAGAAGTTGAAATAAAAGAAGGATCCACTACAAAAAAAGGGCTATTTAGTGGCACACATTTTTAATGACAGATTTACATGTGTCACTATATTGCGTTTTTAGTGACACATTTTATGTGCCACTAAATTTTTTTATAGCTATAATGGCACTTTATGGTTTGTGCCACCATTGCACATGATATTTGTGGCACAAAAATAGGCATGTTATTAAAAGTCTGTATAATTTGTGATACACTCAGATATTATGTCATTAAAAGTTATGAGTTTCCTTTATTTCTTATTGATATTTGTCACTAAATAACCATTAAAAATCACGCGGCCTTTTTTCTCAAAAATAAATTAAAAATGAGCGGACTTTTCTTTATCTATTCCCTCCGATTGTAAAGAATATATATCCATAAATTAATTCTACAATTATCAATAACTTCTCCTAATCACTAGCCCTCACCTCTTATTCACAACTCATAGTTATCCCAATATTTTCTTTCAATCAGTGTCTTCATCCTTTTGGTCAGATAATAGATTATAAATTTTCATCCACCTTTTATTTGATATAGATCGTGAATTAATTTGATTATTAATAATTTAATTCTTTGATTATTACTAGTTATTGTTGTTTAGTTTTGCTTTAAAATTGTATAACATACGAAAATGGGTTTTGAATAGATCTATGTTTAAAGGATGGACTTGTTGAGTTTGTGTCGATTGCTATCATTTGCGTTCTTATGTTGTTGATAGCTGGGTTTTGTATGCCGTTGCATTCAAGAGTAATTTGTATAAAATTATTATATATTAGTCACAATGAGGTAATTTAAACACCCAAAATATGTGAAATTGAACATTCTTAGAAGGCTTCTGGTGTGATATATAAAATGTGGTCAAATGAGTTTGTGATTAGTACTTTTGGTGTTAGTCAAATTAGTATTAGACTATCTGAAATATTGTCTTAAAGTTTTAGTTTTACCTCAATCTCCATGTAACTCTTATTTTTGGATGTTTTTTTAATTTCTTGTATACCCCAGCATGGCTAGGCGCAAGAGATTATGTATGATGTCTACTAAAGCAAAAAACGAGCAGCAACATAATGAAGCACAAAGTCAGTCAAATGGGCACTCAACTAATGAAACTAATGATGCAAATTCTTCTCAAATGGATGCGACAACTAATGAACATTTTGATAATCAGAATGAATTAAGTGGTATGTGTCTTTTCAACACTTGAATCTTGCTGATTTATTACGTTTCTTCTATGTTTTTGCTGTCAAAATTATATATGCTTCTTTATCCTACATTAATTAGCTATAAGGTTAGGTTTGGATATCAATCGCTTATTACAAATTGGTAGATTTGATTTAGAGTTTATCTCGTCCATTAATCAATGAAAAACCTTAAAACACTATTGCTTAATTAACTGATTACAAATTCATTGTGTACTCTCTCTAAATGACTCATGAAAGTGCATATAATGGGACTTACACATCCATGGAAATTCCTGAGCGAGATAAACATGTGTACCATTTTGAGTAGATATCTATAGGTTATGTTATTCCAAGTAAACATCGATTATTTTATCAGTATCATTGCTACAAAATTAAGCTTTTCTTATGTGTGTAACCGCTAACAAGTCCTTTTCACCCTATGCTTTTATTACTTATGCAATTATTTTTCTATGTTTATATACATGACTATGGGTGTTATCGGGTTTGTCGGTTCGGGTTGAGTCGAGTTTTGAGTTTTTAATAAGTGACTCGCAACCCGACCCGATAAGAAATCGGGTTATCGGGTTCGGATGTTTATCGGGTCGGGTGATTCGGGTTGTCGGGTTGTAAGATAAATCCAACTTTACGCAAATAAAACTTGACTGTATATAACTATATATTAAAAAGTATATATAAATGTCTACTACTAATGGAAATCAACTTGGTTGAAACTATGACATGATGTTCGTATAGATGTGTGTGTAGATGTATATCATGATCTCAATGTTAAAACTTATTTTCTGTATGTTATTAAGCAAGTTAGCACTTCATGCAGTACTTATGTCAAAGAGCCTTTTTACAAATTACCTGGTGTTATTAATAACTAAGTACGTCATCAAGATTAAAAAGTCATAATGAGCTCAATTGATATAAATGTATAGTTGCACACATAGAAAATCATACAGTATAGAGTTAAGGAAATTTATTGTACTTTTTGCAGTAGTGACCTAATCTTTCGGTATCTTCGACCCTTTATTATGTTTTACCTCCATTCCACCTTAGAGATTTCATGTTACCACAGGTTACCAACTCCAAGTATTGGTATTTTTTTCTGCATTACTAGTTATTGTTAATGATTATGTTCACATCATTATAATGTGGTCTAACAACATTCTTTAATATGGTCAGATATGTATAACAACTAGTACATCTGCTGGCTTAGATCAGATCTTGCCATGAATGTTCTATCATAAAGTATTAGGGGTCGGGACGTTATTCATGTTTGTTGAAGGAAAAACATTTTTTGGGTCTTATCGGGTTGACCCGATAACCCGATAAGAAAAATAAACCACCCATAACCCCGACCCGATAACAATATCGGGTTCGGGTCAAAACCACCTGACAAGATTTCTTAACCCGGTAAGCCTTATCGGGTTCGGATCGGGTCAACCGGACCCTACTGACACCCCTATACATGACCCTCCTTTAGTATTTAAGCAAAAATAGGGAGGACCTATTATTTATTTTTTTTCCTGAAGTTTGACATATAGATTATTTAGACGTATTATCGAGTTTGCGTACTTTTTATTCCATAGCCTGTTTATTTTGAGGTCATATTATGTTTATGTAACTTCATTTATCTATTTCTAATGTTTTCACTAATAATATTGTTTGCAATTTCTTGGTATAGTAGTAAGATCTCAGTAATGTTGAACTTGGCATCTTTTGAAGTGCAAATTGTGTTGTATTGAGTCTTAATCAAATATTCAATATCTATATGTTTGAGTTTTTCACTTTTTTTAAGAGCTGATACACTTAGTTGCGCCATTAGCATTACATATTCACGTCTTTCGGGTATATACATGACTATATGAATATTCTTTTACGTACGAAGAAGTAGTAGTTTTTAACTCCAATTTCGGCCCCACCCCCAATATAAATGTCCAAGTGACATCCGTCACTGCCATTGCTTAATGAATATAGTTTATATTAAAGGTCCTCCAAAGAAGGTTCGAGGTCCTACTCAAAAGAACGAGTTATGGAATATGCAAACTGACAGTAGGGTGGACCTAGAACAGTTTCAACTTCTTGTGAATCATTGGATGAAACCAAAATATCAGGTACCAATGTTTTAATACTTTCTATTATTATGTGTTTTATATTGATTATTAGCTAATTTATTATTATTGGTTGCATAGGGCGTTTATGAACAAAAGAGATGTAGCCGCTCAAAAGTGGAAGAGCCTCACATTACTAAAACAAACTCAAAGCACTCACCTACGCTAGTTTAATAGAACATAGTTCATGTAAGTGAAATGATTTTTGTTGTTGTTATAGGCTACTAAAAATAATCGGGTGCAACCAACACGAGAGCAAGTATACCAAATAAGCCGCACCCATAAAGATGGCGGTATTGTTAATGACAAAGCTGCTCAAGTTGCGGTAATGTGATTTCTCAATATTTAACATACCACATGTTAGTATTCACATTTTGTAACGCTCGAATATGTTATTACTATACAGGCATCCCTACAAGTTGTTGCAAATGACTACTAGTACCCAAGGTATTCAAGAAGATGATTGGTAAAAGACCTTCTTTTTGTTTAAATATGGCTAACTAACATTACTTCACTAGTCAAATTTTGTTTCTTTTTTACTCAGGTACTCTAACAAATATTTTTTGAGTATGCTTTTCAGAGGTACACTTCATCTTCATGCATTGAAAGTTCTCTACTTTTTAACACTTTTCTTGATTCTAATTAGAAAATTTGTTGCATATTCTCGTTATATCAACAACGAAAATATTGTACGTTCAGGTAGATATTTTGTTTCCTTCATCTTGAATATGAATTTCTATGACTTTGTTTTTGTTGGCTTACAGATTTTTGGAGTGTCGAGAGGTCTAGAGTTATCACAATGCTTGATTGCTTCCTTTGATGAAGATATAATAAAGTTGATAGTTTTTAGGTGTCTTTTATGATATGCATTTGGAGATTTAAACTTAGATTGTTTTTTTGTTGGATTAAAGAATATTGTTTGCTTTGTATATGTTGGATTTTCTATTTTTATAATAAAAATACCTTGTTCAATGGCAATTGCATTTGGGTATAAATATGAATTGTTAGTTTCTTCTTTTATAAAATCTAGTAACCGAGAATTAATATCGCAGTGTGCCACTATTTTGAAAACATCACAACGGCAAAATGGATATTGTAACAAATCTTAGCGGCAAATGTTTTGTCACTAAAGCTAGCTTACTTTGTTATCATAGTAGGAGTATAATGACACAAAGTAAGTGTCACAAAATTCTCAATCCTTCATGTGACAGATAATTGTGTGTCACTAAAGTTAGAATGGTCAATTGTAACACAGTGTAGAAGTGCCACTAAAACCCATAAGGTCTGCAACAACACAAGTCTAAAGTGCCACTAAAACCCTTTAGTGGCAGCGACATTAGTGACACTTTTTTTTCTGCCACCGATTCCCCGACGGGTCTTTAGTGACACATATTTTGTTTTTAGTGACACTTTTTGTGTGCCACTAAATGGCCTTTTTTTTGTAGTGATCTGATCCATTAGTTTTAATATATAGAGTATATTATAAAACTATGACCACTACTATAGAACCAAAATACAAAAAAGAAAAGTCAATTAATGAAACTTTACTTATAGAATCTAATTTTTAAAATTCCAATATAACCGTTCCTAAGAGGATTAAATGGGATGAAATTATTAGAAATCAAACATGGAATTTTAAAGAAATTATAGAACCTAAGCCTTTAGAAATCAATAGTCAAATAAATAATATTATAGATCACTCTAATGGAAATGTAGATATAATTTTTGGCTCATCCAGACATTCTATGTATGTTCCATCCACATCAAATAGTAACATAAATTTAAGAAGAACTCAGTCTATGAAACTTAAAGGAGTAAATTTTGATACATCTGTTCCAACACCTTTATATGAAGATGACAATATAGGTGATGATTTTAGCGATCAACCATCTAGATCTGAAGTAGAATATTATAGAGAAAATTATGAGTGATACTTCGATACAAGCAAAGATTGCTAGAAATCAAAATAATATTAATCATTTAAAAAGTTTATATAAACAAGAAAAATCTTTAAGATTAGAAATAAATTATGTTAAAGATATGATTAAAAAAGGAGCAAAATATGTAAATTTAAGAGTACATCGAGGTTATCAGGTATATGATATTGAATGGAGCATGAAAAATCTACTAGCAGATCTAAAGGTCAATCAAGATATGATAAAACTGGTAAGATCACAATTAGTTATTTCTTAAAAATGAGTTTATATCAATATGAACTTAAAAAACAAATAATATATTATCAAGAATCTATTTTAAGAAATAATAAATCAATAAAAATATTTAAAGAAGAATTATTCACCGGAGAATATGTTATTAGTAAATAGGCACATAAAGATATGATAATAAATTTAGTTTTACAAAATCTTCGTTTAAAAGAAAAACTAGAACAATTGAAAAGGCTAATTCATTAAAATGGAAGAGATAAATAATATTCCTTTTAAAATGGAAATAAAATTTCTAAAAGATGAAATGTTTAATAATTATAACAATGAAAAATTAATATGGTATTATCTAAAATTTAACGAAAGAAAAAGAATGTTACATAATTTAGAATGGCAAGCATATATTATTGATAATGAAGTAAACATTCCTTTTTTCACATGGTTTCAGTTATACAATATAGAACAAAAAATAAATTTCCCTTTTATAGAAAAAATAGAGGTAACTACAGATGATATTAATAAAGTATATTATGATCCAAAATCAAATAATCCCATAGTATGTCAACATCCTCCATGCAAAGATATTATAATTAAAAAAGATAATGAAGAGTATATAGGACAACCTTTAGCCAAGCATAATAATGATGACAAAAAATCATTAACAACAATAATATATCAAAATAATCATACAAATGAAATGATTAATACTATAGGACAACAATTGGATAGAATGGAAAATAAAAAAGAAGCTAGTACGTCACAAACCAAAGAAAAGATAATAAAAATAGAAGAAAATCCTTTATTTGTACCATATAGTATGGACACACCAATTAATTTAGGAAAACAAGATTCTATATTAAGATAAATTGAAATCAAATTATCTAAGTTAAATATATCCAATGAAAAAATAAATGTTATAAATAAAAATGATTCAGAAGATAATATATCAGAATTAGAAGAAGAATTTGATATAAAAGTAAATAAAATAAAATACAATACATATACACCAAATCCAGAAACAAGAAATTATTATCCTAGACCTACACCACCAGATTTACAATATGAAGAACGACATACTTTAGTACAATCTAGATATGATGGTAGTTGTATATATGAATGGAATATAGATGGCTGTTCAGAATATCAAATTATAAATTTGTTATAAGAAATGACTATGGCCTCTAATGCTTATAAGTCACATAATAAAGATAATGAACAACGAGTTTTTAACGCATTAATTAGTGGATTTACTGGAAGTTTAAAAGGTTGGTGGGATATGTATGTTTCACAAGAAGAAAGGGAATCGATACGTTCTGCTAAAAAGATTATTATTAAAGAAGAAAACGGTCAACAAATACCAACTGAAATGAATGACTTAGTTAATACCTTAATTTTTGCTATACTTAAGAACTTTGTAGGAAACCCTGCAGCTTATCAAGATAGAAGTGCTGCTATTTTATTAAATCTAAATTGTAGAAAACTACAAGATTTTAGATGGTATAAGGATGTATTTTTATCAAAAGTAATGATTAGATCGATTGTAAAGAAGCATATTGGAAAGAAAGATTTATTGCAGGATTACCTAAGTTGTTTGCAGAAAAAATAAGAAACAAATTAAACATTGAATTTAATAATTCTATACCATACAAAGAATTAACTTATGGAGAAATTATAAATTATGTTAATCAAGAAGGTTTAGCTATATGTTCAGATTTGAAATTAAAAGCTAAAATTAAAAAAGAAGGCATTAATAATAAGAATGAATTAGGAAACTTTTGTGAACAATATGGATATGAACCTTTAAAATTGCCATCATCCAATAATAAAAAATATAGGAAAGAAAAACGATATAAAAAATTTAGAAAATCTAAAAGAAATTATATACAAGATAATGAAAAGCACAACAAATACAAAAATAAAAGAAAAAAGTATAACTATAATAAAGATACAATTATATGCTACAAATGTGGGAAGCCTGGTCATACATCTAGAAACTGTTATACTAAAAAGAAAATAAATGAATTAAATATGCCAGATGAGTATAAAGAACAAGTTCTTAAAATATTAATAAATGAAGAAACCAGTGAATCTGATATATCTAATTATGAAGAAAACGATTTAAATATAGTAGAAAATGAATCAAGCAGTAGTAATGAATCAGAAGAATGTGAATGTTTAGGTAATTGTGTTTGTGAATATAAAATAAATGCTATAACTAATGATAGTGAAGAAATTAAAATATTAATAGAATTAATGGAAAAAATTGAAGACAAAGAAGTAAAAAGAATATATTTAGATAAATTAAAAGAAAAAATAAAAGAAAATAGTACTATAGAAGAAACACAAGATTATAATTTAATGGAAATATTCAAAAGATTCAATGAACAAGCTAAACCTATAACAATTCCTGAACTACAAGAAGAAATAAAAAATGTTAAAGCAGAAATAGTTACTATAAAACAAAGAATAAATATATTAGAAAAAAGTAAAAGACAAAGCAAAAGAAACTAATAATAACAAAGATACAGGAACATCTAGCAATTTGGCTATTAATAATATACAAAGTATTAGCACACAAAGATGGTATATTAAAATAAATATTGTAATAAATAATGATTATAAATTATCACTAATTGCTTTAATCGATTCCGGAGCATATTTAAATTGTATACAAGAAGGATTAGTTCCAATTAAATATTATGAAAAGTCATCACAAAGGTTATCTGGAGTTACTGGAGATAAATTAAAAATAGGATATAAATTATCAAATGTTCATATTTGTAATGATAATTATTGCTATAAAAAAAAATTAATACCAGGTAAAAATATGGGTTCTCAATTAATCTTAGGACAACTCTTTATAACACAATTATACCCGTTCAAAGTTAATGAAAAAGGTTTAACTACAAAATTTTTAGGAAAAAAGATATTATTTCCCTTTGCTATACCAATGATAACTAAAGAAATAAATATCATTGCTAATAAAAAGAGACATATAGAATATTTAATAAACGAAATAAATGATAAAAGAATAGAAAATCAATTGCGAGATAATATTGTAAAAAATAAAATAAAACAATTAGAAGAAAAGTTTAAAAATAATGTATGTGCAACTATACCAAATGCTTTTTGGAAAAGAAAACAACATATTGTTAGTTTACCTTATATAAAAGAGTTTGATGAAAAAGATATTTCTACTAAATCTAAATCTATACATATGTCTCAAGAATTAGTACAACATTGTAGAAAAGAAATACAAGATTTATTAGATAAAAATCTTATAAGAGCTTCAAAGTCTCCTTGGTCTTGTTCAGCCTTTTATGTAATGAATAGCGCTGAAATAGAAAGAGGAGCACCAAGATTAGTTATAAATTATAAATCATTAAATAAAGTACTAAAATGGATTAGATACCCTATTCCAAATAAAAGAGATTTATTAAAAAGATTATATGATTCAAAAATATTTTCTAAATTTGATATGAAATCAGGATTTTGGCAAATTCAAATAAATGAAAAAGATAGATATAAAACAGGATTTAATGTTCCTTTTGGTCATTACGAATGGAATGTTATGCCTTTTGGTTTAAAAAATGCTCCTTCAGAATTCCAAAATATAATGAATGATATAATTATTCCTATAAGTAGTTTTGCTATAGTATATATTGATGATATTCTAATATTTTCAAAAAATATAGACCAGCATTTTAAACATTTAAATATATTTTATGACCTTGTATACAAAAATGGTTTAGCAGTTTCTCCTACTAAAATAACTTTATTTCAAACTGAGATAAGATTTTTAGGTCATAATATAATTCAAGGAACTATTAAACCCATAGAAAGAAGTCTACAATTTTCAAATAAATTTCCAGACGAAATAAAAGATAAAAAACAATTACAAAGGTTTTTAGGATGTTTAAATTATATTCATGATTTCTTCAAAGATTTAGGAAGTATATGTAAACCATTATATGAAAGACTTAAGAAAAATCCTGAACCTTGGTCAGAAAAACATACCCAAGTAATTAAACACATAAAAAATAAAATAAAAGAATTACCTTGCCTAACTATACCTAATCCAGAAGCAAGTATTATAGTAGAAACAGATGCAAGTGATATCAGATATGGAGGTATTCTAAAACAAAAATTAAAAGACAATAATAAAGAACAATTAGTAAGATTTTTCTCAGGATCTTGGAATGATACTCAAAAGAATTATTCTATAGTTAAAAAAGAAGTATTAAGTATAGTTTTAAATATTCAAAAATTTGAAGATGATTTATATATGAAACTTTTTTTTTATTAAGAGTTGATTGTTCTTCAGCAAAATATATCTTAGAAAAAGATGTTAAAAATTTAATTTCAAAACAAATTTTTGTCAGATGGCAAGCTATCCTCAGTAATTTTGATTTTCAAATTGAGGTTATAAAAGGAGAAGCTAATTCTCTCCCAGACTTCTTATCGAGAGAATTTTTACAGGGATGAATTCAAAAGACAAGAAACCTCTTGTTCCTATACCAAAGCCCCGATTATCATCTCCATCAACATCTCCAAGTATTATATCCCAGAATAAGTTCACACCATTATCCCCATTTTCTCCAAATCAATCTCCAAGAAGATCCTTATCCCCATTCTCATCAAATCAATTATCTCCAAGATTACCCTATTCTGCTTTGGCATACATGCCAAATGTATCTCCAAGTCAAAACTCTTATACATCAGTTGCCTCATCCTCCAATATGCCTAAAAACCCTAATAAACCAGAACCCAAAGTTAATCCAAATCGTCAAGTCGTAAAAATTCTTGAACCAGAAGAAGAAGAAAAGTTAAATCAAAGTTTTGGTTCTCTTATCAAATATATTTTTCCAGAAAATACTCATTTTTATAACATTGATTTTCAAACAAGAGAATATTACGAAGCTATTTTGTTAGAAAGTAATTCTATAGAATTATTCCATACTCAAGATATCCGAGTTCAAGGCCTTATCAGCAGTACTAAAGTCAAAATTCTCAAAGTTTTATCTTTAGAAGACTGGGGAAATAAACCCTATATCAATAAAGTTTTAACCCGTTTCCCAGAATATCCAGCATATAATTACTATGATTATCAAAAAGCTTGGTCTAAAGCGTTTTTTCTGAGAAATCATAGTCATACATGGTTTTTCCGGTTTAATGAAGTTTTCCCAAATAAATATCCAAGATGGTTCGTTAAATGGTTCAGATACATGGGAGGAATTCCGGAAATTTTTCCTCCAAGAATTTTACAAGGATATCAAAAATATAAATCAGTTTTTTTTCTCAAGAAAGTATCCCTCCATTTGAATATACTTTACAGTTTATGATTATATTTAGACTCCCATGGATCATGTCATGGAATTATAAAAAACAAGATGCAGAAGGAGTTTCTCCTCCTCTTTTAGTTAGGGAGTTCAGTGCTAGATGGTGGAGTGCAGTTTCAGAAGATCAAGCAGATGAAAAGGCGCTTACAAATTATTATAACAATCTGGTCAGTTCACCTAGCTCAAGTCCTTCTATCCCCAACAAGTCCTATACAGATGAAGATGCAATCAAAAGAATTCAAGAATGTAAATCAAAAGAAGAGATTCAAAAGATTTTAGATGAAGTCCGTAAATCCGCTACACCAAGTGAAGAATTATATCAAGATTCTCAAGATCCATACGAAGATGATGGTTATGAATTCCTAAGTTAATCTATTATATTCAAGTTTTAATTTTATATCAAAAATGTAATGTAAATGTGTCAAGTCTTTATATATAAGTAAAATATATTAAAGTAAAATCATTGATCATCTATTCTCACATGGAGACATTATAATTGAAGAAATAATTGAAGACGATGGCCGACAAACGTTTATAATTGAAGAAATTATTGAAAAAGAAGAAATGATTGAAGACAATAGCCGACAAACGCAGCATCTTTTGACGAATTCGCATATATATATATATATATATATATATATATATATATATATATATATATATATATATAATATTTATATTTATTTGAATTCGTTTTTTGGTTAGGTTTTTGGTTTAGATCGCTAGAACCATAACCGAATATTTAATTCAGTTTGGTTCGATTTTGAAAAATTCGGTTCGGTTACAAGTTAAGTTCAGTTATTTTTGGTTCGGTTCAGTTTTCGGAACCATGAACACCCCTCTACCCAAATAAAAGCCCATTGGACCGATTTTATTTTGCTTAGGGTTGATCTAATATCATCATTTCATTTTGCATCAACAAGAGTCGCCGGAATGGGTCGTCGGATATTAAACGATGCATTGAGAACAATGGTTAACGCTGAGAAAAGAGGGTTTGCATCTGCTCAACTTCAACCTATTTCCAATGTCATTTCTTCTTTTCTCACCATCATGAAACATAGAGGTTTTTATCATTATCTTTTTTTCTTTTTTTCATTTTGTGGGTTTTAAGTTATCCTTTATTTAAAGATTTATTATTTTTTTGTGTAACAAAAGCATGGAGTAGAAGTAAAAAAGATTAAATTATTGGGTGATAGATTGTGTGTGACTGTGTGTAAATTATTGGGTTAAAAAGGAAAGAGTAGAACTGTAGAAGTAAAAAAGTTTAAATGAAGGCTTGTCATCGGTTATGTATCCGATAATCATTTCTGAAATTTGGCAGGTTGTGTATTTGTTAAGTTATTATGGTCCGCTGAATGTCTTTGTAATACATATTTCAGGATATAAACATCTTAAATGTATCCCTATGCTTGTTTTTGTAATGCTTACCGAGTTATTTTGTATATAGAATTGTGGCTACTGAATCATTATGTATAGACTAGACGCATGATTCCTAATTGGCTTTGTTTCATCCAAATTATAACTAGACATCTGGTATAATATTGCTATGAAATTTTGAGTTTTGGCAGTGCTTAGACAGTTAGACATAGCTTGATAAGGATCACATTCTTACACATCCGTTTATTGGTGCATCGTTTATCATTTTTAGGTCATAAAACAGTGTGCTATGTTCACCTCTGATTTTAGAATTTAGTAGCGTGCATAACATTGTTATGATAGGTGGTACTGTAATATCTATTGGTAACATTTTAAGCATATTCGGATGTAACGAGCTTAAGTAGTCAAGGTTGCAAAAGACGCTAGGCGCTAGTCGGGCGGTCGACCACCGCCTAGCGCCTAGGCGGATTGACTTTTTCTATATAAAAATAATAATATTAGATGTATATGATATAAAATTTTCAAAATTTATATATTTTTATAAATTTTATTATTATCTTTATTATTTCTAATTATATATTTTATATAAATGTTGGAAAATATACATTATATAAGGTTTTAATTAAATTTTCTATCAGTTTTAAGCAAAGCCCAATAATATTAGTTGGGTCATTTATGTAAATTCTTAGATGGGCCCAAAAAAAAGATACACTAATAAATTGATTAGGGTTTTTTCTCTTTCTTAGTAGCCACTTTTTTTTTGTCTTCTCTTTCAATTCTTCTGCTTCCCTCTTGCAACACAAAGACGTCGGAAAACACCACCACCAATGCAAATCGGAACACCAAAAGTCGATCTACCCTAAAATCTTGTTGACCGACGTTGACCTAGTCGGCCGATTTGGCCGATTTAGCCCGCCTAGGCGGAAAGTTGACCGTTTTTTGACCAAAACGCCTAATTTGGCCGATTTGCTACAAATCGAGGCGGTAAGGAGCCGACTAGCGCCTAGGCCGCTTTTTACAACACTGTAAGTAGTTATAACAGAAATGTTAAAGAGATTTGATCACAATTAGGCATTCCAAGAAGAGGAAATACGAAATTGTAGAATCAAGGAATTTGTTATTAGATAGTGGTATTGTAAGTGATTAAAATTGAGAGAGAAGAAAGTTTATAACAGATTGAATGAATGAAAATGTAAATGATGAGATTGGTATTTAAACTAAAAATGGTTAAATGGGCGGGAAATTCTGTTAGGGGTGTTTAGGCGGTGGCACGTGCAGCTCACGTGCTCTCTACCATTCAGCATGTAACGAACCATCCCTCTTAAAAGATTCTTGACCTCAAGAATCGGGTTTAAACCGGATGTTTCACGTGCTCTCTACCATTCAGCATGTAACGAACCATCCCTCTTAAAAGATTCTTGACCTCAAGAATCGCACTTCTGTCAACAACTCGATTTCCCAGCGACTTTAGTAAGCTTGGCACTAGATCTTCTAACTCAACTTACTTTTCCAGTAGCTCCTCATAATTTGGTACTAGATCTTCTTCCTTAGCTGATTTTGGTAGCATAGCACGGAAGGGGAACATATACTACAAGGAACTGAGAGTCTGCAAGTGTCTATCATATTCTTTGCTCGGAGCAATTGACACATGGATTGTAGTTTCCATACAGTCCATTAAGAGAGCGTATAGCTTCTTCTGATTTAGAGAAACAAATGTAAGCAAACCCTTTGCTAATACCCTTATCATCACATATCACCTTTGCAGACGTAACACATCTAAACGCACTAAAACTTCTCTGAGGTCGTTTTTGTTGACACAAGTAGCAAGATTTCTCACCAACAGTTTTAAGAAATCTGGTGTTTGTTTTTGATGAGCACGTTTTAAGATTGCATCCCTTTCAGATTTCTTCATAGCCTTTCTAACAAACCTTCTGCATCATTAAGTGCCTTTATGGCCTTCTTAGCATTCTCATGTGACTCAAAATTGACGAATCCAAACCCTCTTGATTTCCCTTCAGCATCACTTAAATCACAGTACTCATGACCTTTCCATATTCTGAGAACTTTATTTTCAAAGAAATCTCAGTGAAATCCAAATCAAGTTTCTTCACAAACAAATTTCCTATTCCCTTTCTCCTCAAGAACGCATCAGTCTGACCCCACATTATCCGTATCTGTTTTCCTTTAAGTACAGTGTGGTTCAACTGACAGAATGCGTAGCAGCCTGTGATCTGCAAAGTCTGAATCCATTCTTTATTTTTTGGGTAAAGGGTTTCCCCGGTAAATTTTATTACACCAAAAAACATTGAAGTACAAAGGATGGGGGTGACTTACCCCATTCCAGTCCAAAAAGGACACTTACATGCAACAAAAAGCAACAAACAAAACCTCTATATAAGAATGACTGGCCATTTTTATAACTAACAAAATAACTTACTTCCTACAACGACTATTTAAGCGGATATCATATTGATCACAGTAAGCTTGCCCAATCTCAGATATATCATACACATGAGCCTCTTAGCCGTCATAGTAATCCAGGTCATTTTCCATAGTCCTCCGGAAAGCCACCCCCCGCGGTATAACATCCGGCATACATACTTCATCCTCAGACTCGTCTGTACCCGACATAGATGATTTTTGAGCTTACTTGTAGAAGCTTCACGACCCTTCTTAAACTGCTCCCAAAGACTCCCATCCTTCTTACCATTAGGATCAGTAGGTACAACCTTGGTGTTGGTCAAAACCTCATTAGTTTTAAGCACCGACTCCCTGGTTTCAACAACACTCTCCTTATCATTCGTCATATTAATATCAAGTACCTTATCTTCATCCAAAAGCTTATCAATATCACTCCTCAACTGGCCAAGAATGTCATCCGTAAAGTAGCCATGCACATTAGTCGACCTAGAGGAGTCATTCATAGTCACCATAGGAGAAATATTCATGGGCTGTTCATTAGTATGCTGGTTAACAGCCTCACTAACACCCTCCATAGAAGCATCTGGTATATCCGTATTCTCCTTATTAGTAATCGGTTTTGAAACAGGCCGATACTGGAAATTACTTTTAGGTTAGAAAACCTAAATCCTTGCTTAGATTTAGCAGCCTTGTTTCCAACCTTTTTCACGTGTTTAACACCAACATCACGTACACAACTCACACCTGGTAACGGACCAAACGTAGCCCGCTTATCCTTAGATGGACAAGCATCATCCTCATGATCGAATATTTTGCATTTAGAACACCAAGGAGGCCACCATTCAAATTCTACATCAAGTGTTACCAAGTAGTGACCCTTGCCTTTAGGCAACGGAATAGCAACTTCAATTGATTCCAAAATAGCACGTTCAGAAGATAGCTCAACAAGAACCCGTGCATAGGAGTTATGAGCCCAAGGATTAAGACACATGTCACAAGTACCCGCATCCAACCTAATAGGTCGCCCCAATTGTGTTGCAATCAGACTTAAACCAACTTCAGAGAACGCAACCTCAGGTACCTTATGAATCTGCACCCATACCGGTACCTTTGTGATCTCCTCTCTTTCCAACTTGTTATTAGCCACCCAAATATTCAAGAAGATGGGCAGGGATCCAATAAACCAAGGTCCACCTTCAAGAGTCTTAACCATTCCATCATGGGACAAAACTTGAAAAGAAGAAACCATTATGGAATACAAGCGTTCAAATCCATACTAGCCCAAGCATTCTTACGCTTCCACATTAGGAAACGCTAATCGCTTTACCATGAAATAACCATATAATGTATTAGCAAATTTATCACACATTTCATCAACCACAGCCATAGGTATAACGACATTAGCCCCTAAAACTTTTTCATCATTTAGGACCAATACTTGTACCTGTTTTGCCTTATCCTGTTTGAGCTTATTAGTCACAAGCTCATCAGAACCAAGTTTTTGAACAATAACATCATCAACATGTACGGTATCAGCAACATGTGCATTAGGAATAGACGTAACTTTATCAGAAGCACACGAAGCATTTGTTAAGTCTACCTTTGACATAGTAGTATTCCCACGATCAGTTTGTATGTACGAAGCACCAACAGGTTTAACCTGTTTAGCATCCAAACCAGCACCTTTTAGACAGGACTTCAAAGGCTTACCATCTTTACCGAGTGTCTTGCCCTCGATATTCTTCACTTTGGCAGCCAACCCACTCTTCTTAGACGCCTTATTCCCCAAAAGAAAACCAGCTTCCATCTCTCTTTAATCCACGAACAAACTGATCAAACCGCTTACAAAAATACGAATGTAAAACCCTAAAAATTAGGACTTACAAAACTCTAAGTAGTAAGACTAAACCCTAAATTAGGGTTTAGATTCGTCCTTACAAATCTGTTAATCGACCACCAAATCCAGACCAATAGAAGTAATCGGGTAGCACAAGTGACGAAACCCTAAGAAGGATAATCGTTGAATGAAAGCCACGTAAACCCTAAGAAGGAAATTGATCAACCTTCAGTATAGATTTAGGGTTATAACGCTTGTGCAGCAGGATCAATTGATGGCGATACAGGAATTTAATGCAGAAAACAACAGCGATTATGGCAAACCCTAACAAAGATTATCGTAAACCCTAAAAACCCAGTCGCAAACCCTAATAAAATCGTTAAGGTAGTAATCAAAGATTAAACAATAACGATATGATAAGGGAAAGAAATCAGGATTCAGAGAGTTAAAAACGATCGACAAAGAGCATGTAGGGAGTTGCCAGAAATCGCCAAAATCACCAATGTGAGTTTTTTTTAGGGATTTCTTACATCTAACACCTCATTTTTCTGAATCCATTCTTTAGCCTCTCAATCTTTGCTGCTTTTCCCTCAGGTAGTGCTGGTTGCTCTTGTTTTTGTGCATCAGATGTTTCTTGATCACTATCTGCAAAATGTTGTTTGGCTATTGCTACACTTGCTTCATTCTTGTCCTTATCTTCTGTAAGTATTGGGCTTTCTGAATGTTTTTGGGCATTAGAGACTGTTTGGCTAATACTTGTTGCTTTCATCTTGGTTGTCTGCTTGCCAACCTCTACAGCCTGGGTCCATGCCTGCATTTTCTTTGGGAAATCTGAGATGACCAATACTTGGTTCTTGCACTTTTCTTGCTTTGGACTAGAGTCAACAAAATCAGAAACCACTATTGCTTGACTTTGATTTTCTTTAATCTTTAAAGTCAACACATCAAACTCACTTGTCATTCTTGCCAATTCTTTTTCAATCACCTTCCCTAAACGCTTGATCACATTCAACACTGCGAATATTATCTATGACCTCAGACTCCTTCTGAATAGAACCTAAAACAGAGACCTCTGCAGACTCCACAGCCAAAATCAAAGGATACGAGTTGTTCGTATCCTTGTTAGCAACGAAAGCAAAACCATAACTACCTTCTCCAATGAGTGAACCTCTTAACCAGTGAGCAGATTGATATATTTCGGGTACATTCATAGTTTTAAAAAGCGCGCCTTGAGGCGCGCCTCGCTCAAGGCTCAAGCTCTAGGGATTTTTTCGGATCGAGGCTCACGCCATGCATGAATCCCAAAAAGCATGGGGCTTTTGCATGGAGCTTTTTGCGCCTCGGAGATGTAACAGGTTTTGGGGTTGTTTTCTAAATATTAAGATAAGATACATGGGCTTTATAAGTTATATATATGAGCCTTTTAAGTTATATCTAATAACCCTAATTTGGAAAAGAACTAAAACACACAATCAAGTGGGTAACTATAGATTCTGATCATTTTACAAATATGTAATCTCTCTCACGTCATAAGTTTATATCTTGAACTGATTTTTATTGATTGTTTATTTTATTGAATTGTAAATAATGTCATAAGTTTATTTTATCTTCATGCATCACATCATAGGGTGAGTATTTGTATGATTTGCATTATGCCTTGAATATTAATATGTTGCTTGCTTGATATTTGGGTTAAATTGTGAATTTGTTAGATGTAAGTCTGCAAGTGTAGGACACAAGCATATTTAGTCTGATATGGATTTTAATCTATATGTAGTTTCATCGAGCCAAAGAGTTGATCCATTTAAGAAGTGACAACTGATCCATTTTAATCTTTATAATGGCTATATGTGTCATGTATTAAGTATTTAATGTTATTTTGTGTTATTTAAGCTACATAAATGGTCACATATATTATAAAAAAAACTTAATGTATTTAGTGCGGCTCGTATTCATGAATCCCGCGCCTTGGTATTCGCCTCGAGGCTCTTTGGTCCCCTTCGCGCCTTAGCGCGCCTTGAGCCTTTCAAAACATTGGGTACATTTCTTGTAAATTTTACTAAACAACCTATAACTTTCTTTTTCCTTTTGGGCCATTTCCATATGTCAAACATCACACGTTTCTTCCCTTTCAGCCATTTCCATATATCAAACTCCGCACCTCTTTCCCTTATTTTTAATATCTAGAAATGGACATCCTTCAAAGCAACATACTTTCCACTATTCTCATGTCAAACTTCATAATAATTGCTACATGTTCCAGCACCATTATCATTTATTACCTCATCTTCATAACCTCAAATTGTTCTTTATATACATTTCAGCTAATACTATATCAGCAAAATCGGGGTCTTTAGTTCCACATGTATCTCAGCCCCTTTCATTTTCGTAGTTCCACGTGTAATATTCTCCATACCTTCAACTCCTCCCATTCCCGCCGTTTGGGTGTCAATTTCCATTTGTTATTGTTTCAACAACTTCACCCTTTTCTTTACATAGCTCATCAAAGCATGCAAAACCAATGGTTATGTCAATCATTCCATTTGATGAGATTGGTATTTAAAATAAAAATGGGCTTTGAATCTGACTATTAGCTTTTGTGCTTTGAATCACAGGGTATGTCAAGAATTTTGAAGTGCATGATCCACACAGAGTGGGAAAGATAAAAGTTGAACTTTTGGGAAGGATAAAAGATTGTCGAGCTATTACATACAGGCAAGACATAAAAGCTCATGAGATTGAGAATTATAGACTACGTACTCTGCCGACACAGCAGGTTTACCATCTGTAAATTCTCATTATACATTTTAAAGTTCAGTGCAAATTCTATTTTTAAACATATTGAATTATTTATATAAATTGTTGCTCGAGTTAGAGTTTATTTGCCTCCGATAAACACCTGAATTGAATTGAAGTATATGCGTTTTATAAGCTTGTTTCGTACATTCATTATCTCTGTGATCATAATATGTTATTAGTGGTGCCTGCATATATCTTTAAGATATAGTTAATAGGATATTTGTAGCTTACTGTTGAAGGAAAGTTTTGTTGGGTTATAATTTTTTGGGGAAAAGTTTCTTTTATACAGAATGTGAAGGCACTTTATGTAGCACCATTAGGACGTATGTGTTTACTTAGGCTTGACATTTTGACTTAGGAGTTTGCGGATATCTAAAAATACTTTTGGTATTGATTTTTTTTTTACCAGCGACCTATGCTAATTTATTACTGCAATCTAGGTTCTCTCTCCATGCATGCTTACATAGTTGCATGCAAAGTTTAATTGTAAATATGAGACCATGCTTTGTAATTTCAAATTTATGCTTAGTTATGGGATGTATTAACATGGTTGTGTTTTCTTTGATGATTACCGATAGCTGTTTTCCATAGTAGTCTTACTACCTGAAGCTAATCTGCCATATTATTGACTTAGTAACCTGTGTATAGAACTTGAAGATTGGCTTGTGACCATTAACTTACAACCAAATAATGCCTATATGAAAGTGAAGTAATGTAAGCCAAAAGAATATAACTAAAATACAAGTAAAATCATAGATAACCTTGCGTAACATACAATAGAAAGTCTATATGTGGCTATTCATCTCTGGGCGACAATTAGTTTCACCTAATCATGTACAACTCCACTTGTTTGCCTTAAGTACCCCATAGGTGATTTATCCTTTTTAATTTTGGCACAATATGTATGCCACTACCTTCCAATCCTGGTTAAACATGTGACAAATGCTTGTGACTTCTCCGGCAGAGTACTTACCTCCTATCTTAATGTTAGCACTAGCCAAGCAGTATCACTTCACCATCGAAACATACTTCAATTTTAATGGTCCGTCGTTTTACTTGAAAAACTACATGTTGTTATCTCACAGAATCCAAAAGTATTTTTATACACCACTCACACACTCACATGCGTCTTTGAGATACACTGACCTTTTTTCATACTATTGATGCAGTGGGGATATGTGGTGATAACAACCCCAAATGGTGTGTTGGACCATGAAGAGGCAATTCGACAAAATGTTGGTGGTCAGGTTCTGGGTTACTTTTATTGAGCTTCAGTCAATATATCTGTAGAACCAGTTGTGGTCTAACATTTTGGGATTAGTTTTGAAGTTCCAAGTAGATGCTGATTCCATTTTAAGTCAAGTGTGAATGAAGAACCATCAGTTACCGATTTTAATAATATGCTAATCAGTATATGTTATTTGAAATAGAACGGTTTTAGCAAAAGAACGAATGAAACCACCCCAGCTATTGTGACAACAGTGTTACCCTTCTCACCGTGTGTGTGTGTTTTTTATTTATTTATTTTTATTTATATATTCTATTTTTAAATCTAGCAAATTCTAAGGTCGAGTGGGACTGTTGCATACTGTGATTGTTTGGATGAAGAAAGCGAAGTAGATGTGTCAAAAGTATTTATATGGCATCTTTCGAGTACTGTTGGCATTATTTTTCCATGAGGCCAAGTAAGTGAGCCTTAATAGAATATATTTTTGAGGCCTAAATACATCATATTATTGCCTGAACGAACCTAAATCTCAAACCTCATTAAGAATGTCTGAATCCAGTTTGCAGTGGTCTTCTAGTCACTCTGTCCTTATTTTTATAATTCAAATGTGTAAAATTACATAACCCTGCAAAAATAAAGTCTAAATTACATTACGCACTTTTATTCGTTCACTTCATTGGTAAAGAAATATTATTTTTACTCACTTCTTACGACTTCTACAGTTCTACTCCTCAAGCACTATAATAAGGTTTTTCAGGAAATACATACATTTTTCTAATTTAAAAACAAAAGAAATCCCAAATACATGTCAACCGTTGGTACTGGTTATGTTTGATCTTACCTAGAGACCAACACTTAAAAAGTTATTGATGTATTCACCACTATCAAACTCTACTTGGCTACAAATACAAGAACCTCAAAACACTAGCAAAAGAGAAAGTAAATTGGGAAATTGTAGATGTAGTCATGTAGACGACTAAACAAAGGTATTTGTTATGCTGTTTATTATTTAACGGGTTTGCTAACAAATGCTCACTTAACACTAGCTAGGAATGTAGTTATTAAATGGTGACAGAAAATAGTAATGAACTTTCTCCACTGTCCCGTTTTGGGACGTAAATTTTGATTAATATAAGTATGAACTTTTACAAATGTTTTTAACATGCACATTTTGATGTATTGTCACTTTATAAATGGTAACACGTGTCTGAATCCATTATTTAATAGGAATTTATAAATAAAACTTCATTGATATTATTTGATGAGTAGGCACTATTGCTTATTCTATAGGAAAATGTTAAGTGTAACTAGTCAAAGTAGTTGAGTAGTAAGACTTGTAACTATGATCATAAAACAAACAAAAAGGTCGTTGAGTAGTAAGACTTGTAACTATGATCATAAAACAAACAATGGAAGTTTCAGATTCATGTCATGGTACGTACAAATAGGGGTGAGTCGACACGACATGACAAAAAACACATATTCGACACAAAGTTAAACAGGTTTAGGTTGAAGATAAACAGATTTGGGTCAAAAACAAGTTTCATTTTATAAATTACTTAAATTAAATATATTTTTAATTAAATTAGCAAAATCCATTATTTAATAGAAATTTATAAATAAAACTTCATTGATATTATTTGATGAGTAGGCACTATTGCTTATTCTATAGGAAAATGTTAAGTGTAACTAGTCAAGGTAGTTGAGTAGTAAGACTTGTAACTATGATCATTAAACAAACAATGGAAGTTTCAAATTCATGTCATGGTACGTACAAATAGGGGTGAGTTGACACGACACGACAAAAAACACGTATCCGACACGAAGTTAAACATGTTTAGGTTGAAAATGAACAGATTTGGGTAAAAAAACAGGTCAACCCGTCTAACCCGTTTAATAAATGAGCCGTGTTTGCGTTAAGTAAGTATTAATCATGTCAACCCGTTCAAGTACATACACCTCTAAAAATAGAATATATAGTGTAAATTTTATGTTAGATTTGAATTAAATATAATTTGTTATGAACTTAGTATGAGTGAATTATGATTATAACTTACGTATCATTGATATTATCATATAGTTATTTATATGTTATTTGTATCAATTTTTAGATCATTATATTTGTTTTGCTTTTTAATTAGTTAAATCGACAAACTATCAACTTTATTTGTCGCTTGACCTATTTACTTAAACAGGTTAAACGGGTTACACGTGTTATGTAAGTCTGGGTTAGGGTTGAGTTTTTTGACACGATTAATAAATTGCTCGTGTTTAGGTAGAGGTTATAATAACCCCCGAACCCGAATAGATCAACCCGAACACGACTCGATTGCCACTTCTATATACAAACAGCCTTGAAATCGTCACACCAACCTGGTTTAATTCAGTGACGGAGATTTCAAACCCTATGTACTAGTCAGTCGAAAATGATGATTACTCAAACAAAAGAATTGTTAACTGTAGGTAGGTTAAAATGATGATTTTAATCTCCTAACGTTCCTAGTCATTGTGTTGTTTTAATTTTAGTTCTAGTCCCAATTTTGCTTTTGATGGTCTTGCTTCTCTTGATGCTTCCGGTTTTGTTTCTATTGTTGATGCTTAGGTTTTGTTTCTGTTGTTGATGGTATTGTTTATGTTGCTGATGTTTAGGTTTTGTGACTATTGCCGTTGTTGATGTTGCTGAAGGCGAGATAGTTGTCTACCTAGTCATCCATTTGGTAGAAGTGATTGTTTGAGATGGATGGACTTACGTCAACCTAGATGGTTTGTGATGCTGCCAGTTTTGGGCCATGGCATTATTGTTATAGCTCAATCTTGTTCTATTCATGATTACACTCTTTCTAGTCCTAAACTTGCCAACATCAACATTAAGAAAAGAACCACTATGAACACCTTGAGCACAGGAAGCAAGCTTAAGCTAAAACAACCAAACCACAAACAATAGAAGAATGACCTATAACAATCCATCCGGAAGCAAAAGTAAAACACCAAGAACAATAAAATGAATAGGTTGGAGGAAACCAATAACACCCGAACCACAGCTACTGCCAACAGAAAGTGTAAGTATGTAGACAAGTAAACCCGCCCTAAGCATCATCTACTATGACAACAAAAACAAGACACCCATAAGCATAACACCAACAACATAAACAAAACGACGAGAAGCAAAATTGGGTATATAACCATGATTAAAATCAACATAACGCAGAGTAAGCTAAAACATTACATTTACTTGTAACTGTGCAAATAAGTACTGTAATAGATTAACATAAAAATGCATCCTCAACAAACCAATACAGTAAAATTTTGGCAAGTTTACTTATGTAATTCTAGAATTCATTTTCCATAGAATGCCTACTTGCAAATTTGAATTGGCTTTTGGTTCCATGAGGAATCACAAAAGCTTCTTATCTTTAAATATTCTTCACCATCAGCATCTCAAAAATAAGTGCTACATCCAAAAGATGAATAGATCAAAAATTGAAAATAAAAAAGGTAGCCTAGTAAGTAGACCTAAAACATACTGTGATAACAAAGACGTGGTAAATGATCGACAGTAGAGTTATGCTGAATTTACTGTGGTTAGTGTTGTAGGGCCTAGCAGCATACCAGGTTGTAACAGAGCAACTTAAGATGATTTTTATGCTAAAAGGTATCATCGTGTATTCTAAGTTTTAAACCAATAGATCCTAATCGTGATTGGCTAATGGTCCTGGCCTTTTAAAATATGCATAATTGTAAATAGATACTAATTAGGGAATAAGTCAATTACGTTCAAGCAAACGAACAATCATATCGTTCGAATTTCAAACCACTACAACATATTCTTTTTGTTTTTTTAGATAGCCACTTCATAAATGGTAAAAAGAATTCCTTAAACTGGAACATAATTTTTCGAATTACAAAATAAATTAATAACTTGGGAGATGTTTAAAATCATCTAGCATGGATGATAATACCATGCTCTTCAGGCAACACAAAATTGACACATGATAGGCAAAGAGCAAGGACATGCCAACTTAACACACTTTGTTTTAAAGTTTCTTTTAGATGGTCTCTCCCTCGACTTTAAAACCTTCTGCATCTTTGGCGTCTCCCGAAACATCCTGCAGCTGTACGCAATGATAAAGTTCAGATATCGTACTTTTAAACCAACATGTAGAGGTGCCAATTCCAACCCTTCAAATGAAAACGGGTCAATTCAGGTTGTATATTTTCTATCACGGGTCAAAGGGGATTAATAAAAATATTAATCAAAAAGGGCGAATGGTGTATTCAACTGGGTAAAAACAACTATACTACATTAACAAAATGAAGGATAAATGACGAACCGAGCCAGAATAGTTCTAACCCATACTTTAAAGAGCTCGTTTTGAGCTGTTACCCATTTTGGCACCTCAACCTCAAGATAGCGAGAAATATAAACAAGCTTACCCCCAAGTTCTTTAAACTGACGGTTACGTCTTCTTGTTGCTGCTGTAGAGTAGTTCTTAGTTCTTGAAATTCCTAGAATATATACAAGTGATCCAAAATACCATATAAAGTCGTTACAATCAAGCATTATAGTGTGAAGTTATTGCAAAGGTGCTTACAGATCGAAGCTGGTCCACTTCCACATTGAGAGTTTTCTTCAGGTCTGAAAGCTCCTGCAAAAACAATTACAAATATATTCTTTTCATTTTGCTGGTAACCTTAAGTAACAATTGTTAAGGCCCTTATGAAATTTGATTATGATCAAAGGTCAAGATTTGCTGCAATGTTAAATCAGTACATGAGCCGCGGATTCAAGCAGCAAAATAGTCTTGAAACATTTAACAATATCACATTCTAAAGCTACCGTAGCAGTGGCTTTCCGCTATAAATGAGATAAAATAAATAAATAAATAAAAAAGGGTATTTATCTAACTGCAGCATAACGAATATCTATTTCATGAGAATCAGAAGCTTCTTAATTTTAGAAAACTTTTTAGAAAAAAACCCATAACTAGCATCTGTTTGTATACAAAAAAGTTCAAGGCTGTGTTTTCTATGGTGTACCAAACTTATGATCTACTCTATCTCTGAAATTATTATGAAAAAATAAAACTTCAACAGCAAAATCAACATCACAAAAAACACGAGTTAATTACACGTCAACCCATTAAATTATGACAATTAGAACTAATTCTCCCTGTGAAAAGTAAAAACACAGATAAATCAACAATGCTAGTTGCAAGTAAGCGATGTTTTTAACACAAATGACGGATATCAACAGTTCAACAAAATGGTTTGCTTTGAGTTATATTTTATTAATAATTCCCCATAATGTACATAACCTTGATTAGTTCGCAATGCTCAAATCAAACATTATAATTCAAAAAAGCAATTCACTAATACCAAACTAATTAATCTCAGACATGCAGCTGTAATGGTTGTAATGTTACCTAAATAAGACCATATCAGAAAAACAAAAACACAGTATTAGGGGGTGTTTGTTTGAGCTTAAGCTTATTATAATATAATGAACTTATATGAAGTCTCAAAATAAGTCAGAATATTCAGGCTTATGAAATCTAAGCCAAAATCACATAAGCCCAAAAATAAGCTTAAACAAACACCAGCATAATCTGAGACCTAAATCAGTAATATTAGTATATTACAACAAAACAACACTTACATCGCGGTAACTCTTAACTTGAGTATCCAATTTCGACCTCCAGCTTTGAAGATCCTTCATTTCGAAAACAAAAAGATTAATTAAGAAAAACAAATAACTAGCATACTAAAACATTTAAAAAAAGACATCATACATTTTTCAAATTTTGAATCCTATTAAGCAACTCCGCCCTTGACTCACTCAGTTCCTGTAAAAACCCAAAAAACAAATTTAGGGTTTCATTTTTCATAACACAAAAATTAACAAAAATTTACCGCAATCTTAGAATTAACCGGTGTAACATTCTCTTTCTTCTGCAAAAACAACAACAATTAATTCATTAATCTCTTCAAAATAATAAAACCCTAAATTGAATTTAAGTAGTGTACCAAAGATAGTGGAGCTAGATCTGTGTTATCAGCCATTGATGGATTTTTGTTGATATTAAAGAGGGACAAAAATGGATTTCAATTTTGATAGATTTGGGGGGGAATTTACGCTCAGTTCTCGAGTTTTTAGAGAAGGGAAATGGAAAAGAATAGGAAAGGGAAAAGAAATGGAAAAGGAAAGTAAGTGTTAGTTGTTATGTTCTTGAGATAGAGGAAAGGAAAAGGAAAATAATCATAATCATGTTTCGAGTGGAGGAAAAGAAAAATAAGTTGGTCAAATTACATATATGCCCTTTAATTATTAATGTCAAGTGTTTTAAAGAGGGTATATTAGTCTTTACACAATATATGATTCCGTTTCCTTTCCATTTCCTCCCAAAAGTGGGAGGAAGATTTATTTATCAAATCTTCCTCTCTATTTCCTTTCCGTTTCCCTTTCCTCCTTTAAAAAAGACTCAAGAACACAAAAAACTTTCCGTTTCCTTTACTTTCCTCTTCCTATTGGACTCGAGAACTGAGCGTTAGGGATGTGATTTTGAATAGGAGTATAGTATGTGACACGTTAAATAACTGGGCTTGTTTGTTAATTTTTTTTATTAAGTCATTTCTAATTAAGAGATGACTTAATGCAGACACTCTTAGTTTTATTGCTTAATATTTTCAGTCATCTTTTTTTATTAAGTCACAAACAAACAGTTTTAATATGACTTAATGAATTTAATTTTTTTCATATTAAGTCAATTAAGTCACAAACAAACACCACCGTGAAAATAAATTTAAGTCGTGCTTGTCTGTTGTTTTTTTAATTTAGTCCAACGTCATTCGAATGGCCTGGAAGTACATTTTAAATTATTACTCGTAATGAACTTAAAAACTCGACTCAAAAAATAGTTGAAATTCACTTGGTTCTAGTTGGTCGAGATCGAGCTACTTGATCATTAAAACACAAATCGTATAATTAATGGGTTTTCTTTTTGATGTAACTTGATGTAAATCACTCTTCTTACTTGCATCAAAATGATTAGTAAATGATTATTTGTGTGATTAACTAAGGATTATCCAAGCTTGAACATTTGAATTTAAGTTTAGAAAATATAAACACTTTTTTGATTATTTTCAAATATCTTACACAAACATTTTCATACATTCCTTTTTGTTAGGTCACCATAACGATGATAACAAAAGCATAATACAATGTAGAATGATAAGAGAAAGAGATGAGATGGTCGATACTTTCACACACTAGAATAACAAAGGTTTAATGCATAAATGAAAGAACCAACACTCTCTTAAGAGGGTTTACAATGTATTTGTAGGCAAGGGAACTAGGGCAACACTACTAGTCCTTACCTTTGGATCGTTTGGGCCTAAGCATAGGCTTATGGGCTTAGTACATAAGCTTAGCTATCATTACAAACATATAAGCCTAATTAGCAATCTATTACAAATATAATGACCGACACTTGATAGTAGTTACATGTGATCCCAACAATCTCCCCCCTAAGGGTTGGTCATCTAGGTTGCTTGACGTCTTTCCAGCAATCTTCTATCTTGTGAGTAGATATACTTAAGATTCTTTGACTTTATCAGCTTGACGTCTCGTGTTTCTTTGTTCTTTGTGGTTGTGGTGATCATATGTTCTTGTCCACCATTTGTCAACTTTTGTGGTTATGGTGCTTTACGTCTTTCTCCACCATGCTCATACTTCTTTTGACTTTCAATCTCCAGTTTTGTGTAGTTCTCAAGTCTTTAAACTTTGCAGATTATTTGACTTTGACGAAGAATCATCTTTAACTTTGTGTTGCCTTTGATTTTGGTGAGAACTTTCTTTTGATACGATGTTGGTATGAGCATGTGGAGATGGTGCTGTCTTTCTCCAAGGAACAATCATCAGTATCTGCATGAATATATTAGTTGAAAACACCAATCGATCACGGTGGATTTTTCTTATAGATTGACCACTACGATTGTTTTACTGATGAATGTCTTGATCCCATTCACCTTGGTTGGGCACGTCAGCCGTCCTAATCCCGTTGAGGGACAATTATCATTACATAGAATAAATTCAAATTGTTAGGTCACTAAGTTTACAACACAAGCACAATAGAAAGAGATAGAGAAGAAAGAAGATCGGATGAACAATAAACAAACACACACACACGTTAATACTTGACCTGTTATGCGTAGAGTATGTGAAAGAGAGTAAATTGAACAACCAACCCTCAAGTGAGGGTTATTACAAGGTATTTATAGGAAGGGGAGCTAGGGCAACACTCCTACTCCCTTCCTTTCCTTAATGGACATGGGCCTAAGCTCATGGGCCTTCTACATAAGCTTAAGCTAATAACAAACATAAAGGCCATAATTAAGCTAACTATTACATATGAATCACTAACACTTGATATAGGTTTAGGAGTGATTCCAACAATCTCTCCCTAAGTGTTGGTGATGAATGAATATGAACGGTTAAGGTGCTGATGTAATAGTAGCTTTGACTTCTTCTGACATTCTTCTTTCTTGTGAGAAGAATTGCCTTGATTCGAACTCTCTCGAGTAGAGAAATTGTTTTCTTTAAACAGTTCTACTTTGACGTCATCTTTATCTTTGTTCTTTGATCATTGTTCTTTGTGATGGTATTGATAGTATGTTGTTGTTATGCGCATCGCCGGCTGCTCCGGTGTCCACGTCATTCTTCAACATGCTCACACGCTTTTGGACGTTGGATTTCGATCGATGAAGTTCTTTAAGTCCTTAACTTTGTAGATTCTTTGGTTTGACGAAGAATCATTATGACTTTTGTGTTGCTTTTAGATAGAACTTCCATTAGTGATGATGTTGGCATTAGCATGTGAAGAATCAAGCACGATCATTCGCTCGAGCTTCCATAAGAAGAAAACATGAAAACGGTTAGTAATAAGCGGATCTAGGCACTTACAAGTTAATTTCAGAGTGTTAACAGCATAGTGTGAAAACGCAACTCTAATTCTCACAAAGGCCGTTCATGAACTGGAGTCCCACAAGTGAGATAACGCGATGTACCAAAGTACATCTACATTCGAATGAGTCGTGAGGTACACGAAGCATCACCTCACGCCTTGAGACCGTTTGAGACACACTAAGCGTAATCCACGGGGAGTTCTTGAAGTGACTGTCGTGGTTGTTTGATGTTGATCTGGCAGGAGTTTCCATTCAATCACTGAGGATTACTTTTGTGAACCTCTCATAAATGTTCTCGACAGATTGCTAAGATCTGTGAAGGACTCGATAACGTACCATTGATGTTCTTATTGTTGAACAACAAGTGATGAAATGTCAAGTGTACCTAAGAGATCTTTTGATGAATCTCGTGGCTCTAGACTCAATAGTGCGTTTTGGTTTTCTGGAGCGGAGACTAGGGAGAGGGTCTCCTTCTTCAATACCGGCAATCTCTAAGAGAAAGCCGATAGTTTACGTAGGGTTCCTGTGAGAATGAAACAAGCTTCTGTTGAGAGAAACTTGAGTGGCTAAGAAGGTTTAGTGCATGCGTCCTTGGGTCCATGACGACTTTTAATCTTCAATACCGGTGTCATCAAGTGACAACCAGTAGTATATGAATTGAACCCGATTATGCGCCTAAGTTGAATAATCTGGAGGGCTATTTCTTTTCACCCTTTTCTTTGCATTTCTTTTAATTCTTCAACTCATTCTTTCTCCGATTCTCATTTTCTCCTTTTTACAATCATACCTAAGGACTTCTAATTCTAACTATTGGTAGTGTCCTTGGGTAGATCCCTCCGGCTATGGCAGATCATAGGACGATTATTCCTAACCTTAATCACCTTATAACTCCGTTGCCATAAAACCATTTTCAAGAAAATCTCTCGAAGTGTTTGTGAATGAAAACCATTTTGTACCACTGTGAGAGTTTTATCTTTTAGCAGAAATACTCCCCTCCACACGTGCTTAAGTGTTAAGGCAAATACGCGGTGAGAGAAGAGCGCGCACTTTTGAATTGATCGACTCAAGATAGACAATCCCATGCGAGACACGGTTACGTTGAATAGTTAAAGAGTTACATTGTCACTTTTAGGTGACAACTAGCTCTAATAACTATCTTGAAGGTGTGGACAAACCTCGAAGGTTGTCAAACCCGTCAAAGATCATGTCTACCAGGAGTTTCTCGAATGGTACATTCTACTCGGACAAGTCCTTTACGAGACACATTTACATCACTAGCGAACTAGCTTGAAATTATTACCCGTCCCGGACAAGTCTTTTCGAGTTACTAACAGTTAAGATCTCGTCAATTCGTTGGTTAAGTCTGTAGCACAAAGATTCATTTGCAGTTACACAACATATTTCTTATCACATAAATTTTCTCCCCCTCAAAAATGGCATATAAGTGTTATTTTTGAAGAAATGTTGAGAATAAATATGACCATTTTGAGTTTTGTGGGAAGATTACACAAAGAACATTTTGTAAACAAAGTTTTTAAGTCAAATACTCCCCCTCAACTAGTGATATAAACGGTTGAGGTTTTGAAAATCATAAGGGGAAGTACTTGTTCTTTTGAGCAAAACCTTGAAAAGTGAAAGGTTTGATAGGTTTTACTAAAAATAAAGCTTTCGCTCCTTTTATAAGGATTGTGGGTAATCAAGCGTACCACGGGGTCCTTTCTTGACAAGTACGGGTTGTACTGCTTGTTATGTGTGCACAAGCCATAGACATATATAATCACACATCCAAAATTATATGAAATAGAGGTAATTCAAGGGGTATTAGGAATTCCATCAATCTTGCCAGGGAATGCGAGCGGGCGTTGATAGCCGGCGAGAGCAATCTGGGTCGACCTACAAAGCTCTCCGGTGTTCGAGGCGGTCCCGTCGATACAACCTTTCATCAATCATGGTGATGATCCTCTTCACATTCCGTCGTTAGAATTCCATCACTTTTGTGACCCAATTCCTTCATGTATGTCCTTTAACCTGTAAGCCAATCCGTCCTAACCTTCTTGTGTGATCCCCAAACTTGTGAAGATATCTACACGCTTATCAAGCTTTCGTTGTAGTTCACTAAGGTAAACTACTCAGAATGGTTGGTGATGAGAGTGTATTGTGGAAGCTGGTTGATGTCGGAAGATCTAGCGAGGTGGAGTGAAGTTGACACGGATCGATATGATTCAAGCAAGCTTGAGATCTTCTACACGTTCTTTGATTACTATTCTTCGGATGAAGATAAGCAAGGACTTGATGAATTCACGTTGCACTTCCGGTCGAGAATTGTCTCATGCGACCCCGTACTTTGGCAAGGTACATGTCTTCAATGTCGTTGATAGACAAATTCTCAAAGTCCGCTTCAGAGAATGCATAATCCCTTTCATCTTGTCTTTTGACCACGATATTCTTGAGAAAAGTGTAGTCCCATTTAGACGAAAGATCAACATGTTTGATGGCAACGATATTCTTAGTATTGAACACTTCATGTTGAGACTTACGAACAGGCAACTTCTATAGTAGATTACGTTCGGCCAATGGTGAATCCCATACATTGCATCACGGTCATACTCTTCCACATTGTTGGAGAACATGTGGTTAGCTCTTTCCTCGATGGCTATATAGTTAGAGTATATGGTAGGGAATGGAAGTGTCGAGATGTAGCGTATTTCCTTGAACCATCGCCACCGTGTAGAAGGAATTCCAAATCTTTGTTGAAGAAATATCTGAATGGAATCCTAGGTCGATTTGGCCAATTGTTGGTAGAGGTTTAGACCGCCGGTGTTATATGGAGGATTGTCTCGTTGAGTGAAGTCGATGTTTGCTTCTAGGTTGAGCCAATCCATATTGTTAGACATGGCTCGTGCTATATTATCAAGGTGATATTCTACTTCAATAGCACTTTGAGTGTCTTTTAGCGGTTGAAATGCTTCTTTCTTGATTCGCTTCAACTCGGATTTCGTCATCTTCTTCACACGGAATTTTTCTTGCAGTAGTTTAGCATGCTCCAATGTACTACATTCTATAACCTCTTGACCTTCAGATGGGTAGGGAGTGGAATCAACAAGCTTCGAGAACCATTCAAATTAGTATTATCCTCGTCCAGCCATGATAAGGCGTCGCCAATCATGGAACCTTCTTCTTCTTTTCTTTGGCCTAGAGGAGGATTACGGTTTCTTAATTTGCGTCGGGAGAGATGGGTTGTTGTTGGGGCTCATGGACTTCCTCATCGTCACCACCGTATACTCAAAAGTGATCACCGGGTTTTGGAGTGCGAGGTGGTAACTTCGAATCTGAGGTTTTAAGAAAAAGCGAGGAGGGATCTTTGTTATTTGGAGTCCTTTGGGGTGGAGGCTGCCTTGATCTTGAATTTAGGATGATTCACTAGACTTCTTCGGGCGTTTGGGCTCGTTATCCTTATCCATATCTTTGTCTTCGTCTCTTGGGCGTTTAGGCCTTCGGCTTCTTCTCTGTATGATGACGAGTTGGTATTCCAGCAATGCTTCAAACAATTTACCTTAAGTAGAGCAAACGTTGCAGAAGCGTTTCGACATTTGAGCAACCAGCCGGTTCACCAATTCATCATCTGAGAAGATTGTGGGTTCAGCTGGATTGATGTTTACATTCATTGGAGTTGATTTAATGGTTTGCTTGGCGGATGTAAGAGATTAGGATAAAGTTATGCGGTATACATCTCCTTTGAGTTTAAGGACGACGTCAAGAAGGAACTTGTGAGTGTATCCTTTGATCATCTCGTCCATTCTCCCTTGAAGATCATCTTTCATGAGCTTTTGGACATACTCCTTTTCTTGCATCTTGTCTTTCTCATCATGAAGATCTGTATGCTGGGTCGACAAGAAAATCTAACTTCTTCTTTGTAATATCTTTTTCTCGACATGCTTGGCGACTTTAACGTTCAGTCTTTGATTGAGAGATCAAGATCACGATTGGCTTCTTCAGCGATCTAGATGTGGATGCGGTTGTTCTTTTGATGGTGGTGGTGAAGAGTGAGAAGATGAATCGGATGATGATGAGATATGAGGAGACTACGGGTCCTTTGGTGGCTCGAGTTTCCTCCTTTGGCGTCTTGAGGACTATCTAGAAGAAACTTATCATATTCAATATCTTCTTCATTTCCAGACTTAGCTTTTTCATCGGCTTTATCTTTCTTGGACTTTTAGGTTCCGGTTCTTCAATGTTGTAATCAATAGAATCTTCCATGCGCTTTTGTTGTTGCTCAAAGTGGTGCGGATCCTGTAGGGTTAATTAACCGCATCGAGGACACGGTGAGGTTGAACTCCACCACTCGATCCTCCGGGGCCACCCATTTGATCCTTAGCAAATTCTTTTGCAGCGTGTTGGAGTCTAATGAATTTGAACTTCTTTTTGTATGTTGCATCTAGTTGCTCTTCATCTGATTCTTCTTCTTCTTGTTGCTCAATGGCTGAGTCTTCCCTTTACCGTGTTCATCGGTGGGTGGGAGGTTTAGGTACCATTGTAGTGTTATCTTTAGCGTTTGAGTAGAAAATCTCTTCATCGATCAGATACCAGGAGTCCTCGTCTGTTAGCTTTCTTTGCGGTTCAGACTTGGGAATGGGAATAGGAATAGCTTCCTTGGAGGGAACTCTCCTTTTGCTTCGAGTTTCCTCTTGGGGAACTTCCTTTGACTCTCGGTGCTTGCAGCACTTCCTCGTCTGAACTTTCACGGTAGGTGTACCGAAGATTTATCATCGAGGAACCCAACTTTGTTCTCTCTTCCGACAACGGATATCTTTTATAAGAGTAGAGTACATTTGAGTTCATCGAGAGAAGGTGATCTGGCAACACTGACACCTTGTTTCTTGGTAGTTGACCCTTAAATCGGCGGTTAGAGTGGTTGGGTCATGTGAGATTGTTAGAGTCATGATTCTCTTGGGGATATCGAGGGTTATATCAAGTGCTCTTTGGATCAACAGTTTTGTATCGATATAAAGAATCTTTAGCCAAAACTTTTTGAGGAATGTCATCATGTCATCCCATATCGAGCTTCAACGATTATTGCTTCATGTTGATCAAAGCCCAAGATTTGCAGTTCCACGAGCTTGGGTGCTCATGTGCTTACTGTGCGACCAGAAATAGATTTTGTGATGATGATATAAAGGGTTCTCCAAGAATTTGGGAATGTTCTTTAGATCCACGTGTTGGAATCACTCCTAAACCTTATTCAAGTGTTAGTTACTCATATGTAATAGTTAGCTTATTATGGCCTTTATGTTTGTTTTTAGCCTTAAGCTTATGTAGAAGGCCCATGAGCTTAGGCCCAAGCCCATAGGAGAAAGGAAGGGAACTAGGAGTGTTGCCCTAGCTTCCCTCCTATAAATACCTTATGTAAACCTTCATTTGAAGGTTGGTTGTTCAAGTTATTCTCTTTCACTACACTCCTCGCTAAACCGTCTTTGCTAAATCGTGTGTGTGTGTGTGTGTATAACTTGTTCAATCGCCTCTCTATCTCTTCTAAAAGCTTGTGGTAAACCTTGTGACCTATGATGGTATCAATGCCAAATAGTTGGGTGAAACGTTTTGTTTTGAAGATTTTGTTCTTGGTCTTACAGCGTAATAGTGGGTGATACTTTGGTTCGCTTAAAACGTCTTTTTTACACTTTTGAATCCAAGATTCTTGTACTTTCAACGTTTTAAGGTGTTAAAATTCTTGTTTTTGGCAAAAGTTTGAACTTCGTGTGGATCTAAGATTTTAAGCTTGTTTTGTTAGTGGGTATAGTTCTCTGCGTAAGCTGTTTTAGAAGTTTGGTTCATCAAATTTCACATCCTTGTGTTATTTGGTGATCTTGAAGCTATTTCATCACACAAAAACTAGTTTAGAAACATCTTTGAGCAATATCAATTTACAGTAGGTCTGGCGTAGTAAAACCCTAAAACTACGGCGTAAGTATCTCCTTGGTTTGATCTTCATTTTAATGGTTTTATTCGTGTTTTCTTACTTGGATAAGTGCGAAAATACGTCGACTTTGGATATCTTTTGCCTTTGTGTGTAAAAGATCACTTGAGATAAAACCTAAATTACGCATAAGCATAAACTGCAGCGTAGAAATCCTACGCATAAGATTTTTCTTACGCCTAAGCCTAGTCTTAAGCCTAAGATAATCCTCGCCTAACTTTCTCGCTTCTTTTGTCGCATAACTTTAGTGTCTTTCCTACGCGTAAGCTAAATTCTACGCGTAACCTCTAATTGTTAGGCGTAACTTTGGTGTTTTTACGCATAAGTGCTACTTGTCATTGTGATTTCTCGCCTAAGGATACTTCATCAACAAAGGTTCATTCGACTACAAAGATCCATTTTACCAACACAAGTTTATCAACATGTCACAACCACCATACTCTAACTATTTCATTTACACTTATCCTCATCTCAACGTCAACAACAACTAACTCCACAACATCAACAATGGAATCAACAACAAGCAATTTATCAACAACAATTTAACCAATAACATACTCCACAACTTCTTTGCAAATCCACAACCTCAAATGGTTCAACCACCACCAAGTCTTCAAGTTCAACCGTACACAAATGACTTCAATCAACATCCATCAAGCAACACTATGAAGGAAACTTGGTTTTGCAAAGATGTTTGAAGCTTTAAGCAACCAACAATCAATTCATGAGGTTGGATCACTTGATAGACCTCCAATGCTCACTCCAGGAAACTATGATCAATGGGTGATAAGGTTCTTTAGGTTTTGTGATCTAAAGAAGCCACATGGAAAGTTCTTAAAGGTTATCTTGGAAGGTCCATTTGAGATGCCTCTTGTCATTGTACCCGAGATCCAATGCCATTCCACGAGATGAACAAACGAACATTGCTACTGTTGCAGACTTGAATCCTCAAGAGCTTCTACACTATGAAGCGAGATGGCTTGCAATGGAATATATCCTCTTAGGATTACCAAACCCAATTCTTCGTAGTGTTGATGCTCAAAAGGCTGCAAAGAAAATGTGGGATCATATTAGTCTTCTTATGGAAGGATCGTACTCAATCGGAAGATTTGGAATCCAAAATTTACTTGGCTTATGAACACTTCATGATTGAACATGGAGAGACACTAGAGTCCTATCATCACCGTTTTTAGACATCATCAATGATTTGGATAAACACAACATCATCATGCCAATAATTGCGGTGAATACTAAGTTCCTGAGTAGTCTTGGTCTGAATGGGAGAAGTATGTCATTTTTCTCCGTCAGCGAAAAACATGCATCAATCTACATGGATTGTTGTACGATTACTTGAAGCCTCATGAAAAGGAAGTTGATAGGAAAGGATTCTCCGTGCTCAAATTGCTCCACCGACACATCAGGAAAATCAACAACTTGCCTTATATGCTCAAAAAAATTATTCTCCTCAACCACAACTCAACCTGCTACAATCACACACGATCCTTACACCCAACCTCAATCTCAAACTCAATTGGTTCCATACAACAACAACAATGCTCAAAATTTGACTAATGAGGAATCGATCCGTTAAGCATTGCAACAAGGATTTGCTATGATTGCTAATGCCTTTAGCCGTTATACCAACAAATCCAACAACCGTATTAGTTCCTCATCTAATACAAGGAATCAAGCTGTTGTGAACAATGGGCGAGTTGAAGTTCAGAATCGTGGTTATGGTGCGTCAGATGGGGCGGTGGTCAAGGGTTTAATCTTTGTGGGTAGGAATAACAATCGAGCTCAGTGGTGGAGCAAATGCTCAGAATGGGTTGAATGGTCTTCGATGCTACAAGCTGCAATGAGAAGGACACTGGCTAATGCATGCCCAAAGCCAAGGACTAGGGCGATGCTTATTTCAAAGAGGCTCTTCTTCTGGCTCTTAAGGATGAAGCTGGTGGAACTCTCACAGAGACAAAACGAGCTTTATGGCAAATCGCTTCGGATGATGATGATATGGAGGACTTGCGGGCCAATGCATTATTATGTTGATGGCTAATATGCATGAGTTACACATGAGTGACACGGGCCCGGTGTATGACAGCGATGGCTTGTCTCAGTACCGAACAAACCATATTTATCTCGATCTCATATCTCGCCAACATCACGAATCCGGCAAGGCTCGGAATGTTCAAAATCGCCATCCATCTCATTCCGACGATTTTCAACTAGACCCGTAGTTATATTTGGCGATCAAGATGACCAACGGTTTCCTTGATAATCAAATTGACTCCGTGGTTATACTTGAGGATCTCAGTAATGATCATGTTGAGACTCATGTTGAACACGCCGAACTTTTGCCTCATCAGTTTTGCTCGTTAATACAAGACCAACAGACCATAGTGGAAAAATGTCATGCCATTAATCAGGACTAGAAATGCAAAAATGCCTTTATAACAAGGATTTTGAATGTTTACAAAAGCAACTCAACTTTTTCAAAACTCAAGAAAAGCGTGAAAAAGCGGTTTTGAAGCGACCTTTGCCAAATCTTCAAAATGAAAAATATTTAGAAAGCCGGATCGTTGATCTAGCAGCGAAGAATGCTTTGTTGTGCGAAATAGAACAACTGAAACATGAACATAAAAAGCAAATTAGCGCTCTCACCTTGGAAAATCAAAAAGCTAAGAGGAGTTGTTAACTTGTCAAAAGCAGTTCTCTGCATACAAAAGCATTCAGCGAAGCGAATAGATGATCATCTTGAAGAAATCATCGGCTTGCAAAACAAACTTAAAGAGTTTAAAGCTGTTGTTTACAAACATGGCGAGTCGGTCACGGCCATTGAAAAGTTTACTTTAAAACCCAATCCAAATGGATATGGACCGAATCTTGCTGATTACAAACCTAAGCTTTCAATAAAATCATTCAAACCAAATCACGAAGTTTCGGTCACGAGAATATAAAGTTGATAATTACATTTATGAGTGTTGTTGAATATCATCGTCAAGAGGAATTAGATCACGAGAAAGGCGAGTCGATCAAAATTAGAAAAAGTTGTTTACAACAAACCTTTTAACTATTCAAGTCACTTTAGTCACACCAGCGGTTCTTCTAACACACCAAGGGTAATCATAAAAACACACGAGTCTTCTAATGTTAATCCCCAACCAGATTATGCACAAACTTATGGTCCTTTACCTTCCATCGATGAAGTAAACAAACACGAAAATCGAAAATTCTTCGATATTTTGACCTTTTCATGGCTGACCTCAAATCTTTACAACATGAGATAGAATATCATTACGAAATCAAAGTTCAACACTTTCAATAAGCCTCTAGCGCGAGAACAAAGAGACATTTTTGAGAAAAATCTTTTACCAAATGTTAAAAATTTGAAAAGTTGTGCATTGTCTTGGGAAAGGACTTTCATAAGGAACTTGGATTAATGAAGGTCGTTTTAGAAAAGCTGACATCTATTTCTAACACTAAGCGTAAAAAAGCTGTAGAAAAGATGTTGATCGACTCTTGGAAGATGTCATCTATCTTTGATGTCCATAATGTTGTGCTATTGAATTCTTTGTCATATGCATTTGATTATATCTCTGCTATCACTGTTGATTACGTGGTAAATGTTGAGAACATTGATAATGTGCTTGGTCGAGTCCTTAAAAGTTGAAAACAAGCGATTGTCAAACGAACTTTCAAATGCAATACGTCGTCTTAATTGGTGTCAAAAAGATATATTCACGATCAACAACTTGCTTTTCAACACAAAATGCCCGATTCGTGCAAAATCTTACGATCTAAAATTGAGCAAGCTGGATGATCAAAGCGTGTCTTTTAAGTGTCAAATCTCAAAATATGAACAAGAACTTGTAAAAGTTAAAAGGAATATGGTGTCATATTTGATTTACTCAAAAAGACTCGTGATGAAGCATCAAATGAACTTGATCATTATCTTGCACACATTAAAGAAGTTATGCATTTTCTTTGGAAATGTTAGATTAGAAAATCAAGATCGATTCACACTATCCTCAAGTTAAGAGAAATGTTAGGAAAGTATGAACAACTACCGCCAACAATCATTAAGAGATTAGCCCAGTACTTAGTACTCATGAACCTAGAATCCCTCTTGCCAAATCACAAGTTAGCTGTGCCTCCTTCTCTGAAAGCAGGAATAGTTGCATCTTTTCCAAATGTCCGCACTTCACGGCCTAGGAGCACTACATCGAAGAATAGGAAGTTGCGACCTAAGAAAAGATCAATCAGGAATGCTAAAGTAGAAGAACACCCTAGGACTATGAATAAGACTCACGTTGCCTCCACTATAGATATTGCGTTCGGCAAATGTAATAGAAATAGTGATGTAACGAATGCTAAACCGTTAAGTACTTTTGATATTGATCGATGCACCTTGTGTTATTTGTCGTAAAAGTATGAATATTGATTGTCATGATAAATGTGTTGCTAAAGCTATCATCTCTCGTTTAAGGAATCCTAAGAATCTGAATACCTCTAGGCCTAATCTTTCTAAGTGCATTGCTTGGTAGACCGCCCTCTTTAGATTCTAAGAGCATTCTTTGTCCTGTAGCTCGGTTTCACCTCCTAGGAATGTAGTACCACCTAGTGCATTCACTAAGACTAAAGCAAATACTAGTTGGAGATGGGAGAAATGGATATATAACACACTAGGATTTAAGTGGATACCTAAAGCTATTGATGTGGGTATATCTACTATACTGCTCACGGAACCCTCTAACATTTGGGTTCCACATCTACTTCTATTCCATCATTGTAGATGCATTATTGTCACGGTGTCTAGATCATTCTGGATTGTTGATAGCGGATGTTCCGACACATGAGGCAATCTTAAGCTGTTATCAAACTTTATTGCAAAGTTCATTGGCTGTCGAGGTTAGGGAATGATCACTTCCAGCGACTATCATGGGCTCTGGAGACTATGTCAATGGGAACATCGAAATTAGCAGGGTTTACTATGTGGAAGGCCTCGGTCATATCTGTTTTGATGGAGTCGAGTTTTGTGATGGAGATTTGGAGGTTGCTTTCAGGGAGAAAACTTGTTTCATTAAGTGATCTACAAAAATGACCTTATGTGGATCGTAATTCTAGTCTCTACACTATCTCTATGAAAGACATGGTTGCTTCATCTCCCATATGTTTACTTTCAAAGGCAACATCAACAAAATCCCGGCTATGGCACCGTCGTCTCTCACATCTAAACTTTCAAACCATCACCAACCTTGCTCGACACAAACTAGTTGAAGGACTCCCACGATTTTGGTATTCTAAAGATCACCTTTGCTCGGCTTGTGAACAAGGCAAAAGCACTCGTGCTCATTTTCCTTCAAAGGTGGAACACAGCTCTCGACATGTGCTTCATCTTCTTCACATGGATTTGTGTGCCCGATCTTGGCGTGCAAGCGATCAATGGCAAGCGCTACATCTTAGTAATTGTTGATGACTATTCCGCGCTGGACTTGGGTCTACTTTCTTGAAGCAAAGATCAAGCTCCACATGATCATCACCTTTCTCACGAAAATACAAGTTCACTCTGAAACCGTTAGACTAATCGAGCGGATAGAGGCCTGAATTTGTTAATCAAACTCTTCGTGAATTCTATGAGAAAGTGGGAATTGAGCATCAGGACATCTATTGCCGTACACGGAACAAAGCGGAGTTGTCGAAGAGCGAAACGAGCGTTAGTGGAAGGCTGCAGAACAATGTTAATCAATGCTAAACTTCCAGTTACTTATGGGCGAAGCGTATCTCTTGCATGCTATACTCAAAACCGTTCTATGATTACAAAACGCCACAACAAAACACCTTTTGAGCTTGTCCACAATAAGCCGAATCTCAAACACTTTCATGTATTTGGATCTCTTTGCTATCCGAATAATGATCGTGATGACTTTGGAAAGCTCAAAGCCAAAGCTGACATTGGAGTCTTTATAGGATATTGTGATAATTCAAAGGTTTCGAATCGGAATCGTCGTACAAAGCGAGGTGATGGAAGCGATTCATGCTCATTTTGATGAACTTACGGAAATGGCTTACGAGTATAACAGCTTGGAACCGGACACAACAGCTTAAACTTCCCCAAACCCCATCATCGGTGAACAAAGCCCCGACACTCGTCAACAAATGGAAGGTTATTTGCTCCATTTGTTCGGTGGCGATATTGATGAGCGTGCTCGGGTGTATCCATTTGTTTCCATTACTCAAGCGATAATACTCTTATACGATACACTGCTACAACAACTCTTGTTGAAGAAGCACCACCAGTTGACTCCAACACAACGATTGAACACACCGCTTCCAACAATGATGAGTGATGATGTTACGATGAAGTACCCCCACTGCGAGATTTTGATCCAAATCGTTCTTTAACCCGTTTGCTAATGAGATTGCGCACGGATGTGCGGAATCTTCAACAAACCATTTGAATCTTCAGAATCTGCACAATGTATACCAACATCAACCCTCATAGATGGACGAAAGACCATCCTCTAGAAAATATTATTGGCAACCCGAATCAACTAGTCGTTACAAGACAAGCGTCTTCACTCGATGGTGAACATTGCATTTATGCACTCCTTATGCGCCAATCACGAACCTAAAACATCAAAGGCGCAATGACAAAAGACAACTGGATTGAATCCATGCAAGAAGAACTCAACCAATTTAATCGTCTTGAAGTATGGAGGCGGTTGAAAGACCAACGAGGGTCTACGTCATTGGTCTCAAATGGATTTGGAAAAACAAATTGGATCTTTGAAGGAAATGTTATCGAAAATAAGTCCGCGTCACGGTGGCTAAGGGTTATCGTCGGGGAAGAGGGAATAGACTTTGAAGAATCTTTTGCTCGGTTGCTCCGTCTTGAGGCGTTGGATATTTCGCGTTCGCGGCTCATATGAATATGACGGTCTATGGATGGATGTCAAAGCGCGTTTCTCAATGGACAACAAAAGCGGTTTATGTCGACCAACCGGATGGATTCGTTGATCACGAGTTTCGAATCCGTCTACAAAATGAACAAAGCTCTGTATGGTCTCAAACAAGCTCCTCGGGCATGGTGCGATAAGCTATCATCTTTCCTCATTGCTAATAATTTCACCAAAGGTTCGGTTGACCCAACTCTTTTTATACAATATCACGGGCACATATCTTAATTGTTCAAATTTACGTGGATGACATCATTTTTGGGTCTACACTTAAAAAGTTTTCAATAAGCTTTTGCAAAACTAATGAAGAAAAATTTTGAAATGTCCATGATGGGTGAACTCACGTTCTTTCTAGGATTACAAGTTCATCAATCACCCCGTGGTATTTTCTTGAGTCGATCAAATATGCCCTTGAATTGTTAAACAAATTTGGAATGAAAACCCATGACACCTATGCCACACCAATGGCTCATACCAAATAGGCGATTTACATGGGAAATTGGTGGACCCTACAAAATACCGTAATATTATTGGATCTCTCATGTATCTAACGACTAGCAGACTGATATTGTCTTTGCCGTATATCTTTGCTCTCGTTATCGATCGCGACCAGCTGAAACCCACCTCTGCGAGGCTAAAAGAATCCTCCGATACATAAAGGGAACCATTAACTTGGGGATCACGGTATCAGAAGGATTACGGTTTTGAACTAATCGCTTTTGAGGCCGACCACGCGGATGCTTAGACTCACGGAAAAGTACCGGGAGCTTTACAATTTCTTGGTGATAAGCGGTGTCATGGCAATCGAAGAAGCGGGGATTGTACATCATTGTCCTCAACGAAGCGAGAATATGTAGCCATGTCGCGTGTTGTGCTCAAGTCATCTGGATGAGAACACAACTCAAAGACTATGTTTACGTATTTGACAGGAATCGATGTCTGCGACAATCGAGTGCCATTGCGATCTCGTGCAGCGAAATCAAAGCACATCGATCTTCGATATCATTTCATCAAGGATCACGTGGAGCAGTGTTGAATTATATTTTGTGGAGCGAGAATACCAATTGGCGAGATCTTCTCACCAAAGCCTTGCCTCCCGCTAGGTTTAATGAGTTGGTCCACGGTTGGTATGAGTGTTTGACTCAAGAGGAATTGGATGAACTCCTAAAGCGATCTTAAAAACACATCCAACACCAAAATCTCTTTTGTAAATAATTTTTCAAAAACAAAATACAAAAATATAAAATCCGATAAAACAACAAAAATATTCTTCTAATCTAATTTTCTTTCAACATGTCAAGTACGTTTCTTTCGTCAACACTCTAATCTTTCAAAATTCGTATTTTCGATCAAGTGTTGAGGGGAGAAAAATATATACTTGTTCAAAACATCATTGTGCATGTTATCATATCAGGTTGTTTCTTTTATCAATGGTGGTGTTTGGTTCCACTCCTCGGACTAAAATTTATAACCTTTCATCATTTTATTAAGTCAGGGGTGTAGATCAAAGTTTCTTTCTTAAAAATCTCTGTTTGATAACCAAAATGGAAGTTAAATGGCTTTGTATGAAAAAGGAAAAGGTGGAGGGACCAAAATGTCAAAATGTTAAAGTTATTTTAATAAAA
>OU343222.1:221741011-221790745 GCA_910596185.1 Chrysanthemum makinoi | reverse complement strand
CCAACAGCAAACACTTAAGGGGCTGTTTGGATGGGCAGCAAAAGGACACTAAGAAGCTGCTAAAAAAAACTATCAATAAGCTAACTGCTCCTAAGTGCATTCTAAGTAAACTGAAATAGAAAATGTTAAAACTAAAAACAAGCTAAACCAATTTAATAAGCAGTTGAGCACAAAGCTAAACTATGCTCAAAGCTAAACTAAATGAGCTTTAGTGCTAAAAAGAAAATGGAAACAAGCATAAATTAAACTATAAATAAGCTATGACTAAACAAACTTAATCTACAATAGCTAGTTAGGCGAGAAGAAAACTAATTAAGCAAAGGGAGATGGGAAATAAGCTAATGGAAAATCTGATAAAGCACAAATCAAGCTAAGCGCTGCTGCTGCATAACTGTCCTGAAAACAGCCCACTTGGGCATCTTTGAGGCAAAATTAAGCTAATCATATAAGCTATAAAGACCACAATAAGCTACAACTTATCATCCTAGTACTACTAACTACTTGTAACATCAAAATCAATCCTTACTTCTAACGTTATCCTTCCTAAATTTAAGCTAAATAGGGGGGGCAGTGAGGGGCTGTTTGAGAACTTTTTGATAGAACAAAAGCATAAAAAAAAAACTACTCTAAACTAAATGAAACTACTAAAAGCTAACTGAAACATCAAATACATTGACTTAACACTAGACTAAATCTATTTGAACACCACAAATGGGTCAAAATCATGAATTTGACCCAAAACCAAAGTTGTTCCAAACACCCTTTAAAGACAGAAAATTGGTGTTACTAACTATGACACTTCAAAAGAAACTTGTTTACTTAACCCAAAGCTAACATGAGCTCAAATGAAACTTTGTGAAACACTTTTAAAATAAAACATTTAATGACAGTAATAAAAATGGAAGAACAGGAAATCTGCATAAAAAAAAGGGATTGGGATAAAAACTGAAATTACATTTAACTGAAATTAAAGAGTGCATGAAAATTTAAATGACGGAAAAAATAAATTGGTACTAGAACATGGATTTCTAGACAAGTTTTACAAAAAAATGCTCATATCCTATTTATACACAAAAGAAATAAAACGAATCTTCATCCCTTTTGTTGTCTGCTTGTGTCTTGTGTTTGTTGTGTGAGTAGAAAGGAGAAAGTGAGCCATGTGCTTGCTTCAGACTTAATCACAGCCATCCATTAAAACTTGGGCACCAATCCATTAAATCTCACCCATTGAAGGGGACTTGGTGAAGTGGATTGCCAACATGGCACTGGAAGACATGTGATGAGTTCTTGGCTTCTTTTGAGAGTGAGAGGGACATGAGGTGAGAGAGGTGAGTGTGAGATGGGAAAAACTTTTGGCGCCAAGGTTTTTTTCTTTTGGTTTTCCTGGGTTGTGTGGTTCTGGGTTTGTTTGGGTTTGACTTGGGGCAGTCAAAAAGGGTGAGTAGTGTTTGGGTAAAAAAAAAACGTTTTAATGGAAAGGGTAAAAGGGGTGAATGGGTTTTAATGGTGGAAGGGGTCAAAATTAGGGAGGGTTAAAAAGGTTTAGGTTATTTGTTTTTTGTTTTTTTTTTTTTTTTTTTTGTATTTTGATCAAAAGATTTAAAATGTATTTTTGTGTTTTGTAAATTTTTTTTTTTTTTTTTTTTTATTAGAGAAAAATATTTTTTTTATAAAAATTGGTTTTAATAAAAATAGTTGTTGTTAAATAAAAATGGTTAAAAAGAAAAATAATTGTTTTTAGTAAAAACGCTTTACAGGGTAAAATGGTAAATTTGGTTCAGTAAATGGTAAAAAGGTTTGTTTGGTTTAAGGGTTAGGTTTTGATTTGATTCCCAAGCTCATCCCAAATGTATCCCGGCTCTGAAAATATAGAAAATCCACTCCCGCTCCGTCCGCAAAGACATTCCATTCTGAGCTCAATTTTGTCCGTTTTTGCCCTTTTTCGATCCTTTGTACTGAAAATACATAAAACACACTCCAAGGATATCTGTAGCATAATTGGTTATATTTCAGTGTTTTTAGACATTTTAGTGGGCTTAGATGGGTAAAAATGATGAGTGAATAAGCACTCATCAAATCCCCCCAATATCATTGCAAAGTCCCTAGCAATCGATCATATGAAGTAATGAAAGGATGAAAAATACAAGAATACCAAAAAATACCCCTTTCGACTTTTTTTTATCACTACTGAGAAATAACTTGAACGTAAATAAATAACATGCTTGATCATCTAAACATGGCATCATAGAACGGGATTCACGCAAAAGGGTGTCTCGGGGATTGTAATCATCATCCTCTTTTTTTATACCTCAAACCAAGCTTAAAATTATTGTGCAAACGTTTGTGTAAAATGAAACACTACTTATACAAATAATTTATGTAAGTCGAGACTTAACTTTTTACTCCCGCAATTCATAAAATTTAAGGGTGTGTGCTCATTTTCAAAAGTTTGACCATTAAAATCGACATTTGTTATGGTTGTTATTCACTTAACTAAAGTACTCCACGGGAAACGATGAAAGTCTAAGGATCGAAGGGCCTCTTCCATGTAGCGGCTTTCTTCTCGGCACATCCCAAAACATTAGTTTTAAGTGACCTGGCTTTTGACACCTCCAGAGGAATAGTACCGGAAGAATTAGCGGGAATCGACTCCAAAGATTACGAAGCTACCGTTAGTTAAAACTAAACCTAAATGGATTACAACCGACGATAATTTAGAAATTCGAGATTCAAAGGTAAGATCACTCCATGTTGCGGACTTTCTCTACGATGGGCTTTTAAGGAGGCTAGGTTTTCACCCTTGAGAATAGTATCGGAGCTTTCGGGATCTTTGAAATCAAGGATTTCCGAATTACCGTCAAACTTTAGACAACTTTTGACGAATACGAGTTCAACTTCCGATTTAAATTTAAGAAAAAAGCAAGTTTCGCACATTTATTCATAAGCAACATTAGTGCTTTATTCACGCAAACTCAATTTTTTTTTTTTTTTTTTTTCACTTTTTTTTTTTTCACTTTTTTTTTTTTTTTTTCTTTCATTTTGACTTTGAACTTTAAACTTGCAACTTTTGCATCATTCAAGCACTTTACGATACTTTCATTTTGCAACATTATTCAGATTTTAAGAAAGTATGCTTTCTCCGAAATTTAAATAAAAAGTTGAACTCGGACTCTAAATCAATTTTGCTTAAAAAACTTTTTATTGTAACAAGACGATTTTGAATGTTCAAAAGTTTGACAATGAGCACGTATTTAGGTCCAATTAGTTAGCTTCTGAGAGAAAAAGCCATAGATTACTTATATAAGCTCTAAAGAGAACCAACTACTCCACGCTTAGCATTTTCATTTGCACAACGCATAAAACCTTAGCCTAAATGTTAAGAGAGCAGCTAGATCAACATTCTAGCAGAGTCGGGTTCCCTTGTTCTAGCGAATCAGACTAAATACCATTAACAACCAAAGCATCAATGCATTATTTTTGTGCAAAGCAATTCTTGGAAATGTAAATAACTTGACTTAAAACGATAAAAAATTAAAAATTTTGGTCAAAACGAGGGTTGCTAGGGTATGAAGGTACACACTTGATCAAAATTTGCTAGAATTCCCCCCCACACTTAATTGAATATTGCCCTAATATTCAAAAGTACCGGCCGGGCCGAAACTATAGAACGGAAAAAAGGTATACTACATAGCCAAGGTGGAAGCGAAATATTTTTTCACACAAAAGGATTAAAAGATATCCCAATAATCGTTAGCAAAAAGATCGGATATTGGGCGGCCGGATTGAAACAGTATCAATCATCACGATCTACGGGAATCCGAAAACAGAGAGCAAACACACAACAAGAAAACATCGTGGGGAATTCCCCACACTTAGTGTTAGAAAATAGAAAGAAGTCAGAAACATGGGTGGACACCCATGAAATGCTACTGTTTATGTTAACCGAGTCGCTAGCTTGACTCGACCTCAATTCATTGGTCCATGGGGGGCAAGTGAAGAGAGAATCTCCATCGGACTTTCATTCAAATGGTTTGGATAAACATTGAATGTGCTGAAGTTCCACCGATGAGATATAACCGCTTAAAGAATGAGAAATGCCAGGGTCAAAGATGGTATCTTCACTCCCGTAAGAGTTAAGATATGGAGAAGTAATGGGATAAGAAAGAAGAGTGTCAATGGATTGACAACGGGTGGGATGGGTGGGCAAAAGATTAGATTGAGGAACATTGAGTGAATGTTCAACAATCTTATCCACCACTGAAGCAATGAGAACATCCTGATCGGGCTTAGAAGAGGTTCCATCATCCGTGGTTTAGCAAAGGACGAGTGGATGATGGATCTAAGCCATACTCATCACTCTCAAAACTCGGAGGCATCGAGTCATCCGAAGAAAGAAATGAGTCGACCTCTTCCATAAGAGTGTCACTGACGAATCGAAGCTAATTGTATAAAAGATTTTCCAATCTGAGGTCGGCTTCAAAGTCGGCGTAACATTATCATCTCCCGGTGGAGAATGATCAATAAGAGCGAGTTCATCGGCGAACTCCTCATGAAGGTCTAAAGTCGAAGTGGGATTGCCACTATTCTTTCTTCGAAGTAGAGTCCTCGAGCTCGGGTAAAGAGGTAACGGGGTTTTCCGAGTAAAGGTCACTATCCTCATTCTGAATGTCAAAGATTGGGTTATCTTAAATTTGAGTGAATTCAGAATCTAAGTCAAACAGAGGATTAGTGAATGCCATAGTGAAAGGTTCCTCGAACACAACAGGAATATCTTCATCATCCAATCAAAATCGTCGATTTTCTTCTTGTTCAAAATCTCTCACTTCTTCTAAGCCGACGAGCTCGAAGGATCTTCCTCAACATACTCGATGTCTCCACACGATAAAGAATCGTCAAACGACGTAAAGTCATTTTCGACTTGAGATCATCTCAATGAATCATTAGTGGGAGGAGAAGAATCATCATCAACCGGCTCATCACACATCATATCGGAGACGCCCTCGCACTCACTTGGGGTTGGGACAAGGTTCTCAACACAAGACGATTCTGTTTCCTAATAGCTAAGATGCTCGCCCCCATACTTAGAGAGTTAACGGGCTCTTCGTGTGTGGTTTCGGCCGAAAAACTTTCATCATCATCGTCACTATCATCATCATCGTCAATGTAAGTCGCGAGCCATCGGGCACGTCTTGCAAGTGCTCGCTCGATTCATTTCTTCAAGACATCTTTGAATCTTAGCGCTCGCTCCTCTTCTTCAAGTAATTCTAGCATAGATTTTTCGCTATGAGACGTTTGGTCTTCTGCAAGTTCTTCTAGCATACTTTTCTCACGAGGATGTTGATCAATGACGGGATATTGTTCAATGACGGAAAATTGTGGGGGTTGGAAATTGTCAAAACAAGGAGTGTTATAACAAGGGTCAGGCCCATAGTTTTGATTCCATGATTGACATTGATAATCAAAATGAGGACCCCTACAATTTGCACAACAAAGATATTGAGAGAAGTTCTCAAACGATGTATCATTGAATTTTATAGGTTGTGGTTCGTATGCATTCGAGGAGGGTAGTTGAAATCGTTCGAGGAAAATTGAAGGAATTAGGATTAGAATCATGCGCATGAATTCTCGCACAAATCGAACAAAATCCATCAGTAAGATAGTTTCCACACCACTCGCACATACATTTGTAGCAACGAAATCCTTTTGGTAACACGTCTCCAAAACCGTAGCAATAATCGGATCGAACTAAGATATCTCGGTATGTAGGAATCGAGGGCTCAACAACATCACAATTGGTATTTGTAGCGGTACTTGTTAACTTTAGACGGTTCATTAAGGTAGTTATCAATCATGTTCATTCCGCCCCTAAGGAAATCTTCTCAAAAACGCTTGAAGATTCCGGAGGGGACAAGTGGGTGCCTCTGAGCTAGCAGCCCACCACTTCCGTTTTGGTCTCCGGTTTTTGCTCTTTTCTCTTAACCTTAACCGTAAATCGCGAAAGATTTTGATCAATTCTAGATGGTTTGGGCCTAAAACAATAGAACAAACATCGGGTTGTGCGGATGGTCGGAAAACTTGGAGAATCATCGAGAGAGTTTTTATCGGATAGTTCGCACCAATAGCAATATTTTCTTGCACCCATCCTTCCACATCGCTTACATAAACAATCCTGATTTTGATAATAAAGTTGATCCTCTTCCATACGGCTTTGTAAAGGAAACAACGACGTAATCGATCGTCGCCATGAGAATTAAACTTGTAGAGGGTTAAAGAAATAAAATTAAGTGATCGAGAGCATACGAAGAATAGAATCAAACGGTGAAAGAGGGTAAGAGAAATAGAATCAACGAATAAGAGGAATGAGAAGAATAATTTTGGGTTTTGATAAATAAAAAACATAAAAGGGAAAATAAATTTTGAAAAGGAAAATATTTTTGGGTTTTTGAGATTTTATATATATACAAAAGAAAGCAAATAACTTCACGAGGAAGGATCTTCAAGTCACTAATCGTCAAACCGTAACGATATTGTCGCAACACAACCTCCCCGGCAGCGGCGCCAAAAATTGATTCGTCAATTTTTTATATAAAAATATCAAATACGAGATATACGCGAGAATCAACGAATCAACCGTTTTAGGAAAAAGATCGACACGCAAAACCCGCGAATATAAGATAAGTGATACCGGGTAAGTGATTACCCCGTCGCTTCCCAACGAGGAGTGAACTGACGTGACGTTGGTTTGGGATTGATGCTTGAATGGATCGGGAAATTACGATTTTGGTTACGTTATTCTACAAATTAACTAAAGGGGAAGTAATTAAGACTACGGGAACAAAGTAAATGATTAATTAACTACTACTAAGCATACGGAACAATAAAATTAAGTTACACTAAGTCCTAGGGCATTAAAACTAAAAAACGCGAAATCCGGGAACGCACCGAGCCTAAAGAGTGAAAACTTTGCAATTTAAGGCCTACGGGTGTGAAACTAATTTTCCTACGTTCTAAATGGCTAAAAATAATTTTAGGAAAAAGCCGTGTATTTTTTCGACTTTCAAATTATTTATTACGAATTAAAAACTAATTTAATCTAATTTAATTATAAAAAAAATACTAAACTAATTTGGAAAATTCTAAGAAAATTACACTAAATACTTTAAATGAAACTTGATTTAAGAAAAATGAAAAACATGCAACCGCTTAAAAGAAGTTGTAAAAGCTTCGAGCTTATTAAGCTAATAACTGAAAAGGTATATAAATAATTAATAATGGAAACAATTAACATGAGATAGGTGCTAGAGCAGATGGTCATGGGTCTCTGGTCAGCGCTGTTGTTTGTGCGAATCGACAGGGTTCAATCCCTATCAAGGCATTTTTTTCATTTTTTACCTAACTAAGGACCGAATAAGCATTTTGACAGAAACATAAATTTGGAAAGCTAGAATAAGTCAGATCTGCTTATTTCCAAAAGAAACACTTAAGGGGCGTTTGGATGGCAGCAAAGGACACTAAGAAGCGCTAAAAAAAAACTATCAATAAGCTAATCGCCCTAAGTGCATTCTAAGTAAACTGAAATAGAAAATGTTAAAACTAAAAACAAGCTAAACCAATTTAATAAGCAGTTGAGCACAAAGCTAAACTATGCTAAACTATGCTCAAAGCTAAACTAAATGAGCTTTAGTGCTAAAAAGAAAATGGAAACAAGCATAAATTAAACTATAAATAAGCTATGACTAAACAAACTTAATCTACAATAGCTAGTTAGGCGAGAAGAAAACTAATTAAGCAAAGGGAGATGGGAAATAAGCTAATGGAAAATCTGATAAAGCACAAATCAAGCTAAGCGGCCACGCATAACTGTCTCGAAAACGACCCACTTGGGCATGTTAGAGGCAAAATTAAGCTAATCATATAAGCTATAAAGACCACAATAAGCTACAACTTATCATCCTAGTACTACTAACTACTTGTAACATCAAAATCAATCCTTACTTCTAACGTTATCCTTCCTAAATTTAAGCTAAATAGGGGGCAAAGTGAGGGCCTTTGAGAACTTTTTGATAGAACAAAAGCATAAAAAAACTACTCTAAACTAATTGAAACCACTAAAAGCTAACTGAAACATCAAATACATTGACTTAACACTAGACTAAATCTATTTGAACACCACAAATGGGTCAAAATCATGAATTTGACCCAAAACCAAAGTTGTTCCAAACACCCTTTAAAGACGTAAAATTGGTGTTACTAACTATGACACTTCAAAAGAAACTTGTTTACTTAACCCAAAGCTAACATGAGCTCAAATGAAACTTTGTGAAACACTTTTAAAAAAAAACATTTAATGACAAGAATAAAAATGGAAGAACAGAAATCGTGATAAAAAAGGGATTGGGATAAAAACTGAAATTACATTTAACTGAAATTAAAGAGTGCATGAAAATTTAAATGACGGAAAAAATAAATTGGTACTAGAACATGGATTTCTAGACAAGTTTTACAAAAAAATGCTCATATCCTATTTATACACAAAAGAAATAAAACGAATCTTCATCCCTTTGTTGTCTCGCTGTGTCTTGTGTTTGTTGTGTAGAAAGGAGAAAGTGAGCTATGCTTGCTTCAGACTTAATCACAGCCATCCATTAAAACTTGGGCACCAATCCATTAAATCTCACCCATTGAAGGGGACTTGGTGAAGTGGATTGCCAACATGGCACTGGAAGACATGTGATGAGTTCTTGGCTTCTTTTGAGAGTGAGAGGGACAGGAGGTGAGAGAGGTGAGAGTGATGGGAAAAACTTTTGGCGCCAAGGTTTTTTTCTTTTTTTGGTTTTCCTGGTTGTGTTGTTTCTGGGTTTGTTTGGGTTTGACTTGGGGCAGTCAAAAAGGGTGAGTAGTGTTTGGGTAAAAAAAAAAAACGTTTTAATGGAAAGGGTAAAAGGGGTGAATGGGTTAAATGGTTGGAAGGGGTCAAAATTAGGGAGGGTTTAAAAAGGTTTATGTTTATTTGTTTTTGTTGTTTTTTTTTTTGTATTTTGATCAAAAGATTTAAAATGTATTTTTGTGTTTTGTAATTTTTTTTTTTTAGAGAAAATTTTTTTTATAAAAATTGGTTTTAATAAAAATAGTTGTTGTTAAATAAAAATGGTTAAAAATAAAAATAATTGTTTTTAGTAAAAACGTTTTAAGGGTAAAAATGGTAAATTTGGTTCAGGTAAATGGTAAAAAGGTAATTTGGTTTAAGGGGTTAGGTTTTGATTTTGATTCCCAAGCTCACTCCCAAAAATGTATCCCGGGCTCTGAAAATATAGAAAATCCACTCCCGGCTCCGTCCGCAAAGCACATTTTCCATTCTGAGCTCAATTTTGTCCGCTTTTGCCCTGCTGATCCTTTGTACCAAATACATAAAACACACCCAGGATATCTGTAGCATAATTGGTTATATTTCAGTGTTTTTAGACATTTTTGTGGGCTTAGATGGGTAAAAATGATGAGTGAATAAGCACTCATCATGCAACTTTAAAAGTGTTGCACTTTGTACCATCAACGTAACACAACTGATTCATTCACGCTATAATAATTAATATGTATTTTTTTCCAATAACCAATGATAACATAAATTTGTACCAACAATATGGAACACATTTACTTACAAGTGAGAACGTTAGGACCAAGAAAGAAGTTATCCTTCTTTCCTTTCGGCCCATCCTATTTTGCATTTCTGAATACTCTTCCAAATATACTCGCATCCGCTTTATTTTCTCAAAGGTTCGCTCTGGGCTAATGTAATCAAGTATCTTTAAATCACACTGTGCCTTTATTCTTCAAACCTACCCATTAAAGAAGAAAACAAAGACCACAAAGTTTAGTTTGAAATTCATATCCGCTTCCCTTGATTGTCTTATTCTAAACTTAACATCCGGCAGCTTAATTTCCTAACTCCTCATATTGACTTCTCCATCTCGCTATCATTTCTCAGATCTCTTATTTCCTCACCCGCTTATATCTCTTCCTTCATTTTTCAACCTAACATCTCTCTCTCTATCAAGTCCTTAGTTATTTTGATTGACCCTGATGCTAATCTAATCTCCATCTTTCGAACATCCAACTTATCTACAACATACAATCCTATCCTAGCAGAATACTATCCGCTTGCATACCAACAACCTCCCCAAATCCCATCTTTTCCAAACACGCTATTTGGTGCGTCATAAGATTCCCACAAGCTAGGTACAAGCTTTTTGGGCTAGACCTACATTGAAAAGTAGTTGCCGCTAATGGTTTCGAACAAGTTTACTAGGTGAGCATATTTTTTCATGCCGGGTTACTAGGTTCTCGCCTTAATGTCCAGTATTTCCACCTTGGGTTTCTTATCTTTTCTAGTGTTAGTATCAACCACCTTCTTTCCTCTTTCTCATTTTTTTGTATTCTTTCGTTTATCCCCTAAACATGTTGATAAAATAAAAATGTACACATGTTGATAACATATATGTTGACCACATATCACACGCAAATTTTTGTTCATTTTCCCTACATTTTGACACATGCAGATTACTAAATGACACTGCACATCTTATAACCTTACACAAACATATATGTTCGTTACTCAAGTATCACCTATGTTACATCTAACTACCATACCCTATAACATCCTTTTTACATCTAACTCCCATACCAAACAACAACACCCATAACACCTATGTTACTAACTCATTTAGCACTATTTGCCAAAAACCTGATTTTCACTTTGGCTATTTATGACAGAGTTGAGAATTTGACCAAAATGAGTTTTGATTCAATCTAGTAAACTGATATTGATGTATTAAGATGAAATTAAAATAGAGCTAGCTAATTTATCTAATTCTAAACATAAATGCTGTTTTTGGAATCTAAAAACTTAACTGATATGAATTTAAGGACAAGTTTAAGTTGATTTTGACTTTTCACTACACTAACATGCAAATGAATTACAAGTATTGCTAATTCTAACTAAATAGAGACTCAAGTTTCAAAGCTTAACCATCATCAAAACCTCTAACACTCATTGATGACCCTAATGCCAAACAAATTTTAAAACTTCAAAAATGCAAATTATACCTAACAACTAACCCTCTAACACCTATGTAGCAGCTATGTTACTAACGCATTTAACATCCTTTTACATCTAACTCCCATACCAAACAACAACACACCTAACACCTATGTTACTAACTCATTTACCATCAGTTTTCGATCTAAGTCCCAAACCCAATAACATCATATTTACAAAAAAATGCATCATGTTCATAAAAATATAAGAAAGTGACCCATTTTTACCATCATCAAATGACACTCGCACATCTTTTAACCTTATACAAACATATATGTCCATAAATCAATGTCACATACTTTACTAAACATAAAAGAAAATGACACAGCACATCTTTTAACCTTATACCAACATATATGTTCGTTAATCAAGTAGCACCTATGTTACAGCTAACTCCCATACCCTATAACAATCAATTTAGCTCATATGTTACTAACGCATTTAACATTCTTTTTACATCTAACTCCCATAGGCAATAACAACAAATGTAGCAGCTATGTTACTATCGCATTTAACATCAGTTTTACATCTAACTCCCATACCAAACAACAACACAATTTAACACCTATGTTACTAACTCATACCCAATAACATCATATTTTCAAAAAATGCATCATGTTCAGAAAAATATTAGAAATTGACCCATTTTTACCATCATCAAATGACACTCGCACATCTTTTAACCTTATAAAAACATATATGTTCATAAATCAATGTCACATACTTTACTAAACATAAAAGAATATTCAAAAAACAAATCAACTGAAAAATTAAAAATACCTAATTACACAATGTCAAGAATAAATTACCCTTTTTTTTCCGTTTCAATTATTTAACACACATGCATCTTAATTTTTTTTCCGTTTCAATTATTGATAAAATATTGTTGCATTTATGTTAATAATATCAAAATAAGCAAAACAAAATCATAATTTAAAGATTAAAAATATAAATTTTATGATACCTGACATGTTTTCTTCAGATTTAAACCGATGATGAATGTTTTGTGTGTGTGTTTTTCGGTGTGATGAATTATTATGTGTGTGGGTTTGTTTTTAGATTTTGATTTAACTGATGATGATAAGACTTGTTGAAAATAGTGAGAAAATCCAGGGAAATTTAATTTCCCTCTTATCATGGTGCAACTTGACGGTTTTTTGCAAAAAATGGTAGTGTTTTTGGAAGCGGTTGTGTGTATGTAAAAAGCAAAATACCATATTTGCCCTTCTAAAACGTTTTTCAGCCAAAAAAAATTTCTATTTATTTACATAAATGCCACTATGTAATATTAACCATTGATCAAATGATCCTATGGTCTAGATTCTTTTAAAATGGTATCAGAAAGTATCAGATCTAAGAATAGCACTGCATATAACGCACCCCTATATATATATATATATATATATATATATATATATATATATACACATATATATATATAATATTTATATTTATTTGAATTCGTTTTTCGGTTCGGTTTTTGGTTTAGATCGCTAGAACCATAACCGAATATTTAATTCAGTTTGGTTCGATTTTGAAAAATTCGGTTCGGTTACAAGTTAAGTTCAGTTATTTTTGGTTCGGTTCGTTTTGAACCATGAACACCCTCTACCCAAATAAAAGCCCATTGGACCGATTTTATTTTGCTTAGGGTTGATCTAATATCATCATTTCATTTTGCATCAACAAGAGTCGCCGGAATGGGTCGTCGGATATTAAACGATGCATTGAGAACAATGGTTAACGCTGAGAAAAGAGGGTTTGCATCTGCTCAACTTCAACCTATTTCCAATGTCATTTCTTCTTTTCTCACCATCATGAAACATAGAGGTTTTTATCATTATCTTTTTTTCTTTTTTTCATTTTGTGGGTTTTAAGTTATCCTTTATTTAAAGATTTATTATTTTTTTGTGTAACAAAAGCATGGAGTAGAAGTAAAAAAGATTAAATTATTGGGTGATAGATTGTGTGTGACTGTGTGTAAATTATTGGGTTAAAAAGGAAAGAGTAGAACTGTAGAAGTAAAAAAGTTTAAATGAAGGCTTGTCATCGGTTATGTATCCGATAATCATTTCTGAAATTTGGCAGGTTGTGTATTTGTTAAGTTATTATGGTCCGCTGAATGTCTTTGTAATACATATTTCAGGATATAAACATCTTAAATGTAACCCTATGCTTGTTTTTGTAATGCTTACGAAGTTATTTTGTATATAGAATTGTGGCTACTGAATCATTATGTATAGACTAGACGCATGATTCCTAATGGGCTTTGTTTCATCCAAATTATAACTAGACATCTGGTATAATATTGCTATGAAATTTTGAGTTTTGGCAGTGCTTAGACAGTTAGACATAGCTTGATAAGGATCACATTCTTACACATCCGTTTATTGGTGCATCGTTTATCATTTTTAGGTCATAAAACAAAGGTGCTATGTTCACCTCTGATTTTAGAATTTAGTAGCGTGCATAACATTGTTATGATAGGTGGTACTGTAATATCTATTGGTAACATTTTAAGCATATTCGGATGTAACGAGCTTAAGTAGTCAAGGTTGCAAAAGACGCTAGGCGCTAGTCGGGCGGTCGACCACCGCCTAGCGCCTAGGCGGATTGACTTTTTCTATATAAAAATAATAATATTAGATGGTTGAGGTGAGATCAATACAAAACACACATAATCTAAAGAACAAATCATAAGATCTTAACCATTCATCTTCTTTTCATCCAATGGATGAGATGAAAGCTAAAATTAAAAAAGAAAGGGTAAAAATGTAATTTTATAAAAACCCACTTTCCACCCTTTTTTAAAAAACAACATATCTTGCAAACGGTAAATTTTCAAGCTACAAAAAATACACAATCGCTAATTTGAGAAAAAATCATCTTTCTATTGATATGCACTTTTATATACTTTCAGAACTTTTTTCAAAATTTTGGCCCTAAAAATCCCACGGGATTCGTGAAAAATCACACGGAATTCGTAAAAATCCCACGGGATTCGAAAAAGACTAACTTTTTTTCAAAATTTCCGCCCGTAGAAAAATCTCACGGGATTGTAAAAAATCCCACGGGATTCGTAGAAAAATCCCACGGGATTCGTAAAAAGACTAACTTTTTTTCAAAATTTCGCCTGCAAAAATCCCACGAGATTCGTGAAAAATCTCACGGATGGGTACAAAAATCCAACGATTCGTAAAAATCCATGGGATTCGTAAAAAGACGAACTTTTTATTTCAAAATCGTCCAGAAAAATCCCACGGATTCAGAAAAGACTAACTTTTTTTTTCAAAATTTCCGCCCGTAAAAATCCCACGGATTCGTGAAAATCCAACGGATTCGTAAAAAAATCCTATGGGATTCGTAAAAAATTCACTTGATTCTGTATAAATCCCATGGGATTCTGTATAATCCCATAGGATTTTGTATAATCCCATAGGATTTTGTATAATCCCATAGGATTTTGTATAAATCCCATGGGATTCTCAGATGAATCACAAATGATTCGTCAAAAGAATCACTAGACTATATACAATACATGACATCCCTCCTCAGTTAGCAAGATAGTTAAAAAAGAAAGGATCCAAGAAACAACAAAAAACAACCAAAAAGTAAACTAATTAAACAAAAAAGATGAGTTCCATTCCAAGTATGGTAGATAAATTGTCAAAAAAAATAAATAAAAGTCTTACAAAAATAAATCACCAATGTCTTTTTCTTTTAATTTAAAGTAAAGAAAACTAGAATCAAATACCAAATAAATTCATTTTGATTCATACCACTTGTGCAGCTGTAGTTATCCATTTTGATTCATACCACTTCATAAAAAAAGCATTTCATTAATAAATCATTAATAGTTTCCACATACAAGATATACATCTTGATGCTTAGTAAATTAGCATGATGGTTGCCGGACGCCAGATCTCCAACAAATGGTCCATTAAGGGTGTGGATTGTTGTACCAACTTGGAGGTCCCAAATCATAACTTGCAGCTTATTTCAATCTATACTTCAAATACTACTTTGTAATATCTACATGTTAATACTAACTTACGACCATTTTTTAAGATGAATTCATACCGACCATTTGATGCTCCAATATTCACCACTTCTCACTCAAATCAACTCTATCAGCATTATTCATCAATGCATCATTCATCAATGCATCATTCAATATCCCAACCACTTCCGACCTTCGTCACACCTTCATCATACCCATCCACATCAAAACCTCTCGAACTTCCTTCCTCTCATTCACCACTCGCACTTCTTTTCAAGCGCCTTTTGTTGTTGCATCAGACAACTTCTCCAGCTTCATCTCCGCTTCATTCAACATCTTCTCGTAACTCTGATGCATCACGTAAACCTTAATCACCACCTTAAACAAATTCCTCTCCTTCACCACATCATCCTTCACCTTCACGTCATCCACGTTGAGTGCCATGACATCAAGCCGATCCACATCACAAATGATCCTTATCCATTATTTACAATCGATTTGGTTGATTTTGCATTGGATTTGATAGTAAGTTATTAGGGGTTGATTTGGGGGAATGGGGAAAGAAGTTGGTGAGAGAGAGAACTTAATAAGATGAATGTGTGTTTTGAAATATAGAAATGAAATAATCAGAGAGATATAACTGACCAGATCGGGTGTATAACTTTGAGTGTGTAATTACGAATATGACCTTCATTAATTAATTATTCTAAAATGACAATTAATCTAAACCATTGGATTGAAGTTAGATGGGTGGTTGAGATCAAGTGGTTTGTTCTTTAGATAAAACTTGTTTCGTATGGAACTTTTCTCTTAGATGTATATGATATAAAATTTTCAAAATTTATATATTTTTATAAATTTTATTATTATCTTTATTATTTCCAATTATATATTTTATATAAATGTTGGAAAATATACATTATATAAGGTTTTAATTAAATTTTCTATCGCTTTTTAAGCAAAGCCCAATAATATTAGTTGGGTCATTTATGTAAATTGTTAGATGGGCCCAAAAAAAAAAGATACACTAATAAATTGATTGTGGTTTTTCTTTCTTAGTAGCCACTTTTTTTTTGTCTTCTTTCACCTTTCCGCTCTCTGCAACACAAAGACGTCGGAAAACACCACCACCAATGCAAATCGGAACACCAAAAGTCGATCTACCCTAAAATCTTGTTGACCGACGTTGACCTAGTCGGCCGATTTGGCCGATTAGCCAAATTAGGCGGAAAGTTGACCGCTTTTGACCAAAACGCCTAATTTGGCCGACATTTGTTACAAATCGAGTAGGTGATTTTAAGCGCCCTAGAGCAGCTTGTTTCAGCTTACAACACTTGTGAAAGTAGTTATAAGAAATGTTAAAGAGATTTGATCCAATTAGGCATTCCAAGGAGAGGAAATAATGAAATTGTAGAATCAAGGAATTTGTTATTAGATAGTGGTATTGTAAGTGATTAAAATTGAGAGAGAAGAAAGTTTATAGAGATTGAATGAATGAAAATGTAAATGATGAGATTGGTATTTAAACTAAAATGGTTAAATGGGGGAAATTCATTAGGGGTGTTTAGGGCGGCACGCAGCTCTCACGTGCTCTCTACCATTCGGCATGTAAGAACCATCCTCTTAAAAGATTCTTGACCTCAAGAATCGGGTTTAAACCGATGTTTCCACGTGCTCTCTACCATTCAAAGCATGTAACGAACCATCCTGCTTAAAAGATTCTTGACCTCAAGAATCGCACTTAATCCAAGGTTGTAAAATCGCTCGGCGTACCGTGGCGTATGTTGACCCCGCTTGGCCATAGCGCCCTATATAGCGGCGCTAGCGGCGCCATGGCGGTGACCCTAAATTACAAAAAGAATTTATTAAAGAAATGAATATTAGCAAGATTAATTATAAAAACTAGCTTAAATTAGAACAAAATCAATAAAATCGGAGTTAAGTGCCGTGAATTTGAAAAAAACCCTGTGATCTGAAGTTAACCACCGTTGACCGGCGTTGACCGCCGTTGACCAAACCGCCGCCAAGGCCGATTTTGGCCGCCAAGGCCGATTTTGACCGCCAAACTCCGATTTTGACCGATTTTGACCAAAACGCCAAATTAGACCGATATGCCAAAAATCGTGGCGTTTGACCGCCGCCAACCGCCTAGGCGCCGCCATATCGGCCGCCAAGGCCGATTTTTACAACACTGCTTCTGTCAACAACTCGATTTCCCAGCGACTTTAGTAAGCTTGGCACTAGATCTTCTAACTCAACTTACTTTTCCAGTAGCTCCTCATAATTTGGTACTAGATCTTCTTCCTTAGCTGATTTTGGTAGCATAGCACGGAAGGGGAACATATACTACAAGGAACTGAGAGTCTGCAAGTGTCTATCATATTCTTTGCTCGGAGCAATTGACACATGGATTGTAGTTTCCATAGTAATACAGTCCATTAAGAGAGCGTATAGCTTCTTCTGATTTAGAGAAACAAATGTAAGCAAACCCTTTGCTAATACCCTTATCATCACATATCACCTTTGCAGACGTAACACATCTAAACGCACTAAAACTTCTCACGAGGTCGTTTTGTTGACACAAGTAGCAAGATTTCTCACCAACAGTTTTAAGAAATCTGGTGTTTGTTTTTGATGAGCACGTTTTAAGATTGCATCCCTTTCAGATTTCTTCATAGCCTTTCTAACAAACCTTCTGCATCATTAAGTGCCTTTATGGCCTTCTTAGCATTCTCATGTGACTCAAAATTGACGAATCCAAACCCTCTTGATTTCCCTTCAGCATCACTTAAATCACAGTACTCATGACCTTTCCATATTCTGAGAACTTTATTTTCAAAGAAATCTCAGTGAAATCCAAATCAAGTTTCTTCACAAACAAATTTCCTATTCCCTTTCTCCTCAAGAACGCATCAGTCTGACCCCACATTATCCGTATCTGTTTTCCTTTAAGTACAGTGTGGTTCAACTGACAGAATGCAGTAGCAGCCTGTGATCTGCAAAGTCTGAATCCATTCTTTATTTTTTGGGTAAAGGGTTTCCCCGGTAAATTTTATTACACCAAAAAACATTGAAGTACAAAGGATGGGGGTGACTTACCCCATTCCAGTCCAAAAAGGACACTTACATGCAACAAAAAGCAACAAACAAAACCTCTATATAAGAATGACTGGCCATTTTTATAACTAACAAAATAACTTACTTCCTACAACGACTATTTAAGCGGATATCATATTGATCACAGTAAGCTTGCCCAATCTCAGATATATCATACACATGAGCCTCTTAGCCGTCATAGTAATCCAGGTCATTTTCCATAGTCCTCCGGAAAGCCACCCCCCGCGGTATAACATCCGGCATACATACTTCATCCTCAGACTCGTCTGTACCCGACATAGATGATTTAAGCTTACTTGTAGAAGCTTCACGACCCTTCTTAAACTGCTCCCAAAGACTCCCATCCTTCTTACCATTAGGATCAGTAGGTACAACCTTGGTGTTGGTCAAAACCTCATTAGTTTTAAGCACCGACTCCCTGGTTTCAACAACACTCTCCTTATCATTCGTCATATTAATATCAAGTACCTTATCTTCATCCAAAAGCTTATCAATATCACTCCTCAACTGGCCAAGAATGTCATCCGTAAAGTAGCCATGCACATTAGTCGACCTAGAGGATTCATAGGTCACCATAGGAGAAATATTCATGGGCTGTTCATTAGTATGCTGGTTAACAGCCTCACTAACACCCCCTCCATAAAGCATCTGGTATATCCGTATTCTCCTTATTAGTAATCGGTTTTGAAACAGGCCGATACTGGAAATTACTTTTAGGTTAGAAAACCTAAATCCTTGCTTAGATTTAGCAGCCTTGTTTCCAACCTTTTTCACGTGTTTAACACCAACATCACGTACACAACTCACACCTGGTAACGGACCAAACGTAGCCCGCTTATCCTTAGATGGACAAGCATCATCCTCATGATCGAATATTTTGCATTTAGAACGCCAAGGAGGCCACCATTCAAATTCTACATCAAGTGTTACCAAGTAGTGACCCTTGCCTTTAGGCAACGGAATAGCAACTTCAATTGATTCCAAAATAGCACGTTCAGAAGATAGCTCAACAAGAACCCGTGCATAGGAGTTACGAGCCCAAGGATTAAGACACATGTCACAAGTACCCGCATCCAACCTAATAGGTCGCCCCAATTGTGTTGCAATCAGACTTAAACCAACTTCAGAGAACGCAACCTCAGGTACCTTATGAATCTGCACCCATACCGGTACCTTTGTGATCTCCTCTCTTTCCAACTTGTTATTAGCCACCCAAATATTCAAGAAGATGGGCAGGGATCCAATAAACCAAGGTCCACCTTCAAGAGTCTTAACCATTCCATCATGGGACAAAAACTTGAAAAAGAAGAAACCATTATGGAATTCAGCGCGTTCAAATCCATACTAGCCCAAGCATTCTTACGCTTCCACATTAGGAAACGCTAATCGTTTACCGATGAAATAACCATATAATGTATTAGCAAATTTATCACACATTTCATCAACCACAGCCATAGGTATAACGACATTAGCCCCTAAAACTTTTTCATCATTTAGGACCAATACTTGTACCTGTTTTGCCTTATCCTGTTTGAGCTTATTAGTCACAAGCTCATCAGAACCAAGTTTTTGAACAATAACATCATCAACATGTACGGTATCAGCAACATGTGCATTAGGAATAGACGTAACTTTATCAGAAGCACACGAAGCATTTGTTAAGTCTACCTTTGACATAGTAGTATTCCCACGATCAGTTTGTATGTACGAAGCACCAACAGGTTTAACCTGTTTAGCATCCAAACCAGCACCTTTTAGACAGGACTTCAAAGGCTTACCATCTTTACCGAGTGTCTTGCCCTCGATATTCTTCACTTTGGCAGCCAACCCACTCTTCTTAGACGCCTTATTCCCCAAAGAACCAGCTTCCATCTCTCTTTAATCCACGAACAAACTGATCAAACCGCTTACAAAAATACGAATGTAAAACCCTAAAAATTAGGACTTACAAAACTCTAAGTAGTAAGACTAAACCCTAAATTAGGGTTTAGATTCGTCCTTACAAATCTGTTAATCGACCACCAAATCCAGACCAATAGAAGTAATCGGGTAGCACAAGTGACGAAACCCTAAGAAGGATAATCGTTGAATGAAAGCCACGTAAACCCTAAGAAGGAAATTGATCAACCTTCAGTATAGATTTAGGGTTATAACGCTTGTGCAGCAGGATCAATTGATGGCGATACAGGAATTTAATGCAGAAAACAACAGCGATTATGGCAAACCCTAACAAAGATTATCGTAAACCCTAAAAACCCAGTCGCAAACCCTAATAAAATCGTTAAGGTAGTAATCAAAGATTAAACAATAACGATATGATAAGGGAAAGAAATCAGGATTCAGAGAGTTAAAAACGATCGACAAAGAGCATTTAGGGAGTTGCCAGAAATCGCCAAAATCGCCAATGTGAGTTTTTTTTAGGGATTTCTTACATCTAACACCTCATTTTTCTGAATCCATTCTTTAGCCTCTCAATCTTTGCTGCTTTTCCCTCAGGTAGTGCTGGTTGCTCTTGTTTTTGTGCATCAGATGTTTCTTGATCACTATCTGCAAAATGTTGTTTGGCTATTGCTACACTTGCTTCATTCTTGTCCTTATCTTCTGTAAGTATTGGGCTTTCTGAATGTTTTTGGGCATTGGAGACTGTTTGGCTAATACTTGTTGCTTTCATCTTGGTTGTCTGCTTGCCAACCTCTACAGCCTGGGTCCATGCCTGCATTTTCTTTGGGAAATCTGAGATGACCAATACTTGGTTCTTGCACTTTTCTTGCTTTGGACTAGAGTCAACAAAATCAGAAACCACTATTGCTTGACTTTGATTTTCTTTAATCTTTAAAGTCAACACATCAAACTCACTTGTCATTCTTGCCAATTCTTTTTCAATCACCTTCCCTAAACGCTTGATCACATTCGAACACCTGCGAATATTATCTATGACCTCAGACTCCTTCTGAATAGAACCTAAAACAGAGACCTCTGCAGACTCCACAGCCAAAATCAAAGGATACGAGTTGTTCGTATCCTTGTTAGCAACGAAAGCAAAACCATAACTACCTTCTCCAATGAGTGAACCTCTTAACCAGTGAGCAGATTGATATATTTCGGGTACATTTCTTGTAAATTTTACTAAACAACCTATAACTTTCTTTTTCCTTTTGGGCCATTTCCATATGTCAAACATCACACGTTTCTTCCCTTTCAGCCATTTCCATATATCAAACTCCGCACCTCTTTCCCTTATTTTTAATATCTAGAAATGGACATCCTTCAAAGCAACATACTTTCCACTATTCTCATGTCAAACTTCATAATAATTGCTACATGTTCCAGCACCATTATCATTTATTACCTCATCTTCATAACCTCAAATTGTTCTTTATATACATTTCAGCTAATACTATATCAGCAAAATCGGGGTCTTTAGTTCCACATGTATCTCAGCCCCTTTCATTTTCGTAGTTCCACGTGTAATATTCTCCATACCTTCAACTCCTCCCATTCCCGCCGTTTGGGTGTCAATTTCCATTTGTTATTGTTTCAACAACTTCACCCTTTTCTTTACATAGCTCATCAAAGCATGCAAAACCAATGGTTATGTCAATCATTCCATTTGATGAGATTGGTATTTAAAATAAAAATGGGCTTTGAATCTGACTATTAGCTTTTGTGCTTTGAATCACAGGGTATGTCAAGAATTTTGAAGTGCATGATCCACACAGAGTGGGAAAGATAAAAGTTGAACTTTTGGGAAGGATAAAAGATTGTCGAGCTATTACATACAGGCAAGACATAAAAGCTCATGAGATTGAGAATTATAGACTAACGTGCTCTGCCGACACAGCAGGTTTACCATCTGTAAATTCTCATTATACATTTTAAAGTTCAGTGCAAATTCTATTTTTAAACATATTGAATTATTTATATAAATTGTTGCTCGAGTTAGAGTTTATTTGCCTCCGATAAACACCTGAATTGAATTGAAGTATATGCGTTTTATAAGCTTGTTTCAGACATTCATTATCTCTGTGATCATAATATGTTATTAGTGGTGCCTGCATATATCTTTAAGATATAGTTAATAGGATATTTGTAGCTTACTGTTGAAGGAAAGTTTTGTTGGGTTATAATTTTTTGGGGAAAAGTTTCTTTTATACAGAATGTGAAGGCACTTTATGTAGCACCATTAGGACGTATGTGTTTACTTACTACGGCTTGACATTTTGACTTAGGAGTTTGCGGATATCTAAAAATACTTTTGGTATTGATTTTTTTTTACCGGCGACCTATGCTAATTTATTACTGCAATCTAGGTTCTCTCTCCATGCATGCTTACATAGTTGCACGCAAAGTTTAATTGTAAATATGAGACCATGCTTTGTAATTTCAAATTTATGCTTAGTTATGGGATGTATTAACATGGTTGTGTTTTCTTTGATGATTACCGATAGCTGTTTTCCATAGTAGTCTTACTACCTGAAGCTAATCTGCCATATTATTGACTTAGTAACCTGTGTATAGAACTTGAAGATTGGCTTGTGACCATTAACTTACAACCAAATAATGCCTATATGAAAGTGAAGTAATGTAAGCCAAAAGAATATAACTAAAATACAAGTAAAATCATAGATAACCTTGCGTAACATACAATAGAAAGTCTATATGTGGCTATTCATCTCTGGGCGACAATTAGTTTCACCTAATCATGTACAACTCCACTTGTTTGCCTTAAGTACCCCATAGGTGATTTATCCTTTTTAATTTTGGCACAATATGTATGCCACTACCTTCCAATCCTGGTTAAACATGTGACAAATGCTTGTGACTTCTCCGGCAGAGTACTTACCTCCTATCTTAATGTTAGCACTAGCCAAGCAGTATCACTTCACCATCGAAACATACTTCAATTTTAATGGTCCGTCGTTTTACTTGAAAAACTACATGTTGTTATCTCACAGAATCCAAAAGTATTTTTATACACCACTCACACACTCACATGCGTCTTTGAGATACACTGACCTTTTTTCATACTATTGATGCAGTGGGGATATGTGGTGATAACAACCCCAAATGGTGTGTTGGACCATGAAGAGGCAATTCGACAAAATGTTGGTGGTCAGGTTCTGGGTTACTTTTATTGAGCTTCAGTCAATATATCTGTAGAACCAGTTGTGGTCTAACATTTTGGGATTAGTTTTGAAGTTCCAAGTAGATGCTGATTCCATTTTAAGTGAAGTGTGAATGAAGAACCATCAGTTACCGATTTTAATAATATGCTAATCAGTATATGTTATTTGAAATAGAACGGTTTTAGCAAAAGAACGAATGAAACCACCCCAGCTATTGTGACAACAGTGTTACCCTTCTCACCGTGTGTGTGTGTGTTTTTTATTTTTTTATTTATATATTCTATTTTTAAATCTAGCAAATTCTAAGGTCGAGTGAGACTGTTGCATACTGTGATTGTTTGGATGAAGAAAGCGAAGTAGATGTGTCAAAAGTATTTATATGGCATCTTTCGAGTACTGTTGGCATTATTTTTCCATGAGGCCAAGTAAGTGAGCCTTAATAGAATATATTTTTGAGGCCTAAATCACAACAACAACAACAACAACATACCCAATCCCGCCTAGGCAGGGTATGGGGGAGGTAAAATGTTGACAGATCCTACCCCTACACCAGGGTAAACCCGTGTGTAGAGAGACTGCTTCCAACGAGACCTCCAGCAAGTGCATGTGTGCTAGTGCGAAAGGATAGATATAGCATACGACAAAACACAAGGCAAAAGCGAAGTAAGAAAGCAAGCAACATCAACAGGGCATACTGGAAAAGACCCACGCACAAGCACACCGAAAAAAAACCAATAGCAAAGCGCAATGAGATAAAACCAAAAGCCTATCACACCAAAAGCAGACCAACAAAAGGGCAGCACATAGCAAAGCAAGAAGCACACGAGGCATAAAGCTAATGTAAAACACGTAGCAAAACCAAACGCAAGAGCAAGACAAAGCAGCAAAACCTAAGGGGTAACAACAGAGCACGCAAACCACGCAACGGGCCTAAGACTACGCAAAGCAAAAGAGATGCCACAAAACAAAACACGCAAGGAGGCAAAAGGGGACACCTAAAAGCCAAGCACCTAGCACCACTACCCGCAAATCCTAATTTTATCCCTCCACCTTTCCTATCTGAGATCATGTCCTCGGTCAAACTAAGCCCCATCATGTCAAGCTTAAGTCTATCCTCCCGCTGATATTAGGTCTGCCTCTCCTTCTCACTCCATCTACATCAAGCGCTTGACCCTTCTAACTGGCGCTAGTGGCCTCCTCGACATGTCCAACCACCTCAACCTTCCTTCTCTCATTTTCGAAACAATATTCCCGACCTCAAGTTTAGCTCTGAAAACTCCGTTCGGGATCATGTCAAGCAAGGTTTTACCACAAGTCCATCTTAGCATCCTTAGTTCTGCCACCTCTACCCTGTTAGCATGTGCCTTTAATATGGGCCAACATTCAGAGCCGTACAAGATGGCCGGTCTAATCGCCACCTTATAGAATTTTCCCTTTAACTTATAGAATTTTGAGGCCTAAATACATCATATTATTGCCTGAACGAACCTAAATCTCAAACCTCATTAAGAATGTCTGAATCCAGTTTGCAGTGGTCTTCTAGTCACTCTGTCCTTATTTTTATAATTCAAATGTGTAAAATTACATAACCACCCGCAAATAAAGTCTAAATTACATTACGCACTTTTATTCGTTCACTTCATTGGTAAAGAAATATTATTTTTACTCACTTCTTACGACTTCTACAGTTCTACTCCTCAAGCACTATAATAAGGTTTTTCAGGAAATACATACATTTTTCTAAGAGTAAACTGCAAAATACATCTTTGTGGTTTACAACTTTTGAGACCTTACATCCCTGTCAGAAACTATTGACACCTTACATCCTTCGTTAGCCAAACGTTTCCCATCATACATCCTTGGACCCTAACGAAGTTAGTTTAGCCCGTTATCATGTCCAATTAAAGGGTATTCTTGTCTTTTCGTTGGTCCCATCTACCCTCATGCCTCTTTTTTTTATTGGGACTCAACCATTACTCTGTCAAAGTTTCCAACACATATCATTCTTCTCTCTCTCTATCTCAAAAGTTCTTCAATTCCTAATCCTAAATATCAAACCATCTCAATCACTGAAATAGCCCCATGATCAATCAAAGTCGTTCAAAAAAAGATCACTAATAGTCAATTGTTGTAAGAGGGCGTGTAAAAGCTTCGTTTTAATATTCGGTGAGGTTGCCATGGCTCAGTCTAGTACTTGGAGGTAAATGGAAAGATTCCGCCGAGACGAGGTTGTTGACGCAAGGAAGTATATGTTGGTTAACCGAGTCAACTCGGGTACGAGTTACGAGTTGATTGTTTGTAACTCGAGCCTTTTAAGGTTTGTTAGTGTCTAGGTGTAGCTCTTCAAGTGAGTTAGGAAACGAGTTCACTGAGTCAAGGATTGACTCGTTCAACTTGGATGAAAGACTGTCGGTCAACCGGGTTAGTTTTGAAAACGAACCGTGGATTGAACCCGTGAATATTTGTTAAGGTCTAGTGTTTGGAGATAAGGTATCCATTGAGAGTGTGTCGCAAGGTCGAAGGAAGGTCCGGGATTGAACGTGGATTCAAAGTATGAATGTGGATTTTATATATGAGGCATTTGGTTGGGATGTAAAGATTTTAATTCAATTTAAAGTGAATATAATTTGAGTGAATCAGTGGGTGGATGTGTTGTTTTTATGATTGTTGTGACATGATTGAAAAGGGATTTGGTATGTGTGTCGCATTGAAGAGTGTGGTTGTGTGTTTTAGCCTTTTAGAGAGGGAGGTAGCTAGGAAAACGAAAAGACAAGAATACCCCTATAGTGGGACGGATAACAAGCCAAACTAACGAAGTTAGGGTCCAAGGATGTATAATGGTAAACGTTTGGCTAACGAAGGATGTAATGTGCCAATAGTTTCTGACAGGGATGTAAGGTCTCAAAAAGTGTAAACCACAGGGATGTATTTTGCAGTTTACTCTTTTTCTAATTTAAAAACAAAAGAAATCCCAAATACATGTCAACCGTTGGTACTGGTTATGTTTGATTATACCTAGAGACCAACACTTAAAAAGTTATTGATGTATTCACCACTATCAAACTCTACTTGGCTACAAATACAAGAACCTCAAAACACTAGCAAAAGAGAAAGTAAATTGGGAAATTGTAGATGTAGTCATGTAGACGACTAAACAAAGGTATTTGTTATGCTGTTTATTATTTAACGGTTTTGCTAACAAATGCTCACTTAACACTAGCTAGGAATGTAGTTATTAAATGGTGACAGAAAATAGTAATGAACTTTCTCCACTGTCCCGTTTTGGGACGTAAATTTTGATTAATATAAGTATGAACTTTTACAAATGTTTTTAACATGCACATTTTGATGTATTGTCACTTTATAAATTGTAACACGTGTCTGATTTTCACGTATGACAACACATCAAAATTACGAGACATTAAATAAAGTTTGTTGTTATTTTATGATCTCATGCAGCTATTAAACACCAAGTTTCCTTTTATAAATTACTTAAATTAAATATATTTTAAATTAAATTAGCAAAATCCATTATTTAATAGGAATTTATAAATAAAACTTCATTGATATTATTTGATGAGTAGGCACTATTGCTTATTCTATAGGAAAATGTTAAGTGTAACTAGTCAAAGTAGTTGAGTAGTAAGACTTGTAACTATGATCATAAAACAAACAAAAAGGTCGTTGAGTAGTAAGACTTGTAACTATGATCATAAAACAAACAATGGAAGTTTCAGATTCATGTCATGGTACGTACAAATAGGGGTGAGTCGACCGACATGACAAAAACACATATTCGACACAAGTTAAAAAGTTTTAGGTTGAAGATAACAGATTTGGGTCAAAACAAGTTTCATTTTATAAATTACTTAAATTAAATATATTTTTAATTAAATTAGCAAAATCCATTATTTAATAGAAATTTATAAATAAAACTTCATTGATATTATTTGATGAGTAGGCACTATTGCTTATTCTATAGGAAAATGTTAAGTGTAACTAGTCAAGGTAGTTGAGTAGTAAGACTTGTAACTATGATCATTAAACAAACAATGGAAGTTTCAAATTCATGTCATGGTACGTACAAATAGGGGTGAGTTGACACGACACGACAAAAACACGATCCGACACGAAGTTAAACATGTTTAGGTTGAAAATGAACAGATTTGGGTAAAAAACAGGTCAACCCGTCTAACCCGTTTAATAAATGAGTCGTGTTTGCGTTAAGTAAGTATTAATCATGTCAACCCGTTCAAGTACATACACCTCTAAAAATAGAATATATAGTGTAAATTTTATGTTAGATTTGAATTAAATATAATTTGTTATGAACTTAGTATGAGTGAATTATGATTATAACTTACGTATCATTGATATTATCATATAGTTATTTATATGTTATTTGTATCAATTTTTAGATCATTATATTTGTTTTGCTTTTTAATTAGTTAAATCGACAAACTATCAACTTTATTTGTCGCTTGACCTATTTACTTAAACAGGTTAAACGGGTCACACACGGGTTACACGTGTTATGTAAGTCTGGGTTAGGGTTGAGTTTTTTGACACGATTAATAAATTGCTCGTGTTTAGGTAGAGGTTATAATAACCCCCGAACCCGAATAGATCAACCCGAACACGACTCGATTGCCACTTCTATATACAAACAGCCTTGAAATCGTCACACCAACCTGGTTTAATTCAGTGACGGAGATTTCAAACCCTATGTACTAGTCAGTCGAAAATGATGATTACTCAAACAAAAGAATTGTTAACTGTAGGTAGGTTAAAATGATGATTTTAATCTCCTAACGTTCCTAGTCATTGTGTTGTTTTAATTTTAGTTCTAGTCCCAATTTTGCTTTTGATGGTCTTGCTTCTCTTGATGCTTCCGGTTTTGTTTCTATTGTTGATGCTTAGGTTTTGTTTCTGTTGTTGATGGTATTGTTTATGTTGCTGATGTTTAGGTTTTGTGACTATTGCCGTTGTTGATGTTGCTGAAGGCGAGATAGTTGTCTACCTAGTCATCCATTTGGTAGAAGTGATTGTTTGAGATGGATGGACTTACGTCAACCTAGATGGTTTGTGATGCTGCCAGTTTTGGGCCATGGCATTATTGTTATAGCTCAATCTTGTTCTATTCATGATTACACTCTTTCTAGTCCTAAACTTGCCAACATCAACATTAAGAAAAGAACCACTATGAACACCTTGAGCACAGGAAGCAAGCTTAAGCTAAAACAACCAAACCACAAACAATAGAAGAATGACCTATAACAATCCATCCGGAAGCAAAAGTAAAACACCAAGAACAATAAAATGAATAGGTTGGAGGAAACCAATAACACCCGAACCACAGCTACTGCCAACAGAAAGTGTAAGTATGTAGACAAGTAAACCCGCCCTAAGCATCATCTACAATGACAACAAAAACAAGACACCCATAAGCATAACACCAACAACATAAACAAAACGACGAGAAGCAAAATTGGGTATATAACCATGATTAAAATCAACATAACGCAGAGTAAGCTAAAACATTACATTTACTTGTAACTGTGCAAATAAGTACTGTAATAGATTAACATAAAAATGCATCCTCAACAAACCAATACAGTAAAATTTTGGCAAGTTTACTTATGTAATTCTAGAATTCATTTTCCATAGAATGCCTACTTGCAAATTTGAATTGGCTTTTGGTTCCATGAGGAATCACAAAAGCTTCTTATCTTTAAATATTCTTCACCATCAGCATCTCAAAAATAAGTGCTACATCCAAAAGATGAATAGATCAAAAATTGAAAATAAAAAAGGTAGCCTAGTAAGTAGACCTAAAACATACTGTGATAACAAAGACGTGGTAAATGATCGACAGTAGAGTTATGCTGAATTTACTGTGGTTAGTGTTGCAGGGCCTAGCAGCATACCAGGTTGTAACAGAGCAACTTAAGATGATTTTTATGCTAAAAGGTATCATCGTGTATTCTAAGTTTTAAACCAATAGATCCTAATCGTGATTGGCTAATGGTCCTGGCCTTTTAAAATATGCATAATTGTAAATAGATACTAATTAGGGAATAAGTCAATTACGTTCAAGCAAACGAACAATCATATCGTTCGAATTTCAAACCACTACAACATATTCTTTTTGTTTTTTTAGATAGCCACTTCATAAATGGTAAAAAGAATTCCTTAAACTGGAACATAATTTTTCGAATTACAAAATAAATTAATAACTTGGGAGATGTTTAAAATCATCTAGCATGGATGATAATACCATGCTCTTCAGGCAACACAAAATTGACACATGATAGGCAAAGAGCAAGGACATGCCAACTTAACACTTTGTTTTAAAGTTTCTTTTAGATGGTCTCTCCCTAGACTTTAGAACCTTCTGCATCTTTGGCGTCTCCCGAAACATCCTGCAGCTGTACGCAATGATAAAGTTCAGATATCGTACTTTTAAACCAACATGTAGAGGTGCCAATTCCAACCCTTCAAATGAAAACGGGTCAATTCAAGTTGTATATTTTCTATCACGGGTCAAAGGGGATTAATAAAAATATTAATCAAAAAGGGCGAATGGTGTATTCAACTGGGTAAAAACAACTATACTACATTAACAAAATGAAGGATAAATGACGAACCGAGCCAGAATAGTTCTAACCCATACTTTAAAGAGCTCGTTTTGAGCTGTTACCCATTTTGGCACCTCAACCTCAAGATAGCGAGAAATATAAACAAGCTTACCCCCAAGTTCTTTAAACTGACGGTTACGTCTTCTTGTTGCTGCTGTAGAGTAGTTCTTAGTTCTTGAAATTCCTAGAGTATATACAAGTGATCCAAAATACCATATAAAGTCGTTACAATCAAGCATTATAGTGTGAAGTTATTGCAAAGGTGCTTACAGATCGAAGCTGGTCCACTTCCACATTGAGAGTTTTCTTCAGGTCTGAAAGCTCCTGCAAAAACAATTACAAATATATTCTTTTCATTTTGCTGGTAACCTTAAGTAACAATTGTTAAGGCCCTTATGAAATTTGATTATGATCAAAGGTCAAGATTTGCTGCAATGTTAAATCAGTACATGAGCCGCGGATTCAAGCAGCAAAATAGTCTTGAAACATTTAACAATATCACATTCTAAAGCTACCGTAGCAGTGGCTTTCCGCTATAAATGAGATAAAATAAATAAATAAATAAAAAAGGGTATTTATCTAACTGCAGCATAACGAATATCTATTTCATGAGAATCAGAAGCTTCTTAATTTTAGAAAACTTTTTAGAAAAAAACCCATAACTAGCATCTGTTTGTATACAAAAAAGTTCAAGGCTGTGTTTTCTATGGTGTACCAAACTTATGATCTAATCTATCTCTGAAATTATTATGAAAAAATAAAACTTCAACAGCAAAATCAACATCACAAAAAACACGAGTTAATTACACGTCAACCCATTAAATTATGACAATTAGAACTAATTCTCCCTGTGAAAAGTAAAAACACAGATAAATCAACAATGCTAGTTGCAAGTAAGCGATGTTTTTAACACAAATGACGGATATCAACAGTTCAACAAAATGGTTTGCTTTGAGTTATATTTTATTAATAATTCCCCATAATGTACATAACCTTGATTAGTTCGCAATGCTCAAATCAAACATTATAATTCAAAAAAGCAATTCACTAATACCAAACTAATTAATCTCAGACATGCAGCTGTAATGGTTGTAATGTTACCTAAATAAGACCATATCAGAAAAACAAAAACACAGTATTAGGGGGTGTTTGTTTGAGCTTAAGCTTATTATAATATAATGAACTTATATGAAGTCTCAAAATAAGTCAGAATATTCAGGCTTATGAAATCTAAGCCAAAATCACATAAGCCCAAAAATAAGCTTAAACAAACACCAGCATAATCTGAGACCTAAATCAGTAATATTAGTATATTACAACAAAACAACACTTACATCGCGGTAACTCTTAACTTGAGTATCCAATTTCGACCTCCAGCTTTGAAGATCCTTCATTTCAAAACAAAAGATTAATTAAGAAAAACAAATAACTAGCATACTAAAACATTTAAAAAAAGACATCATACATTTTTCAAATTTTGAATCCTATTAAGCAACTCCGCCCTTGACTCACTCAGTTCCTGTAAAAACCCAAAAAACAAATTTAGGGTTTCATTTTTCATAACACAAAAATTTACCGCAATCTTAGAATTAACCGGTGTAACATTCTCTTTCTTCTGCAAAAACAACAACAATTAATTCATTAATCTCTTCAAAATAATAAAACCCTAAATTGAATTTAAGTAGTGTACCAAAGATAGTGGAGCTAGATCTGTGTTATCAGCCATTGATGGATTTTTGTTGATATTAAAGAGGGACAAAAATGGATTTCAATTTTGATAGATTTGGGGGGGAATTTAGGGATGTGATTTTGAATAGGAGTATAGTATGTGACACGTTAAATAACTGGGCTTGTTTGTTACTAGTAATTTTTTTTATTAAGTCATTTCTAATTAAGAGATGACTTAATGCAGACACTCTTAGTTTTATTGCTTAATATTTTCAGTCATCTTTCTTTATTAAGTCACAAACAAACAATTTTAATATGACTTAATGAATTCAATTTTTTTCATATTAAGTCAATTAAGTCACAAACAAACACCACCGTGAAAATAAATTTAAGTCGTGCTTGTCGGTTGTTTTTTTAATTTAGTCCAACGTCATTCGAATGGCCTGGAAGTACATTTTAAATTATTACTCATAATGAACTTAAAAACTCGACTGAAAAAATAGTTGAAATTCACTTGGTTCTAGTTGGTCGAGATCGAGCTACTTGATCATTAAAACACAAATCGTATAGTTAATGGGTTTTCTTTTTGATGTAACTTGATGTAAATCACTCTTCTTACTTGCATCAAAATGATTAGTAAATGATTATTTGTGTGATTAACTAAGGATTATCCAAGCTTGAACATTTGAATTTAAGTTTAGAAAATATAAACACTTTTTTGATTATTTTCAAATATCTTACACAAACATTTTCATACATTCCTTTTTGTTAGGTCACCATAACGATGATAACAAAAGCATAATACAATGTAGAATGATAAGAGAAAGAGATGAGATGGTCGATACTTTCACACACTAGAATAACAAAGGTTTAATGCATAAATGAAAGAACCAACACTCTCTTAAGAGGGTTTACAATGTATTTGTAGGCAAGGGAACTAGGGCAACACTCTCTTAAGAGGGTTTACAATGTATTTCACTGCTTGTTTCACTCAGAACCGATCCCTTATCCATCCAAGATTCAATAAAACCCCATATGAGCTTGTGAACAACAGAAAACCGGATATCTCTTACTTTCACGTATTTGGCGCTTTGTGCTATCCTACGAATGACAGAGAAGATCTTGGAAACTGAAAGCAAAAGGTGATATTGGAATCTTCATTGGATATTCAGATAACTCGAGGGCATTCTGGTGTATAACAGGAGAACTAGGAGGATCATGGAGACGATGAATGTGAAGTTTGACGAACTTTCACATATGGCTTCTGAGAGACTCGCTCTAGAACTCGCACTAAACCGACAACTTCGGACACATCAGTTCAGGACTCGTACCTCAAAGAGCTCAATCAACTTCGTTTGACAATCCTAAAGAACAAGAATGGGAGAATTTCTTTGAATTAATGTTCGATGAATACTATGGTGGAACTTCGACAAATGCATCAAACCATCATTCCGCTGCACCCGCTCAAAATCATCCTCCACAACCAAGAGAAGATGCATCTACAACGGTCGAAACCAATGCACCAATTCCATCTACATCATCTACATCTACTTCAGTTATTGCACCCGTTCTACCAGCAGTTGATGAGCAAAACCAAAACCATAGCGATGCAGCGTTAGATGACGACTTATTTGAAAACCCGTTGCTCTGAATCACCTGAATCTTCTTCAAGCTTACGAGAACCATCTACCTCGCATACGTTTAACCAACGGTATCCTTCTACTCTGAAGTGGACAAAGACCACCCAATTGAACAAGTTATTGGTGAACCTTCAAGGCCAATCGAGAGACGCCAACTCCACCGTTGCGACTTATGCATTTACCTTTGCTCAATTAGCAATATAGAGCAAAAGAATATTCGCGAGGCAATGGAGAACCGCATGGATAGAAGCGATGCAGGAGGAACTTCTTCAATACCGTCTACATGACTCTTGGGAAATGGTTCCAAGACCAATTGACATTCGCGTCATTGATCTCAAATGGTTATGGAAAACAAAAGGGATGAAGAAATGCTGTATTCGCAACAAAGCTCGTCTTGTGGCCAAAGGATACAAACAAGAGGAAGGGATAGACTTTGAAGAGTCATTCGCGCTGGTAGCTAGACTAGAAGCGTCAGATTTTCTTAGCCTATGCCGCTCACAAAAACATCACGGTTTATCAGATGGACATTAAGACTGCGTTCTTGAATGGAACTCTGAAAGAAGAAGTGTACGTGAGTCAGCCAGAAGGCTTCTTAGACATGAATCATCCAGACTACGTCTACAAACTCAAAAAGGCAATATATGGATTGAAACAAGCTCCAAGAGCGTGGTATGACGAAACGTCCTCTTTCCTTATCCAAAACAATTTCACCAAAGGAACAGTTGATCCTACCTTGTTTACACAAAAATGCAAAACGACATTTTGATTGTTCAGATTTATGTGGACGACATCATCTTTGGGTCCACTAATCCGAATCTTTCAAAACATTTTGAAAATCTCATGAAAAGTAAATTTGAAATGTCCATGATGGGGGAACTAAAATTCTTTCTTGGTTTACAAATACATCAATCCCCTCGTGGAATTTTTATAAATCAAGCTAAATATACAACTGAGATTTTGAAAAATCATGGTATGGATAATTATGACTCGGTCGGAACACCAATGGTAACTTCACCAAAAATTGGAGCCGATTTGTTTGGGAAACCTATTGATCCGAAGAAATATCGGAGCATGATTGGTTCTCTCATGTATCTTACTGCTAGTCGACCATATATTCATTTTGTTGTTTGCTTATTAGCACGGTTTGAGCAAAGCCTACCGAACTGCACCTCAAAGAGGTTAAACGGATCTTTCGGTACCTGAAGACATCCATTCATATGGGACTTTGGTATCCGAAGAAATCCGGATTTGATCTAATTGCCTTTTCTATCGGACCACGCAGGTGATCAAGTTACGCAAAAGTACATCCGAGGAGCACAATTTTGGGTGAAAAGTTAGTAAGCTGGTCTTCAAAGAAACAAGATTGTACTGCACTATCAACCGCTTGAAGCTGAGTATGTGTCTCTATCTGCGTGTTGTGCTCAAGTTCTATGGATGAGAACACAACTCACAGATTATGGCTTTACTTTCGATAAAATACCTATGTATTGTGACTCGAAAAGTGCCATAGCCATATCATGCAATCCTGTTCATCACTCAAAGACTAAGCATATCTGAGTCCGCTATCACTTCATCAAAGAGTACGTCGAAAATGGTAACTTGTTGATTATTCTTTGTGAAGACAGATTACCAACTCGCCGATCTATTAACTAAAGCCCTTCCAAAAGAAAGGTTTGAGTATTTAGTTCGACGAATTGGAATGCGAAGCCTAACCCCTGAGGAGTTAAACGTCTTCTCGAATCTTCTTGAAAATGATTTTCCAACAAGCTTCGCTGTAAATATTTTTTTGAAAAACAAAATACAAAATTTGAAAAACAAAAAAAGCAAAATATAAAAATATAAAACTTTCAAAAAAAAATACAAAAACAATATAAAATCAAAATCCAAAATATTGTTCTCTACGACATGTCTCTTGTATAATCGATATTAGACGTTTCTAGAAATGTCATTCAACAATGATACGGGTATGTACAGATGCTTGAGCGAGAGTTCTTTTATTGTTTTCTAAAAACATGTCGTTTCTCAAAATTTCTTCATAAAATGGCTTTCGTATACTTCAGTATGAAACCCGGACTAAAATGATGACTTTTGATTATTTTCAAATCAAAACTCGTGCTTTGATCGAAAAATGAGGTGTACGCTTTAGTGCACTACATTTAAAAATGGTGAGAAATCATCATCATCTTGAGCACCTTTTCAAGATTGTTCAAAAAGATTTTCAAAATCTTTCAAAATATTTTGTGCTCAAGATAACTCCCTCTAAAACCCTTTAATTGATTATGCTTTATTAAAGGGGGAGTATAAAACAAATATGTTCCATATTCATGCTTAAATCAAATCCGTTTGTCTCCCCAAAAGATTCTAAAATGTTGTTTAATCCGTTGATATCAAAAATATCCCGAATATGCTATTTTTGAGGGGGAGGAGACGTGATTAAAATGTGATCAAAAAGTTTAATGATCATTGTTTGAATCTCAAAATGAGCTTGACTCAGACGGAACCAATGAATTGACGGGAATCTAAGTCAGTATATGTACCATCTCGAGAAACTTGTGATAGATATGCACCTTCATGGGTCTAACCTCCTTCTCTAGGAGTGTTTACATCTTCAAGTTAGTTATTAGAGCTAGTTGTCACCTAAAAACTGACAATGGAACTCTTTAACTAGGCAACGTAACCGTGTCTCGTGGGGAATTGTCTATCATGAGCTGATCAATTCAAAAAGTGCAAACTCTACCCTCTATGTGCAGATTTGTTTAAAACTCATAAGCACATGTGAAGGGGGAGTGTTTCTGAAAATATAAAACTCAAGGAGTGTCTCAAACATGTTTTCTATCATAAACACTCCGTGAGATTTTCAAGAAAAATGGTTTTATGGCAACAATAGGACAGTCATGGAGTTATAAGGTGACTAAGGATAGGAAATTCGCCCTATGATCCGCCAGAACCGGAGGGATCTACCCAAGGACATCACAAATAGTTAGTATTAGAAGTCCTTAGGAATGATTGAAAAAGGAGTAATGTGAGAAAGGAGAAAGAAGGGTTGAAGAATTAAAAAGAAATGTAATGAAAAAGGGTGAAAAGAAATAGCCCTCCATAATCAACCTTAGGGCAGAAACCGGGTTCAATTCTTCTGCTACTAGTTGTCACTAGATGACACTGGTATTGAAGACAAAGACGTCATGGACCCAGTGACGCACTGCACTAAACCTTCTAGCCACTCAATTCCTCTCAAAGGGATTTGTTTCATTCTCACTGGGAACCCTGCATAATCTATCGGCTTTCTCTTAGAGATTGTTGATATTGAAGAAGGAGACCCTCTCCCTTGTCTCCGCTTAGGAAAACCAAAATGCACTATTGAGTCTAGAGCCACGAGATTCATCAAAAGATCTCATAGGAACACTTGACATGACATCGCTTGTTGTTCATCAATTAGGACACAAGTGATATATTATAGAGTCCTACGCAGATCTTAGCAATTTGCCAAAACATTTATGAGAAGTTTTACAACTGTAATCTTCATGATTGAATGGAAATTCCTGCCAGGTCAACATCAACACCCGACAGCAGGTCACTTCGGTAATTCTTTGTGGATTACGCTTAGTGTGTCTTAAACGGTCTACAGTCGTGGGGTGATGCTTCGGTACCTCAGCGACTCATCTGAACTGTAGATGTACTTCGGTATATCGCGTTATCTCACTTGTGGGACTCCAGTTCAGAAACGGCCCTTGTGAGAATTAGAGACGTGTTTTCACACTATCTTTTTAACACCCCGAAATTCAAACTTGTAAGTGCCGAAATCCGCTTATTACTAACCATTCTTATGTTTTTCTTCTTATGGAAGCTCGGAGCCGGATGGATCGTGCAGACTCGCCACATGCTCATACCAACAACACATGAAAGTGCTCATCATAATCAAAGGGATGATTCTTCGTCAATGTCAAAGAATCTACAAAGTTTAAAGACTCGAGAACTACATCATTGGTAACCAAAAGACAAATAGAAGTGTGAGCATGATGGAGAAAGAAATGGAGAATGACGTGGAGACACCTAACCAACGAAGTTGACAACGGCAAACAACCACATTATCTGATCACAAAGCATGAAGGAACAAATAATCAAGACTATTCAATATCTACACACAAAGTCCTAGCTCAAGAAAAGTAGAGACCTAATCAAGTGGAGCATCATTTGAATGACCACCCCTTAGGGGGAGATTGTTAGCCTTAATAGTTTTTATTAGAAGTGATGGTCATTCACATTTAGGAACTTTGTAACGTGTGTTAGATATCGTGATAGAATAGTCAACGGGCTCGTGGACTGGGCTAAGCTAAATGACTAATAGTTATGTTAAGCTAGCCTTCTATTACATGTAATCCAATCCAAGTCCACGAAGCCCAAGCCAAGCCCATGGAAAGCCTTTAGGGCAACATGTGTCTTGTACTATAAATACCCCTCAAATGGTCATTTGAGGGGTGTGCTTGAAAGTGTGTGTGTGTGTGTATTTTCTCTCTCAAGAAATATACAACTTATTGTTTGCATATCTTATACTCATAACATACACGATTTATATATCATTCAAGTCACCATCTAATCTTTCTCATATTATTTCTAAGCTTTGTTTGTGTTTGTGTTTCACGTTTTATACGCGTAACTTGGGTTACGTGTGTTGGGTTTGCTTGGTAAAGTGATAAGGTTGATAGATATAAGGTCCTACAGGATCGTTTGGGCCTAAGCATAGGCTTATGGCCTAAGCATAAGGTTAGCTATCATTACAAACATATAAGCCTAATTAGCAATCTATTACAAATATAATGACCGACACTTGATAGTAGTTACATGTGATCCCAACAATCTCCCCCCTAAGGGTTGGTCATCTAGGTTGCTTGACGTCTTTCCAGCAATCTTCTATCTTGTGAGTAGATATACTTAAGATTCTTTGACTTTATCAGCTTGACGTCTCGTGTTTCTTTGTTCTTTGTGGTTGTGGTGATCATATGTTCTTGTCCACCATTTGTCAACTTTTGTGGTTATGGTGCTTTACGTCTTTCTCCACCATGCTCATGCTTCTTTTGACTTTCAATCTCCAGTTTTGTGTAGTTCTCAAGTCTTTAAACTTTGCAGATTATTTGACTTTGACGAAGAATCATCTTTAACTTTGTGTTGCCTTTGATTTTGGTGAGAACTTTCTTTTGATACGATGTTGGTATGAGCATGTGGAGATGGTGCTGTCTTTCTCCAAGGAACAATCATCAGTATCTGCATGAATATATTAGTTGAAAACACCAATCGATCACGGTGGATTTTTCTTATAGATTGACCACTACGATTGTTTTCTTGATGAATGTCTTGATCCCATTCACCTTGGTTGGGCACGTCACCGTCTAATCCCGTTGAGGACAATTATCATTACATAGAATAAATTCAAATTGTTAGGTCACTAAGTTTACAACACAACACAATAAAAGAGATAGAAAGAAAGAGATCGGATGAACAATAAACAAACACACAACACACGTTAATACTTGACCTGTTTGCGTAGAGTATGTGAAAGAAAGTAAATTGAACAACCAACCCTCAAGTGAGGGTTATTACAAGGTATTTATAGGAAGGGGAGCTAGGGCAACACTCCTACTCCCTTCCTTTCCTTAATGGACATGGACCTAAGCTCATGGGCCTTCTACATAAGCTTAAGCTAATAACAAACATAAAGGCCTTAATTAAGCTAACTATTACATATGAATCACTAACACTTGATATAGGTTTAGGAGTGATTCCAACAATCTCCCCCTAAGTGTTGGTGATGAATGACTATGAACGGTTAAGGTGCTGATGTAATAGTAGCTTTGACGTCTTCTGACATTCTTCTTTCTTGTGAGAAGAATTGCCTTGATTCGAACAGTCTCTCCAGAGTAGAGAAATTGTTTTCTTTAAACAGTTCTACTTTGACGTCATCTTTATCTTTGTTCTTTGATCATTGTTCTTTGTGATGGTAGTGATAGTATGTTGTTGTTGTCTACATCAAGTCTGCCTCAAGTGCTTTTCCCTGCTCCATGTCTCCACGTCATTCTTCACAATGCTCACGACGCTTTTGACGTTGGATTTCAGTACTGATGAAGTTCTTTAAGTCCTTAACTTTGTAGATTCTTTGGTTTGACGAAGAATCATTATGACTTTTGTGTTGCTTTTAGATAGAACTTCCATTAGTGATGATGTTGGTATGAGCATGTGAAGAATCTGCACGATCATTCCGCTCCAGAGCTTCCATAAGAAGAAAACATGAAAAACGGTTAGTAATAAGTGGATACCGGCACTTACAAGTAGAATTTCGAGAGTGTTAACTTGACATAGTGTGAAAACGCAACTCTAATTCTCACAAAGGCCGTTCATGAACTGGAGTCCCACAAGTTAGATAACGCGATGTACCGAAGTACATCTACAGTTCAGATGAGTCGCTGAGGTACACCGAAGCATCACCTCACGACTGTAGACCGTTTGAGACACACTAAGCGTAATCCACGGGGAGTTACCAAGTGACTCTAGCGTGCAGTGCTGTTTGATGTTGATCCTGGTAGGAGTTTCCATTCAATCATTGAGGATTACTTTTGTGAACCTCTCATAAATTTTCTCGACAGATTGCTAAGATCTGTGAAGGACTCGATAACGTACCATTGATGTTCTTATTGTTGAACAACAAGTGATGAAATGTCAAGTGTACCTAAGAGATCTTTTGATGAATCTCGTGGCTCTAGACTCAATTTTGCGTTTTGGTTTTCTGGCCGGAGACTAGGGAGAGGGTCTCCTTCTTCAATACCAGCAATCTCTAAGAGAAAGCCGATATTTACGTAGGGTTCCCTGTGAGAATGAAACAAGCTTCTGTAGGGAGAAACTTGAGTGGATAAGAAGGTTTAGTGCATGCTTCATCTGGGTCCATGACGACTTTTAATCTTCAATACCGGCGTCATCAAGTGACAACCCGTAGCATATGAATTGAACCCGGTGTCTGCTCTAAGTTGAATAATTTGGAGGGCTATTTCTTTTCACCCTTTTCTTTGCATTTCTTTTAATTCTTCAACTCCTTCTTTCTCCGATTCTCATTTTCTCCTTTTTACAATCATACCTAAGGACTTCTAATTCTAACTATTGGTAGTGTCCTTGGGTAGATCCCTCCGGCTCTGGCAGATCATAGGACGGTTATTCCTAACCTTAATCACCTTATAACTCCGTTGCCATAAAACCATTTTCAAGAAAATCTCTCGAAGTGTTTGTGAATGAAAAACATTTTGTACCACTGTGAGAGTTTTATTTTTTAGCAGAAATACTCCCCCTCCACACGTGCTTAAGTGTTAAGACATAAATCTGCACGGTGAGAGAAGAGCGCGCACTTTTGAATTGATCGATTCAAGATAGACAATCCCAGCTGAGACACGTTACGTTGAATAGTTAAAGAGTTACATTGTCAGCTTTTAGGTGACAACCAGCTCTAATAACTATCTTGAAGGTGTGGACAAACCTCGAAAGGTTGTCAAACCCGTCAAAGATCATGTCTACCAGGAGTTTCTCGAATGGTACACTCTACTCGGACAAGTCCTTTACGAGACACATTTACATCACTAGCGAACTAGCTTGAAATTATTACCCGTCCCGGACAAGTCTTTTCGAGTTACTAACAGTTAAGATCTCGTCAATTCGTTGGTTAAGTCTGTAGCACAAAGATTCATTTGCAGTTACACAACATATTTCCTATCACATAAATTTTTCTCCTCTCAAAAATGCATATAAGTGTTATTTTTGAAGAAATGTTGAGAATAAATATGACCATTTTGAGTTTTGTGGGAAGATTACACAAAGAACATTTTGTAAACAAAGTTTTTAAGTCAAATACTCCCCCTCAACTAGTGATATAAACGGTTGAGGTTTTGAAAATCATAAGGGGAAGTACTTGTTCTTTTGAGCAAAACCTTGAAAAGTGAAAGGTTTGATAGGTTTTACTAAAAAATAAGAAGCTTTCGCTCCTTTTATAAGGATTGTGGCACTGAAGCGTACCACAGGGTCCTTTCTTGACAAGTACGGGTTGTACACTGTTATGTGTGCACAAGCCATAGACATATATAATCACACATCCAAAATTATATGAAATAGAGGTAGTTCAAGGGGTATTAGGAATTCCATCAATCTTGCCAGGAATGCGAATAGGGCGTTGATAGCCAGCGAGAGCAATCCTGGGTCGAACATCAGCCTACAAACTCTCGCAAGTGTTCTGACTTGTCCCGTCGATACAACCTTTCATCAATCATGGTGATGATCCTCTTCACATCCCGTATGTCCTTAGAATTCCATCACTTTTGTGACCCAATTCCTTCATGTATGTCCTTTAACCTATAAGCCAATCCGTCCCTAACCTTCTCATGTGTGTGATCCCCAACTTGTGAAGATATCTACACGCCATCAAGCAGGTTCGTTTGTAGTTCACTAAGGTAAACTACTCGAATGGTTGGCTGATGATGAGTGTATTGTGGAAGGCTGGTTGATGTTGGAAAGATTCTAGCTGAGGGGAGTGAAGTTGACACGGATCTGATATGATTCAAGCGCAAGATTGAGATCTTCTACAACGTTTCTTGATTACTATTCTTTCTGATGAAGATAAGCAAGGACTTGATGAATTCACACGTTGCGCTTCAGTCGAGAATTGTCTCATGCGACTACCTGTACTTTGGGCAAGGTACATGTCTTCAATGTCGTTGATAGACAAATTCTCAAAGTCCGCTTCAGAGAATGCATAATCCCTTTCGTCTTGTCTTTTGACCACGATATTCTTGAGGAAAGTGTAGTCCCATTTAGACGAAAGATCAACATGTTTGATTGCAACGATATTCTTAGTACTGAACACTTCATGTTGAGACTTCTGAACCTAGCAGCTTCTATAGTAGATTATCGTCGGCTTCGCGGCCAATGGTGAATCCTCATACATTTGCATCACGGTCATAATCTTCCACATTGTTGGAGAACATGTGGTTAGCTCTTTCCTCGATGGCCCATAAAGAGTAACATAGAGTATATGCTGCCGGGAATGGAAGTGTCAGAGATGTAGCGTATTTCCTTGAACCATCGCCACCGTGTAAAAGGAATTCCAAATCTTTGTTGAAGAAATATCGAATGGAATCCTAGCTGATCTGGTTGGCCAATTGGTATGGTAGAGGTTAGACCGGTCGGTGTTATATGGAGGATTGTCTGTCGTTGAGTGAAGTCGATGTTTGCTTCTTGGTTGAGCCAATCCATATTGTTAGACATGGCTCGTGCTATATTATCAAGGTGATACTCGAATTCAATAGCACTTTCACAGACTGTCTTTTAGCGATTGAAATGCTTCGTTCTTGATTTCGCTTCAACTCGATTCGTCATCTTCTTGATACGAATTTTCTTGTAGTAGTTTCGCATGCTCCAATGTACTACATTCTATAACCTCTTGACCTTCAGATGGGTAGGGAGTGGAATCAACAAGCTTCGAGAACCATTCAAATTCCGTATTATCCTCGTCCAGGCCATGATAAGGCTCGGTCATGGGAGCCTTCTTCTTCTTCTTTTCTTTGGCCTAGAGGAGGATTATGGTTTCTTGCTGTGTCCGGAGAGATGGGTTGTTGTTGGGGCTCATGGACTTCCTCATCGCACCACCCGTATACTCAAATGTGATCATCGGTTTTCTGAGTCTGAGGTGGTAACTCAGAATCCTGAGGTTTTTCAGTAGAAGAGCGAGGAGGGGATCTTTGTTGAGCTGGAGTCCTTTGGGGTGGAGGCTGCCTTGAGTACTGAATTGAGGATGATTCACTAGACTTCTTCAGGCGTTTAGGCTCGTTATCCTTATCCTTATCTTTGTCTTCCAGTCTTCTCTTGGGGCGTTTAGGCCTTTGCACTTCTTCTCTGTATGATGACCCAGAGTTGGTATTCCCGTTCAATGCTTCAACAATTACCTTCATAGGTAGCAACGTTGCAGAGGCGTTTCGACATTTAGCTAGCTAGCCGCGGTCGGTTCACCAATTCATCATCTGAGAAGATTGTGGGTCAACTGGATTGATGTTTTCATTCATTGGACTGTTGATTTCATGGTTTGGCTTGGCCAGATGTAAGATTTCGGATAAAGTTATCTGGTATACATCTCCTTTGTCATTTAGGAGAACGACGTCCAGAAGGAACTTGTGAGTGTATCCTTTGATCATCTCGTCCATTCTCCCTTGAATATCATCTTTCATGAGCTTACGGACAATCTCCCTTTCTACTTGCATCTTGTCTTTCTCATCATGAAGATACTGTATCTGGTCAGCAAGAAAATCTAACTTCTTCTTTGTAATATCTTTTTCTCTGACATGCTTGACAGCTTTAACGATTCTGGTCTTTGATTGAGAGATCCAAGATGCAGTTGGCTTCTTCACTGATCTAGATGTGGATCTGGTTGTTCTTTTTGATGGTGGTGGTGAAGAGTGAGAAGATGAATCGGATGATGATGAGATATGAGGAGACTCCGGGTCCTTAGGTGGCTCAGAAGTTTCCCTCCCTTTGGAGCAGGCAGGACTATCTAGAAGAAACTTATCATATTCAATATCTTCTTTCATTTCCAGACTTAGCTTTTCATATGCTTTATCTTTCTTGGACTTTTCAGTTCTGGTCTTCAATGTTGTAATCAATGGAGATCTTCATGCGCTTTTGTTGTTTGCACGTCCAAAGTGGTTGCACCAATCTCTGTATCGGGTTAATTAACCGCATCAGGACCTGGTGAGGGTTGAACTCCACCACTCGATCCTCCAGGGCCACCCATTTGATCCTTAGCAAATTCCTTTGCAACGTGTTGGAGTCTAATGAATTTGAACTTCTTTCTGTATGTTGCATCTAGTTGCTCTTCATTCTGATCCTTCTTCTTCTTGTTGCTCAATGACTGGAGTCTTCCCTTTGCCGTGTTCATCTGGTGGACTGGGAGGTTTAGGTACCATTGTAGTGTTATCTTTAGCAGTTTCAGAGTAGAAAATCTCTTCATCTGATGCAGTACCCTGAGTCCTCGTCTGTTAGCTTTCTTTGCGGTTCAGACTTGGGAATGGGAATAGGAATAGCTCCTTGGAGGGAACTCTCGCTTTTGCTTCCAGGTTTCCTCTTGGGAACTTCCTTTGACTTCTCAGTGCTTGCAGCACTTCCTGCACTTCGCTCGTCTGTTTCTGGTAGGTGTACGGAAAGATTATCATCGAGGAACCCAGCTTTGTTCTCTCTTACAGCAACTTCAGATATCTTTTTAAGAGTAGAGCTGTTTGTTCATCTGATAGAAGGTGATCTGGCAACACCAGCAGCCCTTGTTTCTTGTAGTTGACTCCTTAAATCTGATAGTTAGAGTGGGTTCAGTCAACATGTCGAGATTGTCAGGGTCAATTGATATCTCTGGGGATATCAGGGTTATATCCAAGTGCTCTCTGGATCAACAGTTTTGTATATCTGATATAAGAATCTTTGAGCGCCAGCTTTTTGAGGATGTCATCATGTCATCTATATATCAGAAGCTTCAACTTCGATGTGCTTCATGTTGATCAAAGCCAAAAGAATTTGCATTCCACACGAGCTTAGGGTGCTCATAGATTGCTAGTCACGCACGGACATGCTAAGAAATAGATTTTGTGATGATGATATAAAGGGTTCTCCAAGGCTGAGGAATGTTCTTTAGATCCACGTGTTGGAATCACTCCTAAACCTTATTCAAGTGTTAGTTACTCATATGTAATAGTTAGCTTATTATGGCCTTTATGTTTGTTTTTAGCCTTAAGCTTATGTAGAAGGCCCATGAGCTTAGGCCCAAGCCCATAGGAGAGAGGAAGGGAACTAGGGTTTGCCCTAGCTTCCCTCTCTTATAATATCCTTATGTAAACGCCTCATATTGAAGGTTGGTTGGTTCAAGTTTTTCTTTCACTACACTCTACGCCTAAACCGTCTTTTAACTCATACTGCTGTGTGTGTGTGTGTGTATAACTTGTTCAATCGCCTCTCTATCTCTCATATAAGCTTGTGTGGTAAACCTTGTGACCTAACAGTGGTATCAATCGCTAACTAGTTGGGTGAACACGTTGTTTTGAAGATTTTTGTTCTTGTCTTAACGCGTAATAGTGGGTGATACTTTGTTCGCTTAAAAACGTCTTTTTTACACTTTTGAATCCAAGATTCTTGTACTTTCAACGTTTAAGGTGTTAAAATACGTGTTTTTGGCAAAGTTTCGAACTTTAGGCGTGTGGATCTAAATTTTAAGCTTGTTTTTGTTCGTTGGGTATAGTTCCTAGGCGTAACTGTTTTAGAAGGTTTGGTTCAACAAATTTCACATCCTTGTGTTATTTGGTGATCTTGAAGCTATTTCATCACACAAAAACTAGTTTAAAAACATCTTTGAGCAATATCCATTTACGAGTATTGGTCTACGCATAGTAAAACCCTAAAACTACGGCGTAAAGTATCTCCTTGGTTTGATCTTCATTTTAATGGTTTATTCCGTGTTCTTCTTACTTGGATAAGTCTGAAAATACGTCGACTTTGGATATCTTTTGCATTGTGAAGTGTAAAAGATCACTTGGGATAAAACCCTAAAATTACGCATAAGCATAAGCTAACGCGTAGAAATCCTAACGATAAGATTTTTCTTACGCCTAAGCCTAGTCTTACACCTAAGATAATCCTAAGCCTAACTTTCCTACGCCTAACTTTTGTCTACGGCATAACTTTAGTGTCTTTTCCTTACTTACCCGTAAGCTAAATTCTATGGCGTAACTCCTCAATTGTTGAGCGCGTAACTTTGTGTTTTACGCATAAGTGCTACTTGTCTATTGTGATTTCTACGCCTAAGGATACTTCATCAACCAAGGTTCATTCGACTACAAAGATCCATTTTTACCAACACAAGTTTTCAACATGTATCAACCACCATACTCAACTATTTCCTTACACTTATCCTCATCCTCCACGTCAACAACAACTAACTCCACAACATCAACAATGGAATCAACAACAAGCCATTTATCAACAACAATTTAACCAACAACATACTCCACAACTTGCTGCAATCCACAACCTCAAATGGTTCAACCACCGCCAAGTCTTCAAGTTCAACGCGTTGACAAATGACTTCAATCAACATCCATCAAGACCATTATGAAGGAACCTACTTGGTTTGGCAAAGATGTTTGAAGCTTTAGCACCAACAATCAATTCATGAGGGCTGGATCACTTTATAGACCTCGGCCATGCTCCTTCGAAACTATGATCAATGGGTGATAAGGTTCTTTAGGTTTTGTGATCTCAAGAAGCCACATGCAAAGTTCTTAAAGCAGGTTATCTTGGAAGGTCCATTTGAGATGCCTATCGTGCATTGTACCCGGAGATCCAAATGCCATTCCACCAAGAGATGAACAAACGAACATTGCTACCGTGCAGACTTGATCTCTCAAGAACTTCTACACTATGAAGGCAGATGAGCTTGCAATGAATATATCCTCTTAGGATTACCAAACACAATTCTTCTAGTGTTGATGCTCAAGACTGTGCAAAGAAAATGTGGGATCATATTCGTCTTCCTATGGAAGGATCTGTACTCAATCAGGAAGATTTGGAATCCAAAATTTACTTGGCTTATGAATACTTCATGATTGAACCGGAGAACACTAGAGTCCTATCATCACCGTTTTTCAGACATCATCAGTGATTTGGATAAACACAACATCATCATGCCAGAATTGCTTGAATACCTAGTTCCTGAGTAGTCTTGGTCCTGAAATGGAGAAGTATGTCATTTTTCTCCGTCAAGCGAAAAACATGCATCAATCTACATATGGATTACTGTACGATTACTTGAAGCCTCATGAAAAGGAAGTTGATAGGGAAAGGATTCTCCGTGCTCAAATTGCTCCATCCACACATCCGGAAAATCAACAACTTGCCTTATATGCTCAAACAGTTATTCTCCTCAACAGCTAACTCAACCAAAGCTGCTACAATCACACCACATGATCCTTCACAAACTCCATCTCAAACTCAATTGGTTCCATACAACAACCACAATGCTCACGCTGAAGCTTATGAGGAATCTGATCTGTCAAAGCACTGGCAACAAGGATTTGCTATGATTGCTAATGCCTTTAGCCGTTATACCAACAAATCCAACAACCGTATTCGTTACTCATCTAACACAAGGAATCAAGCTGTTGTGAACAATGGACGAGTTGAAGTTCAAAATTGTGGTTATGGTCGTCAGATGGGCGATGGTCAAGGGTTTAATGCTGTGGGTAGGAATAACAATCGAGCTCCAAGTGGTGAACAGGGAAATGCTCAGAATGGGTTGAATGGTCTTCGATGCTACAACTTGAATGAGAAGGGACACCTGGCTAATGCATGCCCAAAGCCAAGGACTAAGGGGCATGCTTATTTCAAAGAGGCTCTTCTTTTGGCTCTTAAGGATGAAGCTGGTGGAACTCTCACAGACAAAGAACAAAGCTTAATGGCAAATGCTGACTCCAGAGGATGATATGGAGGACTTGGGGCAGGCCAATGCAACTGTTATGTTGATGGCTATATGCATGAGTTACACATGAGTGACAGAGGCCCCATGATGACACTGATGACTTGTCTTCATGGTTGTCTCAAGAAAAATGAACAACCATCCATATTTATTCTCTATCTCATATCTACCGCCACATCTGAATCCGCAAGGCTCAAATGTTCAAAATGCGCCATCCACATCTCATTCCGACGATTTTCAGCTAGACCCCGTAGTTATATTTGACGATCAAGATGACCAACCCGTTTCCCTTGATAATCAAATTGACTCCGTGGTATACTTGAGATCTCAGTATACATCATGTTGAGACTCACGTTGAACCGTCGAACTTTTGCCTCATCCAGATTTTGCTGTGCCAGGTTAAATACAAGACAACGCCATAGTGAAAATGTCATGCCATTAATCAGGACTTAAAATGCAAAAATGCCATTGTTACCAAGGATTTTGAATGCCTACAAAAGCAACTCAACTTTTCAAAACTCAAGAAAACGTGAAAACGGTTTTGAAGGCGACCTTTGCCACAATCTTCCTCAAAATGAAAAATATTTAGAAAGACATATGCGTGATCTAGCCGCTTCGAAGAATGCTTTGTTGTCTGAAATAGAACAACTGAAACATGTACATAAAAAGCAAATACCGCTGCTCACCTTTGGAAAATCAAAAGGCTAAGGCTGAGTTTGTTAACTTGTCAAAACAGTCTCTGCATACAAAAGCATTCAACTAAAAACGCCTAACGAATAGATGATCATGCTTGAAGAAATCATCTGGCTTGCAAACAAACTTAAAGAGATTAAAACTGTTGTTTACAAACATGGCGATCGTCACCGAGGGCCATTGAAAAGTTTATCTTTAAAACCCATCTCAAATGGATATGGACCGAATCTTGCTGATTACAAACCTAAGCTTTCTACCAAAGCATTCAAACCAAATCTGAAGTTTCGGTGCGAGAATATAAAGTTGATAATTACGGTTATGAGTGTTGTTGAATATCATCATCAAGAGGAATTAGATCAGAAGGCGAGTCGATCAAAATTAGAAAAGTTGTTTACAACAAACCTTTTAACTATTGCAAAGCATCCTTTTAATCACACCAGCGGATTCTTCTAACACACCAGGGTAATCATAAAACACACGAGTCTTCTAATGTTAATCTGAACCATATTATGCACAAACTTATGGTCCTTTACCTTCCATCAGTGAAGTAAACTCAAAATCTAAAAATCGCAAAAATTCTTGATATTTTGACCTTTTCATGTTGACCTCAAAACTTTACAACATGAGATGAATATCATTACGAAATCAAAGTTCAACACTTTCATAAGCCTAGCGAGAACAAAAGAGACATTTTGAGAAAAATCTTTTACCAAATGTTAAAATTTGAAAAGTTGTGCATTGTCTTGGGAAAGGGACTTTCATAAGGATTTTGGATTAATGAAGGTGGTTTTAGAAGCTGAAACATCTATTTCTAACACTAAGCGTAAAAAAGCATGAGAAAGATGTTGATCGACTCTTGGAAGATGTCATCTGTAACGATATCCATAATGTTGTGCTAGAGAATTCTTTGTCATATGCATTTGATTATATCTCTACTAATACTGGCGATTGTGGTAAATGTTGAGAAGCATAATATGTGCTTGGTCGAGTCCTTAAAAGTTGAAAACAAGCGATTGTCAAGCGAACTTTCAAATCAATTAAGTGCGTCTTAATGGTCATCAAAAGATATTCACGATCAACACTTGTTTTTCAGCACACAAAATCGTCGATTCGTGCAAAATCTTCGATCTAAAATTGAGCAATGATGAGTGTGTAAATCTTTGCATCATTTTAGGCTCAATCTGACGCAAAACACTTAAAATGCTCAATGCATCAAAATCTTGTGAAAAT
>OU343222.1:221651567-221740911 GCA_910596185.1 Chrysanthemum makinoi | reverse complement strand
AACAAGCAAATTTTCCAACTTTTTGATCATTTCATTTTTATCAAGAATTTCATCAAGAAGAGAATCTTCTCGTTTTGAAAAATCAGCAATCAACTGTTTCTTCTCTTTTTCAAGATTAGAATAAGTTGCTTGTTGTTTAGAAAGTTGGTCTTTAAGATCAGAAATTTCCTTGTTTAAAGATTTTATTTTCAAGTTCAAATTCACATCAAGTGTGTTATACTTGATTTGCAATTGTTTATTCTCTTAAGATGGAATCTCGATAACCAATTTCTAATTCTGACTCTTTGTTTTATGAAATTCAAAGGCTTTTGCATTCTCCTTGTAACTCTCAAGCTCAGCGGTCAATTTAGCATTCGCGGCCTTAACTTAGCGATTGACCGTTTTAACTTTCTCGATTTCAATGCCACAGTTATTGATTAATGTTTCAAAGTAAGCACGTGTTTCCTCATCGAGTCTCGGTATTTTGTGCCACACACCTCTACTAGGATCCACATCCGGAGTTTCAAAGTTAGTATTGCTACAACTTGGATTGTCGGATATGTATCATAAGTAGGTGCTGATGTCACAGAATGTTGTTCGTCATGAGTAAACACATCAAATATGACATTGTTATAGCATGGATCAATGATTGGTACCTCGAATCTTGCATTGGCGTCATAGGCGAGGAGGTCGCGTCGAGTCGATATCGTACTTAGTCTCCTAAAGATTTTCCATGAAGATGCAGTTTGCATTGATGTCCTCTCGGTCTTCCAAATCATCCATAATAGCTATAAAGTCATGTTCCTCGCACTCAAGCTGAAGTCATGCTTGTTCCTTTTGTACCAACATGATAACTTTACGAAGATACGCATAAGATCCTTCTTTTTAAACTTAGTAGGAAAATTCCTTGCCATGTGACCCACTCCTTGACAGTTGTAACACTTAACTGATTAACCGATTCACATTTCCATAGTTCCCAACATTTGGTAGCGCAACATTCCCATTCGATTACCTTTGCTCTATTCTCAACATTCTGACCCATCGATTCCCAACATTACACCCAATGATTACCACGATCACGGAACCGCTGATTACCCATGTGAAATCCGGTAGCATATCCCTGTTGATTCCCAATAACTCCAACCATTTGTCCTTGATGACCCATATTCAAACCGGTACGTGCAATTTTTCACATTGCGAGTGTTTGATAAAATCCTTTGGTTGTTGTTAGTTGGTGTGGAATAGCGACCTCTGAATGCTTTAGTCAAAAGGCAAATCAGATTGACAAAGCTTGTTCTTGTTCATTTCAAGATCGGTGTTTCCTTGTTCACGGTATTGTGGATCTTTGTTGAATGACTTGTTGTTCTTGTGGATAGAATAGTTGTTGAGGGATAACAGCTTGTGGTTGAGGAATGTATTTCTGCAAGTTGTTGTTAGTGGAAGATGATGAAGCTTGTTGTTGTGAGTTCACTGGAGTTGGAGACTTTGCAATGAGTGCCAATGGATCATGATTCTTTGCCAATCTTTCTTTCACGACTTCATTCACTTCGTTTGGTTTTGCTTGAGAAAATCATTGAGTTGATCAAAGTTCACATGATGTAAGTCTTTTGTTTGGTTGACAATAGTGACATATCGTCCCCATTCTTACGGAAGATTGTTTAGGAATTGATGTTACTCACGATAGTTAAGGTGTTAACTTGTTTACGATATGCTCATTCATTAAAGTGCAAAACCTTCCATAGTAGGATTCAATGGATTCTCACGAAGTAGATGTAAACTTCTCCCATGCAGGTTAGCGACTTGTTCTCATTATCTTGTTGACCAATTTTAGTTCCATGACAAAGCCGTCTAACACGTTCCCACATATCGAAAGCAGTTTCACAGCTGTCTACAGCGGCAAAGATGTCTGTTGGTAATCCCATTTGGACAATGTGAATTGCCATGTCATCTGCTTGACTTGTTTACGATCCTCTTGATTATTATTCGATTCTTGTTTAGCCGCGAGAAGATGGTGGGGCCGGGAGGTGTTGCATCGGGATTTCGGGGACTTGGACTTGTCGAGGCTTGAAGGGTCCATTAAATGGATTGAATCATCAATTTTCCATTAGGTTTGGTCTTGATGTAGCGAAGCATACGACTTGTCCATTGAATATAACCATCTTTTTCCAACATAGGAGGATGGTTTTCGGCACCGGCTACATGAATGTCTTGTTGAGTTGCCATTGATGAAGGTATGTTATGATAAAGTTGATGTAGGATCGATTCAACGATAAAGGAGTTGTGTTTTAGGAAGATTAAGCTCAGTTGTTGTAGTGAAAATTTGGTCTAAAAACTTTTCTTTTCAGAGCATTTTTAGTACTTGAAGGTTGACCCAAATGAACTTTATTTGATTCGGTGTGCCAATCTCCTCGTTCTCACGGTCGTTTTGATGGGAAGAACGCGAAAACGAGTTCGGTTCAAAAGTTATAGCCGTTTGTAGTTTTGCTTAAGATCTTACTCGTAAACTTGTTCTTAGGCGTAAGATATGGTTGCTTAAGTAAGTTTGTTCCTTAGGCATAAGTTTTGAACCTTGAAGGTAAAATAGTAACCTTCGCGTAATAATTAATTCTTATGCGTGAAAATATCCTTCGCGTAAGATGTTATTCTTAAGTAAAAATATCTTACTCGTAAGATTTAATGCTTACTAAGTAAATCACAGTCTTAGAAGTAGATTGAAATCTTATCGTAAAAACTTTTAACTAAGCAAAACAAGAATCGTATCTCGCTAACTTATCCAAGCTAGTGAGATTTCACAAGTCGAAGTGTTCCACAAACTTATCCAAGTGAGGGAAACTGAGTCACCGTTGTTGCACAAAGATTCTTTACCAAATGCTTATGCGTAGAATGAGGGTGTTGACTTTTTCTTACGCGTAAGTTAGAGGGTTTTGACATTCTGTTCTTACGTGTAAAAATGTCAGTTTTTAAGCGATTTCTTATGCACAACGACTTCCAAAACACTCAAATACCAAGAAAGTTTTGACCTTTATCACCCAAATTGCTTTTTACGCTTATGCGTAGAAAGCGAACTAACAATACTCACGAGTTTAAAATGAAGAAAAACACGTAAAGCTTGATCTATTTTCAAAACTAGAATCTTTAACACTATAAAACCTTAAAACATAAGAATCTTGAAGATTTTAGTGCAAAAATTAAAGTTTTATGCGTGACAACTTTGAGAACGAAAACTTCTGCGTAACACTACACAAAAACTTCAATCAAAAAAACACTCCTAAACCGTTGTTAGGCGATTGATACCAATTGTAGGACCTCAAATAACACAACGTTATCACTTTACCAAACTAACCAAACACGTAAAACACGAACACAAACATCCACGTTATGCGTAGAAGAAACAAGAAACAAAGATGGAAAGATGGTGACTTGATATATGTTGTATGTGTAGAGAGAAAAAGATGAAAGGAAACTTGTATATCAAAGGAAAACACACACACACACACTCAAGCACACACCTTAAATGACTCATTTGAGGTGTATTTATACTACAAGTACATATGCCCTAATGGGCTTTGGGATGGGCTTGGATTGGACTTGGATTGGATGACAACTTATACAAGGCTAGCTTAACATAACTTTTAGCCGTTTAGTTTAGCCCAATCCACGAGCCCGTTGACTATTCTATCACGATATTTAACACACGTTACAAGGTTCTAGCGTGAATGACCATCACTTCTAATAAAATGTTACGGCTAACACTAGGGTCATGTGCATTCTACACTATAGTTCCGACCTCCATTATTTGTTTTAGGCATGCCTTGTTTTTTTGCCATGCTTTGTCTTACCTTGCTTTTACATTACTTTGAGCGTGTTTGGTATGCGTGTGTTTTGCGTTACTATGTCATGCTTTGTCTTATTTGACTATGTTATGTCTTTTGAGTGTGTTTATTTGTCGTTATGCCTCGTCATTGCTATGTCGTGCTTTTTCATAGTTTATCATGCCTTCTGGCGTGATTTTGTTTGATTACTTTGTCACGGTATGTCTCACTCAAGCGTAGACACCTACTGCGACACTAGGACATATCAACACATACACCCAGCTATTCTTAGTTCCCTTACCATATATTGAGCTCGAAAAGAGCCATTCGAGGATTACGAGACTACACACAAGGTTAGCAACCATCGGAATGCTAGTCCTTCGAGACCTTCCCCTACTACCGTCTTACCACCCCACATACTCACCGGGGTCCCTACACGAGACAAGCGACACGGTTGAGGTTATACCCCTGACCAAGAAATGCGTTGGGGACACCTCATTGGAAGCCCCACCTAGGTGTATACCATCTCGGTGAGTCATCTTCCTAACCCTTCTTCTCGGGCCATCGGCAGGTACTCATGGCGAGGATGTCATAGGACCACCAAGACCTACTAGGCCTCGATCACCAATGACTAAGACCCCTCCTTTCTTTGCCAAGACACCGAAGACTTATAGGTTAGGCATGACCGTCCAAGAGTATAGGAGCATGCAATGTATGGCGACTGAGGTTTAAGAGCTTCAGAGTTTAATCGTAAAACCGCAATTGAGGAAAGGAAGATAGGTGAGAGAGTGGGGTACTTGGTGCGGAAGTTGAAATGTTCATGTTATTCCTAGTGTTGATGTTGTTGTGTTGTTAAATTGCCCCATGGATGACTCGATTTTTGTCATCCCATTTACGTTTTGACTTATATATTTCTTTTTAGACCATTGGTCCTGTTGTTGGAGACGGTTAGGAATTTTGTTGTTTAGTACTCTATGATGGTTTAATCTTCAATACTTAAAACTTTTAGTTTTTGAATGTATGACCTAGTGCCAAATTTTCATTTGAAATCTTATGATTATTATTATTATCAATTGTGTTGTTTGTGAAATGTTGTTATCTCTCATTATAGATATTGTATAATATTTTTGTTTGTATAACTATATTTTTCAAAAAATAAATTCAAATTTACACTTTATTAAACATGACTATTTTTACGACAAAAACTCAAAATTTATATTACACTATACATGATTTTTTTATGATAAATCTTAAACATATATCAAAAATTTAGTATTTTTATATCAACATTTTGTGTGAGTGTTGATTAGTTCATAATTGCTAAGTTGTTCGCATGATGTTTATTATGCGCAAATTAAAATTTTATAGTCTGTTTATCCTTGTTTACTTGTTTATAGTCATGACAAATTTTAATCCATGTCTTATTATGTATTTATCACTTGAAAAATATTTTGATCAAAACCGTCTTGAAATACATGTTTTGTGGTAAATTGTAGAACTATATGCGGGAGAAGAACTACATTAGCACCAATGCCGACAATGCCAACAATGCCAACACGATCTGGAAGGAGTAGTGGCCTATCACTCAATGCAACTATTGCCCAATTCTTTGCATCATTCACTTTGCTAACCGTGGTGAGAAAAGATATGATTACAAGACATTCATGTCTTGTAAACCTAAGGAGTTCCTTGGAACAAAAGGTCGCGATGGGATTGCTTTCATGGCTAAAGAGTATGAAGTATGTGCTCTACATCGGCGATTGCCTAAGCGAAAAATAGGTCCAATACGCTTCTTGTGTCTTTGCATGGTGAGCCACGACTTCTTTGGAACAATTTGGTTTAGACCAGGAGGTCGCAACTATTGTAGCCTTAACTTGGGAAGACTTTAAGAAGCTTTCGTGGAGGATTTTTTCCAAAGGATGCGATCCGGGAACTAGAAGCGAGTTCTAGCACCATACCATGATCGAAGCTAAAGTAGAAAAGTACAAAACTCATTTTCATGAGTTGTCTAAAACTGTAGTATCCCACATGGTAACCCTTAAGGAAAAGCTTGTTGATCGTTATATCTTGGGCTTAGCTCCCGTGCTTAGAGGAATGGCTACTACGAAAAAGGCGACCACTATCGAGTGTAGTGGGCCTAGCTAATCGTTTGAACAACGATGCAATTAGGTCGGATTGTTCAAGGTGAAGAGACGGCATAAAAGAGATCGGTGATTGATCGAGAGGACAGCGACGTAGAAAGCTTGATGACAAGAGGCGGAGAATTAGACATGGTTATGCTATACTGACCCTAGTGAGGGGCAAGTGCAAGGACAAGCACACCTGAGTAACATGTGTAAGGACAAGTATAGAGGTAGTATAACGGTTCACCTGAAATGTGCAAAGTGCAACTACCACCATGTTGTTGGGAATTGCCTTACGTGTAGAAAGTGAAACCAAGTGGGTGACCAGGGTTGCTAATGTTGGACCGAGGTGAGCTTTCTTTGAATATGAACCTTGAATCACCTTTGGAATGTCACGTCCATAGTTGACTAGAGCCCAGAATCCTGAAGGAAACCACCCAAAACTGGTGTTGACCATTGTGGGAAACCAAAATATTTGAAACAATGCTAACCAAGCTAGAGGTAGAGAATTTGTAATGGGTGCTACTAAAGCCCAGCAGGATCTCAAGATTGTGACTCGTACATTTTCTCTAAGTGGTCATTTTGCTAGTTAGGTCAATAAGTTTACAACACAAGCACAATAGAAAGATATAGAGAGAAGATCGGATGAACAACTCACTCAAACACACACGTATAAATGTAAAGAAGAGTTAGGCGTATGAATGAAAGAGTAAATTGAACAACCTACCCTCAAGTGAGGGTTATTACATAGTATTTATAGGAGAGGGAGCTAGGGCAACACTCCTAGTCCCTTCCTTTCCTTATTGGACTAGGCCTAGGCTTATGGGCCTTATACATAAGCCTAAGGCTAATTACTAACATAAAGGCCATATTAAGCTAACTATTACATGTGAATCACTAACACTTGAATTAGATTTAGGAGTGATTCCAACAATCTCCCCCTAAGTGTTGGTGATGAATGAATGCTGACGGTGAGGGTGCTGATGTAATAGTAGCTTTGACGTCTTCTGACATTCTTCTTTCTTGTGAGAAGAATTTCCTTGATTAGAACAATCTCCCCGGTGTAGAGAAATTGTTTCTTTGAAGTATTACGCCTTTGACGTCATCTTTGTTCTTTGATCTTTGTTCTTTGGGATGGTAGTGATAGTATGTTGTTGTTGTATGCATCAGGTCAGCCCGCTGCTATTTATCCGAGTGTCTCCACGTCTTTCTCCAACATGCTCATACACTCTTTAACGTTGGATTACAATTGATGAAGTTCTTTAAGTCTTTAAACTTTGTAGATTCTTTGTTGTTGAAGAATCATTCTGACTTTGTGTTGCCTTTGATTATGAGAGAACTTCCATAAGTGATGATGTTGGTATGAACATGTGGAGAATCGCACGATCATCCGCTCGAGCTTCCATAAGAATAAAACATAAGAAAGGTTAGTAATAAGCGGATTCCGGCACTTACAAGTTTGAACTTCGAGAGTGTTAACACCATAGTGTGAAAACACAACTCTAATTCTCACAATGGCGTTCTGAACGGAGTCCCACAAGTGAGATAACGCGATGTACGAAGTACATCGATTCGAGATAAGTCGCTGAGGTACACGAAGCATCACCCACGGCATGTAGACCGTTTGAGACACACTAAGCGTAATCCACGGGAGTTACCGAAGTGACCTCTGTCGGTACTTTGATGTTGACCCGCGGAGTTTCCATTCAATCACCGAGGATCACAATAGTGAACCTCTCATAAATGTTCTCGACAGTTGCTAGGATCGTGTAGGACTCGATAACGTACATTGTGATGTTCTTATTGTTGAACATCAAGTGTTGAAATGTCAAGTGTACCTAAGAGATCTTTTGATGAATCTCGTGGCTCTAGACTCAATAGTGCGTTTTGGTTTTCTGGAGCGGAGACTAGGGAGAGGGTCTCCTTCTTCAATACCAGCAATCTCTAAGAGAAAGCCGATAGTTTACGTAGGGTTCCCTGTGAGAATTAAACAAGCTTCGGTTGAGAGAAACTTGAGTGGCTAAGAAGGTTTAGTGCATCGTCCTTTGGGTCCATGGCGACTTTTAATCTTCAATACGGTGTCATCAATTGACAACCAGTAGCATATGAATTGAACCAGGTGTGTGCCCTAAGTTGAATAATCTGGAGGGCTATTTCTTTTCACCCTTTTCTTTGCATTTCTTTTTAATTCTTCAACTCCTTCTTTCTCCGATTCTCATTTTCTCCTTTTTATGATCAAACCTAAGGACTTCTAATTCTAACTATTGGTAGTGTCCTTGGGTAGATCCCTCCGGCTCTGGCGGATCATAGGACGGTTATTCCTAACCTTAATCACCTTATAACTCCATTGCCATAAAACCATTTTCATGAAAATCTCTCGAAGTGTTTGTGAATGAAAAACATTTTGTACCCTTGTGAGATTTTATCTTTTAGAAATACTCCCCTCCACATGTGCTAAGTGTTAAGACGAAATCACGCGGTGAGAGAAGAAGCGCGCACTTTTGAATTGATCGACTCAAGATAGACAATCCCTTGCGAGACAAGATTACGTTGCATAGTTAAAGTTACATTGTCGACTTTTAGGTGACAACTGGCTCTAATAACTATCTTGAAGGTGTAGACAAACCTCGAAAGGTTGTCAAACCTGTCAAAGTTCATGTCTATCAAGAGCTTCTCGAATAGGTACAATTTACTTGGATAAGTCTTTGGAAGACAAATCTTTTCAATGTATATTGTTGAGTTCCGTCAATTCATGGTTGAAGTCTTTTCACACGAGGATTCAATAGCAAAACACAACATATTTCTTATCACATAATTTTTCTCCCCCTCAAAAATGGCATATCAATGTTATTTTTGAAGAAATGTTGAGAATTAATATGACAATTTTGAGTTTTGTGGGAAGATTACACAAACAACATTTTGTGAACAAATTTTGTAAGTCAAATACTCCCCCTCAACAAGTGGTATAAACGGTTGAGGTTTTGAAAATCATAAGGGGAAGTACTTGTCCTTTTGAGCAAAACCTTGAAAAGGGAAAGGTTTGATAGGTTTTACTCAAAAGTAAGAAGCTTTCGCTCCTTTCATAAGGATTGTGGCACTGAAGCGTACCATAGGGTCCTTTATTTACAAGTGCGGGTTGTACACTGTTATGTGTGCACAAGCCATTGTCATATAAAATCACACATCCAAATGAATATGAAATTGAAACATATTAAGGGGTACCGGGGAATTTCGGTAGGTCAGCAAGAACTCCAGGAATGCGGCTGGTCGTTGATAGCCTGTGAGATTAATCGTTGAACGCGAACACCGTGAAACTCTCAATGTTCGAACTGGTCCTTGAAACAATCTTTCATCAATCATCTTGATGATTCTCTTTACATCCGTCTTTCCTGAAGTTCCATCTCGTTGGTGACCCAATCCCTTATTGAATCGCCTTTAACCTATATGCTAGCCCATCTCTGACATGCTTCAATGTTGAATCTCCAAATTTATGAAGCTCATTACATGCCATCAAGCAGTTGCGTGGAGTGCACTGCGTGACAACTCCAAAGGTTTGCTGATGAGAGTGAATTGAGGGAGATGGTTGATGTCGGGAAGTTCTAGCTTCTGGTTGAAGTTGACACGTCGATACGACTCAACAACAAGTTTCAAATCTTCTACACGTTCTGGATCACGATGCTTCGATGAAGATGAGCAAGGACTTGATGTATTCGCTTGAATCTCGGTCGAGAATTGTCTCATTCTTCCCTGTACCTTGGCAAGATAAAGATCTTCAATGTCATTGAGAGACAAATTCTGAAAGTCCGCTTCAGAGAATGCATAGTCCTGTTCGTCTTGTCGTTTGACGACAATATGATTGAGAAAGGTGTAATCCCATTTGGACGAAGAGCTACATGCTTAGCAACAGCGATCCCTTGACCACTATACACTTCATGTTGAGATTTATGAATTCGCGGTTTGTAGTAGATTCGGCGTATTCGGCCAATGGTGAATCACATACATTGCATTGATGTCATACTCTTCCACTCTGTTGTTGAACATGTGGGTAGCCTTTTCTTCGATGGCTATGCGGTTGGAGTATATGGTGCGGGAACGGAAGTGTAAGTGATGTAGCGTATTTCCTTGAACCATCGCTACCATGTAGAAGAAATTCCAAGTCGTTGTTGAAGAAGTATCGAAATGGAATCTGAGGTTGATCCGTCGACCAATGGTAGGTAGAGGTTTGGTCCAATGTTGTGTAGTATGGAGCGTTGTCTTTTCTGGTGTAGTCGATGTTTGCTTCGAGGTTGAGCCAATCAATGTTGTTAGACATGGCTCGTGCTATGTTTTCAAGGTGATATTCAACCTTAATAGCACTTTCCGAGCTGTCTTTGAGTATTTGGAATGCTTCATTCTTGATTCGTTTCAACTCTGATTTCGTCATCTTCTTCACTCGGAATTTTTCTTGCAATAACTTTGCATGCTCCAACGTACTACCTTCTACCATATCTTGGTCATCGGTTAAAGCGGTGTAGCACAACAAGTGTGGGAAACCATTCGTATTCGGTGTCATTGTCATCTAGCCATGAAACGACATCGGCCTTAGACGTCTTCTTCTTCTTCTTCTTCTTAGGCCTAGAGGAGGATGCAGGTTCCTTTGTTGTGCTGGGAGAGATAGGTTGTTGTTGGGGCTCAGGGATTTCCTCATCGTCACCACCCGTATACTCAAAGTGATCACCGGTTTTCGAGTCCGGGGTGGTAACTCGAATCGAGGTTTTTCAAGAAGCGAGGAGGAGATCTTCTTGGTGGTGAGGTCCTTCGGGGTGGAGATGGCATTGAGGAAGATTCACCAGATTTCTTTGGACGTTTAGGTGCAGAATCCTTGTCCTTATCATCGTCATCTCTTGGTCGTTTGGTTGACTTGCTGATTCTTTGCATGAAGTCACGAGTTGATAATCTAATGGAGTCTCAAAAACTTAGCTTCATCGAAGTGAAGGTTCGACTCTTTTGACATTTGCATCACCAATTTAGCGATTAACTTCGGTTTGAGAAAGGTCGATTCTTTGGCCATTATATGTTTAACCAATGCGACGATGTTTGGAGTAAGTTGTCTGGAGAATACTTCTCTAGTCACACAGGGACGATGTCGAGAAAACTTGTGAGTATATTCTCTTGCCGTCTTCTCCAATTCCTTTGGAAACCTCCTTTGATAAAGCTTCTGGATTTGTTCCCTTTCAGTCAACAACTTCGTTTATCCCGTCTTGAAGAAAGTTGATTCATCGGCCAGTTGATTCAATTTTTGTTGGTAACATCCTTCTTCCGTGCTTGCTTGGCAGCCTTAACAATCCTTGTTTTAGCCCGGGATAACCAAGAGTCTGTTGGTTTCTTCACAGATTTGGAGGTGGATTTGGTTGATCTTTTGGATGGTGGTGGTGAGGAATGAGAAGATGATTCCGATGATGAGATGTGAGTGACTCGGGTCCTTTGGAGGATCAGAAGTTTTCTCCTCGAAGCGAATTGTTGAGAAGAAAATCATCATAGTCATCTTTTCGGTTTTAGTCTTTTCTTGGCTGAATTCTAGCTTCCTCTTACGCTTTGGCATGAGCTGCAGCCTCTTCATCGATCTTTTCTTTCTCGGACTTTTTCTTTTACGTTCCTCGGTCGTTTTGTTGTTGCTCAAGAGTGGTGGCACCAGTTCCCTTATCGGGTTGATTAACCGCATCAAGAACTGGTGTAGATTGAACTCCACCACTCGACCCTCCGGGGCCACCCATTTGATCCTTTGCAAATGCTTCGGAAAAATGTTTATGTCTGAGTACCTTTAACTTCCTTTGATATTCCTTTTGCTCATCTATTGGTTCTTCTTCAGAGCTCTCCTTATCTTGTTCAATCACAGGAGTCTTCCCTTTACCTTTGTCAGTGGTGGGTGGGAGGTTTAGCTACGATTGAGTAGCGTCGGTTGCGATTTGAGTAGAAGATCTCTTCGCGATTTTGTATCTTGAGCTTTCGTCCACTAGCTTTCTTGGCGGTTCAGGCTTAGGTACTCGAATAGGAACAGCTTCCTTAGAAGGAACTTTCCTTTTGAGTGGAGGTTTCCTCTTCGGGAACTTCCTTTGACTTTTTGTGCTTGCAACACTCCCTGCACTACCTCTTCTGGTTTTCCTGGTAGGTGTACTAGAAGACTTATCATCGAGAGAACCAACTTTACCTTCATCAACGCTACGGATACCTTTTGTATGAGTAAAGCGTTTAATTGCATCGAGAGAAGGTGGTCCAGCAGCACAACACCTTGTTTCTTTGTTGTTGACTCCTTGAATCTGACCGTTAGAGTAGGTTCATACAACATGTCGTGATTGTTGGGGTCATTGAGTCTCTTGGGGATATCGAGGATTGAGTCAAGATCTCTTTGGATCAACAGTTTTGTATATCGATATAAGGATCTTTGAGCCAAGCTTCTTGAGAAATGTCATCATGTCTTCCCATATCAGAGCTTCGACTTCAATGTGCTTCATGTTGACCAAAGCCCAAAAGATTTGCAGTTCCATGAGCTTGGGATGCTCATAGCCACTTTATCACGAAGAAACCGATTTGGTGATGATGATGTAGAGTTCTCAAGGTTGAGGAATATTTTTAAGATCCACATGTGAATGCTTAGTGATTACTCTTGTAGCTTCGTCATAACCAATATCGATTAGGAACTATAGAACATTACATTGCTCAGTTGGTGTAGCATTGAGTTGGTTGGCTCGATGATTGGAATGAGAAGAACGACCCTTAAGTCTCAGGTGTGATGGTGACTTGTTTGTCATTGAGAGTCACCGTCACAGCGTTTTGTCCTTTGATCATTTGCATTGAAGTCCAGGCCGATGAATGTAGATCTCGAGCGTAGCGGAATTTGAGAGCATGTTACGATAAGGATGATTCTTGAATATCCACAACAATCAAGCAAAGGACTCGGCGGTGAGAGTTTGAAAGTCAACACGAAGGTTGTTCTTTCCAATCTTCATCGGATAGCCATTAGGGAAAATATCAGCAATGGTGAGAACATTTGGTGCATCCACATTCATTTGAGCGTCCATGTCGTGATCTGAAATATATTTAGCCAAAAGAACCAACATATCGAAAGACATAATGTTAGTCAACAGATGGTTTTATTGTCTACTTATTGAATGAGATATGTTAATGATTGTTACGAGTCCAAAGTCACTTGTTTGTTCAATAGTCCAATGACGTCGTGATAAGTTTCGTGAGTTAGTTAACTTTAAGTTTTAAAGTTCATGTTATCACTTATTTTTCACAACATATTAAACGTTTAAGCTTATTAGTGACATTATTGTTTCGTGACGTTATGATTTATTTATTTACAAGTTTGCACGCGTAACAATTCATAATGAAGGTTTAATCAAGGCTTAGGCGTAGAAATGGCAAGCTTATCGTAACGAAGAGGTATCGCGTATATGCAAGCTTATGCGTAGGATCCGACTTACGTGTAAGAAATATTACGCGTAGGAAAGGGGACCTTATGCGTAGAGCTTACGCGTAATCGTATATAAAACCTTACGCGTAAGGCTTACTCGTAAGAGTAGACCTTATGCGTAGAGGTCCCTGTTTACGCATATCCTTCACGAGATCGCGTAGTCCTTATGTAGAACCTTAAAGCGCTACGCGTAAGATTTCTCTTACGCATAACATGCTACGCGTAAGGTGATCCTTATCGTAGATGTCTAACAACCTTCGATTTTTAATACGCGTAGCAAACTGAAATAATATCATCATATCATCAATATTAACTCATACATTCATTCTATACTTGATTTAACCACAAACACTCATTCAAACAATTACGCGTAAGATTACTTATGCGTAGACTTAAACCCTAAAGTTCAATAATTACGCAGTATGAAATATAGCCATAGGAAATGCACCAAAGTTTTTCGGGAGGTCTTAGAGGTGTAGTAAGTTGTCCTATCCAAGTTTTAACATCAAATGCAAGGCCAATCAAGAATACCCAATTCTTATGAACATAAACCCTAGTTTTCAATTTGTGAATCATTAGTGTTTTTGGGTAGTTTAAGGCTTAGATATGATCAATTCAACTTGAAAACAACCTTATACAACAATCTTTATCACCAAAAAACGTTCTCATTTGAAAATACCCAAACTTCACGCATAAACCCTAATTTTCCCAAAATCAATCAATTCATGTATCGGGTGTGATTAAGTGATGAAAATGTAATCATTGATGTTGAAAACGCGTTTGACAGTCATTTCAACTACAAACACACAAACTTGATTGTGTGTTCATACGCTATGCTTAGAACACAAAATCATTATATCTTAAGTTTTAACCGTTGGATTTATGAAAAATTCAAAACCATTGTTTAAAACTTGTTATAAACTGAAATAACTTCTACAAATTGATGATCAAGTAGCTGGATTTGAAGAGCGATTTTTATGCGTGGGATTTAGGTTGGTGAATAATAAATGAGGTGAAGTAATTAGGTGGAGGTGTTTTTGTTAGAAATAACTTTCAGATTTTGACAGTTTTAGTCCCTCCACCTTTTCCATTTTCATCAAAGCCTTTAACCTCCATTTTGGTTACCAAACGAAGAATATTTGGAAATAACTTTGACGACACTCCCCCTTGACTTAAGAAATAATGAAATTTTATAAATTTTAGTCCGAGGAGTGTAAAAACCAAATGTGACCACCATTATTTAAAGAAACAACCGGGAATAGGTAACATGCAAGTACACGATTATTTAGAAACAGTTAAGAATTTATTTTCTCCCCTCAACACTTGATGAAAAATCTTGAATTTTGAAAGATTTGAGTGTTGACGGAAGAGATGTACTTGCCATGTTAAAGAAATATAGATAGAAGAATATTTTTGTTGTTTTATCAGATTTTTTATTTTTGTATTTTGTTTTTGAAAAATATTTACAAAAGAGGTTTGGTGTTTGACTGGTTTTAAGAATGTTTTAAGAGTTCATCCAGTTCCTCTTGAGTCAAACACCGCATACCAATCGGTGGACCAACTCATTAAACCTAGCAGGAGCTAAGGCTTTGGTGAGAAGATCGCCAATTGGTATTCGTTCCCACAAAATATAATTCAACGATTACCACCTGTTCCACGTGGTCTTTGATGAAATGATATCGAAGATCGATGTGCTTTGATTTGGAATGTTGAACTGAATTGCACGAGATCGCAATAGCACTCCGATTGTCGCAGTACATCGGAATTTTGTCAAATACGTAACCATAGTCTTTGAGTTGTGTTCTCATCCAAATGACTTGAGCACAACACGACATGGCTACATATTACGCCGGTTGAGGACGTGATGTACAATCCTGCTTCTTGATTGCCATGACACGGTTTATCACCAAGAAATTGTAAAGCTCACGAAGTACTTTTCGTGAATCTAAGCATCCTGCGTGATCAGCGTCTGTAAAAGCGATTAGTTCAAAACCAGAATCCTTCGGATACCAGATCCCCAAATTAATGGTTCCCTTGATGTATCGGAGGATTCTTTTAGCCTCGAGAGGTGGGTTTGATTGGTCTCGATATAACGGGAGCAAAGATAGACGGCAAAAACAATATCGGTCACGCTGGTACATTAGATACATGAGATACCCAATGATACTTCGGTATTTGGTAGGGTCCACCAATTTCCCATGTAAATCAATGTCTAGCTTCTTGGTATGAGCCATTGGTGTGGCATAGGTGTCACAGTTTGCATTCCAAATTTGTGTAACAATTCAAGGGCATATTTGGAGTGACTCAAGAAAATACCACGGGGTGATTGATGAACTTGCATTCCAAGGAAGAATGTGAGTTCACCCATCATTGACATTTCAAAATGTTTTGTCATAAGTTTTGCAAAAGCATTGGAGTATTTTAAATGTGTTGACCCAAAATGATGTCATCCACATAAATTTGAACGATTAAGATGTGAGCCCGTGATATTGTATAAAGAGTGTAGGGTCGGCCGAACCTTTGGTAAACTTATTGGCAATAAGGAAGGATGATAACTTATCGTATCACGCCCGAGGGGCTTGTTTGAGACCGTAGAGAGCTTTCTTGGTTTGTAGACATGATTAGGAACTCTGGATCAACGAATCCTTCGGTTGGCTAACATAAACCGTTTCTTTAGTTGTCCATTGAAAAGGAAGTTTTGACATCCATTTGAAAGACCGTGATGTTCATGTGAGCGCAAATGCGGAAAAATCGAACGACCTCAAGGCGAGCAGCCGAGCAAATGATTCTTCAAAGTCAATACCCTCTTCCGTCTATAACCCTTAGCCACGGGCGTGACTTGTTTCTTATTACGGTTCCTTGACATCAATTTGTTTTCCAAATCCATTTTAGACCAATGACGAAGACCCTGTTGGTCTTTCAGCCTTCCCATACTTCAAGATATTTGAATTGGTTGAGTTCTTCCTGCATGGATTCAATCCAGTTGTCCTTTGTCATTGCGTCTTTAATGTTTTAGGCTCAGATTGGCAGACAGTGAGTGCATAAATGCAATGTTCACCATCGTGTGAAGAGCGTTGTCTCGTTATGACTGGCTGATTCGGGTTGCCAATAATATTCTCAAGGGGATGGTCTTTTGTCCAACGATGTGTGGAAGGTTGATGTTGATATACATTATGCAGATTTTGAGGATTCAAATGGCTTGTAGATGATTCGCAACATCGGTGCAGCAGTTTCATTGGCGAGCGGGTTAAAGAACACATTTGGATCAAAATCTGCGGTGGGGTTACATCATTCAGAACATCATCACGGTGGTTTGCCGTTGGTTAGAGCGGTTTGTTCAACTGTTGTTGTAGAGTCAACGGTGGTGTTCTTCTTGAAGTTGTTGTAGCAGTGTATCAGGTATAGGAGTATTATCGGGTTGAGCGTGAAACAGCGGATACACACGAATGCGTTCATCAATATCGTCACGAACAGAGGAGCAAATAGTCTTTCCATTTGTTGACGAGTAAGTGAGGGCTTGTATCGGTGATGATGGGGTTTGAGGGAAGTTTAGCGGTTGTGACGGGTTCCAAGCTGTTATACTCGAAGCCATTTGGTAAGCTCATCAAAAATTAGCATGAATCGTTTCCATAACCTGCTTTGTACGACGATTCCGGATCTGGTAACCTTTAGAACTCTCACAATATCCAATAAAAACTCCAATGTCGCTTTGGCTTTGAGCTTTCCAAAGTCATCACGATCATTACTCGGATAGCAAAGAGATCCAAAGACATGAAAGTGTTTGAGATTCGGTTTTACGGTTGTGGAGAAGCTCAAATGGTGTTTTGTTGTGGCGTTTTGTAATCATTGGCGGTTTTGAGTGTAGCATGCGTTGAGAAGCGACTTTAGCCCACAAGTAATCTGGAAGTTTAGCATTGATTAACATCGTTCTGGCGAGCTTCCACTAGCGTCGGTTTAGTCTTTCAACAACTCCGTTTTGTTACGGTGTGCGAGCAATGCATGTTTGATGCTCAATTCCCACTTTCTCATAATATTCCCGAAGAGTTTGATTCACAAATTCAGTTCCTTTATCTGTTGAATTTGTGCGGCGGTGTTTGGGCTGAATTTGAATTTTGTGAAAGGTGATGATCATCTGTGGAGCTTGATCTTTCTTTGCGAAGAAAGTAAACACAAGTCCATCTTGAGTAGTCATCAACAATTACCAAGATGTAGCGTTTGCCATTAATCGTTTGCACGCGCATCGGGCCACACAAATCCATGTGAAGAAGATGAAGCACATCTTTGAGAGAGCGTGTTCCACCTTTGAAGGAAAATGAGCACGAGTGCTTTTCCTTGTTCACAAGCTGAGCAAAGGTGATCTTTAGAATACCGGAATCGCGGGAGACCTTTAACAAGTTTGTGTCGAGCAAGGTTGGTGATGGTTTGAAAGTTTAGATGTGAGGCAGCGGCGGTGCCATAGCCAAGTTTTTGTAGATGTAGCCTTTGAGAGTAAACAAATGGGAGATGAAGCGATCATGTCTTGCATGGAGATAGTGTAGAGACTGGATGAGCATTGGCGGACATAAGATCATTTCCTTGTAGATCACGAATGAAACAAGTTTTCTCCCGAAAGCAACTTCCAAATCTCCATCACAAAATTGACCAACTGAGAATAGATTGTGACCGAGGCCTTCCACATAATAAACCCCGCTAATTTCGATGTTGCCATTAATGTAATCTCCGTAGCCCATGATAGCTGCGAAGTGATCATTCCCGAATCGGCATTGCCAATGAACTTTGAAACAAAGTTTGATAACAGTTTAAGGTTGCCGTCATATGTAGGGAACATCCGCTATCAACAATCCAAAGGATGATCGTATCACTGCATTACACACTGAGGCGACACATGGAATAGAAGTAGATGTGGAATTAGAAGTGTTAGAGGGTTCCTCAAAAGTTATAGTAGAAATACACACATCAATGATTTTAGGCATCCATTTAAATCCTAGTGTATTATGTATCCATTTATGCCATCTCCAACTAGTCTTAGCTTTAGTCTTAGTGAATGTGCTAGGTGGTACAACAATCCTTGGAGGTGATCTGGAACTACAGGGACATTAATGCGTTTCTTAGAATCTAAAGAAGGCGGTTTACCAAGCACAGACTTAGAAGCATTAGTGGGCCTAGAGGTATTCGAATCTTAGGATTCGTAAGCGTGACAAGATAGCCTTAGCAACACATTTATCATGACAATGAAGCGCATACTTTACGACAAATAACACAAGATGCATCGGTGAATATCAAAAGTACTTAAGGTTCAACATTAGTTACAACACTTTTTCCATTACATTTGCGGGCAGCAATATCTAAAGTGGGTGCAACTGAGTCTTATTCAAGTCCTACGGTGTTCTTATACTTCAACATTCTTTATTTGTCTTTTCTTAGGTCGCAACTTCCTATTCTTCCTTGTATTGCTCCTAGGCGTGAATGCGGACGTTTGGAAAAGAGGCAACTAGTCCTGTTTTAGTAGAGGGAAGCACATTAGTAACTTGTGTTTTGTCAGTAGGTATTCAGGGGACATGATTGCTAAGTGTTACAGGTGCAACTCTCTTAATGATGCTAGGCTGAACTTGTTCATACTTTCCTAACATTTCCCTTAACTTAAAAATAGTGTGCACCAAATCTTGATTTTGAGACGAAGATTTCCAGAAAAAATCATGACTTCTTTAGTGTATGCAAGATAATGATCAAGTTCGTTTGATGCTTCATCACGAGTCTGTTTGAGTAAATCAAATATGACACCATATTCCTTTTAACTTTTGCAAGTTCTTGTTCATATTTTGAGATTTGACACTTAAAGACACGTTTTGATCATCCAGTTGCTCAATTTTAGGATCAGAAGATTTTGCACGCATGGGCAGATTTTGTTTTGAAAAGCAAGTTGTTGACGTGAATATCTTTTGACACCAATTAAGGCGGCGTTTTGCATTGGAAAGTTCATTTGACAATCGTTCATTTTCAACTTTTAAAGACTCGAGTTGAAGCACATTATCAGTATTCTCAACAATTTCAACGGTATCAACAGAATCGGAGATATGATGGTGATGCATACAGCAAAGTTGTAATAACACAAGATTATTGATATCGGCCACGGATAACATTTTCCAAGAGTCGATCAACATCTTTTCTCAATAATTTCTTTTTACGTTTAGTATTTGAAATTGATGTTTACATGTTTTCTCAGCTGTTTTCATGAGACCATGTTCCTTGTGAAAATCCCTTTCCCAATATAGTGCACAATTTTTCAAATTTTTGACATGGGGTAAAATTCTTTTCTGAAAAATGTCTCTTTGTTCTCGTGCCAATGGCGAATGAAAATGTTCAACTTTTATTTGAGTGAAATTCAATCTCACGTTCAAAAGTTTGATGTCGGATAAGAAAGTGTCAAAATATTTGATAACACGACAACTTTCGACTTTAGTTTTACTTCACTAAGTGAAGGTAAAGGACCATTAATTTGTGCACCATTGTGTTGGGGACTAACTTGGCTGAATGTGACAACCAAAGGTATGTTTGAAGTATCTTGTTGTGTGACAAAAGTTACGGCTTTTGAATAGTTAAATGGTTTGTTATAAGCGACATTTTCCATTTTTGACCGACTCTCGTCATCTGCATCTAATTCCTCCATGCGATTATATTCCACAACAGTCATAATTGAATCATCAATTCTATGTTACGCCTTTGTAAACTTCAGGATTTGGTTTGAATGCTCGTTTGAAAACTTAGGTTTATGTCAGCAAGATTGGTCCATATCCATTTGGATTGGGTTTAAAGTAAACTTTTGAATAGTTGTGATTGACTCACCATGTTTATAAACAACATTTGAAACTCTTTGATTTTGTGTTGTAAGTCGACAATTTCTTCAAGATAGTTATCTATTCGTTTAGTGGAATGCTTTTTGTACTCGAGAACTGTTTTTGACAAGTTAACAACTCAGCCTTGGTTTTGATTTTCAAAGTAAAGCGTTAAGTTGTTTGTTATGTTCATGTTTCAGTTGTTCTATTTGAGACAACAAAGCATTCTTCGATGCGGCTAGATCACGTATCTGTCGTTCTAAAGATTTTTCGTTTTGATAAGATTTAGCGAAGGCGACTTCAAAACCTTTTCTCATTTTTCTTGAGTTTTGAAAACTTGATTTGTCGAATTAAGCAATCGTTATCCTGTTACAGATGCATTTTGCTTTAGTTTTGAATTGACATCATGATAATTTCCACTGGGATTGTTGGTCTTTAACTAAGTTCGAGACTCAAATTCGGATCAAACATAGAAACATTTTGTTCAACGTGAGTCTCAACATGGTCATTGTTTAGATCCTCAAGTATAACCACGGAGTCAACTTGATCATCAATGGTAACCATAAGGTCATCTTGATCATCAAATATAACTACGGATCTCTAGTTGATGATCATCAGAATGAGATGTAGAAGGCTCATGTTGAACACTCTGATCTATGTCGGATGCAGATGTTGGCGGAGATATCAGTTCATTAATGATAATTGTTTGTTGGTACACGAGACAAGCCGTCGGTGTCATACACGGGCTGTGTCACTCATGTAGAGAGCTTGCATTTGTGCCATCAACATCACTGCTGCATTAGCTTGCAAGTCCTCCATATCATCATCGGAGAATCGCATCGCCATAAAGCTCTGTCCCTTGTTGGTAAGAGTTCCACCAGCTTCATCCTTAAGAGCCAAGAGCAAAGCCTCTTTGAAATAAACACTGCCTCTTGTCCTCGGTTTAGGACATGCATTAGCCAGATGACCCTTCTCATTACGGTTATAGCATCGAAGACCATTAACCCCATTCTGAGCATTTCCCTGTTCAACCATTTGAGCCCTTTGTTGTTGCGGAGCACCCATGTGATTCCTTCCCATAGCATTTAACCCTTGACCTCCTCCCATCTGGCGACCATAACCACGGTTTTGAACTTCAACGCGTCCATTGTTCACAACAGCTTGATTCCTTGTATTAGATGAAGAACGAATGCGATTGTTGGATTTGTTTGTATAACGGCCAAATGCTTTAGCAATCATAACAAATCCTTGTTGCAATTCATCGAAGGCATCGGAGTCCTCATCGGCTTCACTGTAAAGAGCTTGAGCAGTGTTGTTGTTGTATGGAACCAATTGATTTTGTTGAGGTTGTTTTACGTGTGCGGATCATAAGGTGTGATAGTTGCAGTTGGTTGAGGAGTGGGTTGAGGAGCTTGTTGAGGAGGAATATTTGTTTGAGCCCACAAAGCAAGTTGTTGATTTTCCAAAGTGAAGGTGAAGCAGTTTGGCCACGGATAATCCTTTCCTTATCAACTTCTTTTTATGAGGCTTCAATGTCGTACAACAATCCGTAGGTAGCATGATGCATATTCTTCGCTTGACGGAAAAAAATGACATACTTTTCCCATTACGGACCAAGACTACTTAGGAACTTTGTGTTGTGACAATTCTGGCATGATGATATTGTGTTTGTCCAAATCATTAATGATGTCTGAGAAGCGATGATGATATGACTCTAATGTCTCTCTGGTTCAATCATGAAGTGTTCATAAGCCAAGTAGATTTTGGATTCCATGTCTTCTGATTGAGTGCGTGCCTTCCATAAGAAGATGAATATGTTCCCACATTGCTTTTGCACTCTTTTGAGCATCAACACTTGAAGGATTGGATTTGGTAGTCCTAAAGGATGTATTGCATTGCAAGTTAAATTCGGCTTCAAAGTGTAGAAGTTTCTCACCGTGAGGTGCATGCTGATAGCAATGTTGGTGACAACATCTCTTGGTGGATTGGCATCTGGATCTGCGGGTGTGACAATAGTAGGCATCTGAAATGGACCTTCCATAATGACCTTCTTTAAGAACTTTCCATGAGGCTTCTTTAGATCACAAAACCTAAAGAACCTAATCACCCATTGATCATAATTCCTAGGAGTGAGCATTGGAGGTCTATCAAGTGAGCCAGCTTCATGAATTGATTGTTGGCTACTTAAAGCTTCACACATCTTGCCAAACCATGCCGGTTCCTTCATAGTATTCTTGGATGGATGTTGATTGTAGAAGTTTGTGTAAGGTTGTACTTGAAGACTTGGTGGTGGTTGAACCATTTGGGTTGTGGATTCTGCAAGTTGTGGAGTATGTTGTTGATTAAATTGTTGTTGATAAATTTTTGTTGATGATTAAATTGTTGATGTTGTGGACTTAGTTGTTGTTGTTGTTGTTGATTATAAGTGTAAGGAAAATAGTTAGAGTATGGTGGTTGTGACATGTTGAAAACTTGTGTTGTTAAATGGATCTTTGTAGTCGAATGAACCGTTGTTGATGAAGTATCCTTAGGCGTAGAAATCACAAAAAGCAAAGTACTACTTAGCGTAAAAACACCAAAGATTCGCGTAACAACAATAGTTACGCGTAGGATTAGCTTCAGCGTAAGAGATGAAAACACTAAAGTTATCGTAAACAGAAAGTTAGCGTAGAAACCTTAAGTAGGATTATCTTATCGTAAGACAAAGCTTAAGGCGTAAGATTAATCTTATGCGTAAAAAGTCTCTGGCGTAAGCTTTAGCTTATCGCGTAATTTTAGGGTTTTGCCAAGCGATCTTTTACACTATCACGATGCAAAAGATATCCAAAGTCGGCGTTTTCGAGGTTTATCCAAGAAGAAAAACCGAGTAAACCCTGGCGAAGATCAAACCAAGGACAAGTTACATGGTTTAGGGTTTTATCTGGCGTAGAACTACTCGTAAAAATGACTTTTGCCCAAAGATGTTTCTAAACTAGATTTTTGTGATGAAATATCTTTAATATCACCAAGATAACACAAAAGTGTGAAACTTGATGATCAAAGTGTCTAAAAGCTGATACGCGTAGAGCATCTGCCGTAAAAAACTAGCTAAAAACAATGATCCACGTAAAGGTTGAAACTTTTTGCCAAAAGCAGTTATTTTAACACCTTAAAACATTGAAAGTACAAGAATCTTGGATTAAAAGTGTAAAATGTGTTTTAAGCGAACCAAAGTTTGTAAACGGTAGTTACATTGGTAATCTAAATACTCATCATTTTGTATAATCTAGCGCAAAATCATCTGAAAACACTCAAAAATGCATCAAAATGATGAAAATATCACTATCAGTGTTTATGTGTTTTAAATGCAAAAATATCAAAATCAGAAGAAAAATAACTCAAGTTTGCAAAATTGGCAGTTTTAGTCCCCCAAGTTTTAAAAGTTGTCAAATCTAGTCCCTAGAATTCAAAAATGTGAAGTTTTGTCATTCAAGGTCCCTGAAATATTCTAAGTTGTTAAAAATGGTCCTTGAATGATTCTTTGATCAAATGGCAGAGAAAAAGGTCACTGAGCTTTGAAAAATTGCAAAAATAGTCCCTGGATATTTTAAAATGGAATTTATGCTAAGTTATCCTTGTACTATCAAAGTTTGTCAAGATTGGTCCTTTTGATAATTTGGAAAAAGTTGATTTTGGTCCTCAAGTTTCACTTGAGAATTACAAAATGGTCCTTATGCTTTATTTATATCAATTGGCCCCCTTTTGTATTTAGAACCCCATCAAAACCAAAAGAACCTGCCATATACCACTTGACCCCTGTCATTACCCATTGTGAACCCCTTAATATACCACGGTCAAATTATTCAAACCACGTTCTTTGTTTGTCTCCCTCCACAGGCGTGCCAAACCAAAACAGGTCATGGTTTTCCATGATTACTCCAACCCCCACACCTTGTTCCCTCCACCTCCACTAACACCCAAAAACCTTTAATTGACTCAAACCAACTCCAATTAATGTCTCAAACCTGCTATGAGACTTTGGCGCCAAAATCTACACTTGGATGGTTAAGATGATTTAGAGATCCAAAGGTTTGGAAATGGTGGGAAGCAATCAGAGATCATCATAGAGTCCAAAATGTCATTATAAAGAGGGGGGATGCAATGTATCAACATCATGTAGTGTAATTTTATCTTCCTTAGTCGCTTTTTATCAATTTCAAATTCCAGATGTATTTAAAAGTCTTTCCAAGATTTTGTTTAAGTGTTTCTTAGTGTATTGTGAATCTTTCTTAATAGGTAATTTCACAGTTTTTAAGTCTATTCAGCTTTATGTTATGCCCATTTCCTTTCAAAAATCGCATATGATTCAAATGTTGTTTTTGGTTGTTGTTTGGACTTAAATAGCACACATAAGCTCCTAGATAGCTTTTAAAAGCTATTAGATATCATAAAATTCAGCTTTAGAATCAAAACAAGAAAATCACAAAAATACCAAATAACTAGTGAAAAATCAAAAATCCCATGGAAATGGTGTTCACTTCTTTGGGCTTGGGTAAATCTTGGATGGCCTTGGGATTAGTGCTTCTTGGGAAGCTATAGGGTAGAACATGTTTGTGTGACTCGGTTCTAGACTTTTACTTGGAATCCCATTTGTAAGCAGTTTGATCCATTTTGGCATTTCAATATTAGAGTTGTTTATTAGTTTAAATTTATGTTTATTAATGTTTATTAGTCATACTTAAGTATAATTAACTAATAAAAATAAGTTACTTGTTCTTTTAAATTTGTGTTTAGCAAAAATCTCATTGTAACAGTCATATTAGCAGAATTGTTAATCTTAGGTTTTATGCTATTACTTGTTGTTATTTTTATGTTTATTTAGCCTTAATATACAACAATATAAGGTGCGTAATAGATAGCATGGTCTAAATCGAGTCATTAGCTTTGAAAAATTCCAAAAGCAGTCATAAAAAGTGGTGTTTGTATTTCCTTTGTTAAGCTAGTGATAGAGGCCATTTAGGTTGTTACTTGTGCTTGTTTCATGTTTCATTAGGATACAATAACTCAGTTCAACTTTAAAAATTAGTCCCTCTTTGGTAAAAAGTCAAAATCACTCTCAATCTCATTTTAAGTGATCCTTTGATAAGATTTTAAAAGATAAAACTTATCATAGTTGCTTAAAATATGGTAATTTAGCTTAAATTCATCATAATATAGGTTAATATATCATAATCAGTCTTTAGTATTGATTTAAATTTCATCTTAGTCAACTTATAATGTTAATCAAAAAAGTCAAAATTCCCATTTGGTCGTTTTTGAATAAACTTTACAATTTCATTGTGATCTTACTGTTAGGATCTAGGATTTGTACTTTTGGGATACTAAAGTTCAGTTGCCAAACAAAATTAGAAAAATACTAGTTCTTTTTGAATCAGCTTTTTAAGTGCTTATTTTCTAGCTTATTTTGAGTTACTTATGCGAAATGGTGCCACATTACTGCATTGGATGGTCCATCTTGATAAGCTTGCGAGCTTATTAGTGGGTCAAAGCTTGTGATTTTGGTTCTTTGGGTAGTGACCTAGCATCTTGAGAACCAAGCTTCATATTTCAATTTCTAGCTTGTTAGATATTTTGGAACGCTAGTAGCTTTTGTTTTGGCCAAAACTTCGGTATATCTTGAATCGTGCTCTGAATTGGCGATGATTTGGTGCCATCTTCATAAGCTCACCAAAAGCTCTACAGTTACCTATAGCTTTTGATCTTTGGCTTTTTGGGAAGCCAACCAGCTTATCTTGACACCTCAAGGCTTGTTTTGAGCTTGTGAGCTTATTTCACTAGCTTAATTTGGCCTTGAAAAAGTCCTCAGGACTGTTTGGTTGTTCAGTTTAGTTCAAGTGCTTATTAGCTTTTTCCTAGCTTTTCAGTGTTAATCTTTGTGTCTTTTAGCTTCATATAAGTAGCTTGTGGCTTATTTTATCTTATTCTAGCTTTTGTTTCAGTTTGTGAGCTTGTTCAAGCTTAATTCATCAAATAAGCTCATTAACAAATCTGTTAAGCTCATAAGCTTGTCATACAGCTTATTTGTGAGTTGTAAAATTTGTGTTTTCATAAAAGTAGCTTATAATCAGTAGTTAAGTAATTTTCAAAAAGAAAATCCAGAAAAACTTCATTTTTAAAACAGTGATAGTGTTTATTTAATAGGTTTTAGCTTTTTGATTTTTCTTTTCATCTTATTAATAAGAAAATCTTGTTTTTATATTTTTCTTAGTTTTCTGTCACCTTAAGTTATTTTTAGAAAAAGTTTCATATTTTTCTCTATCTTTTTAGTATTTATTAGAATTTTAAATAGTTAAAAGTATTAAATAATTAGTAATAAATAGTTAAAAAGCATAAAAAATATCTTTTCAGTTTTAAAATTAGTTTTATCATATTTTAGATTTTTCCAAGTTGAAATTTTATTTTTCCAGGTTTATTTTATATTTTCTAGAATTTAAGTGTATTTTAAATAGTAATTAATTAGTAATAAATATATAAAAAGTGTGAAAAATATATTTTTAGTTTTAAAATTAGTTTTATAATATTTTAGATTTTTCTCAATCATAATTTTATTTTTCTAGCCTTATTTTGTATTTTCTTCTATTTTAGAGTATTTATCAAATAGTTAAAATAGTTTTTAATTAATAATAATTAATTAAATAGTGGTAAAAATAATTTTCTTTTTTCTAATAATTTTCTTTCATTTTTAGGATTTCAAAAATGTTATTTTCATATTTTTAGGTATTTTATTTTTTTAGATCTCACTTTTTATTTTGTACGTATACGTAGTTTTTAAACGTACGTTTTACGTTTGTCTTATCTGATTGTTGTGCTTTCCAATTCTGTTTCCAATTCCATTCCAATCAATCATAGGTATAATAATTCTTCAAAACCTTTCTTGATCACTATCCTTAGTGATCATTCTATCATCGATCACAGTGTTTACACCATTGAGTCTCAGTGGGACTAACGACCCGTAGCGACGATTCATTCTATTCTCGAGGACTTCATTGTATTTGTGTTTTAAGCGGTTTAAGCACTTCTTACGGTTAGCCATTCACAAGTGGCTAGCTTGTGTGAGGTAGCTTGACTGGTTTAGCACGAATCAAATTTTAGCGCTTGCCCCGGGAGCAGCTTTAGCGTGTGTTAAGCCATTTTCAGACCCATTCTTGCACATATCCCGCAGTTTGTAAAAAGTTTTCTGTAAAGTTAAATATAAATCAAAAAGTTCATTAACACTTTTCCTAATGTGTTAAAAACACCAAAAACAATATAAACCAACAAAATAATCGTAACGTTTTCTAGCTTGTGTTTCTTTTAAGGTGATTCTTAAAGAAATACGATTTGGTTAAACGAGACAATTCCAAAAATATTTTCCAAAAGTTTTAAACCCTTTGCACAAATCATACCTACGTCTTTTTAGTGGTACTTAATATATACATAAAAATCAACCACCGCAAATCAAGGCAGTACACCTACTAGCTGGGGGTGTGACCATAATAAGTTCGAACATCGATTTAAAACTTGCCTTTGTGTCCTTGTGATTTGGTGTACCTTTTCAAAGAAGCCATTTCATTTGTGATTATTGGTTAAGTTCACTTGTCGTTTTGCCTCGCATTTGTTTTGAAAATTGATTTTTATACTTAGTGCATGCGCACTTCGTTCTTCCAGATTCTACAAGTCCACTTCGAGAACTTGGAAAGATTCCTCGTAGGCGTAGAGGGCGTTCACTCTTCAGTTGACGTGGTGAGAACGTCTACCACCACCACCACCTTAAGCGTAATGGCGGAAGACAAACCCATGAACGAGCTTCTCCAAGCACCCATCGAGGGTTACGGAGATGCTATTGTTCCCGACCATCGTGGTGACACCTTGAGCTCAAAACGGGTTGCTCAATCTTGTAACCCAAAGCCAATTCTATGGTTTTGAGCGGGATGATCCTCATGCACACATTCGATGGTTTAATAAGATTGCATCTACCATCAAGTACAAGAATGTCCCACATGAAGCTATCAAGCTTCTTCGGTTCCCATTTTCTCTAGAGGGACAAGCCCGGAATTGGCTTGAGAAACAACCCCCTCGTTCCATTGAGACATGGGAAGATCTAGTCACCAAGTTTGTTAACGAGTTCTATCCTCCATCCCGAACCACAAGTCTTAAGAATGAGATAATGAAATTTTCTCAAAGATTTGATGAATCGTTCGGGAGGAGCATGGGATCGTTACACAGAGTTGCTTCGCAAGTGTCCGCATCATGGTTTTACCGAGTTAATGCAAATGGATACTTTCTATAATGGTCTCAACCAGACTAATCAAGACTCTTTGAATGCCTCCGCGGAGGTAATTTCTGAGCAAGACTACCAAAGAAGCCTTGCAAATCATTGAGAACAAATCTCGGTCCGCCTTTCCGAGCAAAGACATATCTCTCATCTGGACCTTCTTCTTCTTCATCTTCAGTGAGTACATCTAGCACCGATGCTAAGATTGACAAACTCACACGATATTGTTCAGGGCTTTGGTTCTTGCTAACCAAAAGAAAGTGACCTTCACTCAGACACCAACACATGGTGAAGTGAAGAAAGTTGAGAGTTGTGTTACTTGTGGTGGTACTCATGCATACTACAATTGTCGCCACCGATGGTAGTCCAGTTGAAGCCAATGCTCTAGCCGGTAGTTCACATCAGGGAGGTAATCAATACCGTCCTCCAAATGAACCACACTACCGTGCTAACACTAATCGAGGCACCACCGGTTTTAACCAGAAACCTAACATGCAAAACCGGAATCAGAACCAACCTAGAATGAACCAAGGTTATCAAAACCAAGGTAATTTCTATCCTGCACCAAATCAAGGTTTCCAACATCAAGGGCACCTTCATCAAAACAACTTCAATCGAGGGAATCAATTTCATGGGAATATGAATCCTAATCAAGGAAATTTTCAAAACCAAGGCCCTAATCCTAATCTTAGAGGCCAGAATTTTCCTAATCCACCTCCCGCCATTGTTCCAACTGGACCATCATCTGATGAGTTGTTGAAGCAATTCATGAAATCCCAAGATGAAATGAACAGGTTGTTGGTCAGTCGATTCTTGATCAAGAAGTCTTTAAATGATCAACCCTGGGGCTGGGAAAACCCGAGCAACACGATCGCTAACCAGGGATGCAAAGCGATCACAACCCAGTGGTGTTTCATATGATAGACGCTATTCCTACTACATCTTCTTCTTCTCTCCCGAAGGTAGTGGAAAGTGAACCTAGGACACACAATGGACCTACGACTCCAATGCCTCCTCCACTAGCAGAAATGAGTCAAGTTACCAAGGATAAAACGGACAAGGTGCATTATTCAAGCCCACGAAGTACCGCGCGTCCTACCCGGTAGTCCAACCTCAAGTTGTCCGAAAACCCAAATCTAATCCGGGGTTTTTTGAACCTCGGTAGCTCCGTTGAGAATCAGAAAGCCAAATCTTCTATTCCTTACCCATCACGTTTGAATGAGCAAAAGCTCCGTGAGAAAGCCGTCATCAAATGGACAAAATTTTTCAAATTTTCCAAGAGTTACATTTTGACATAAGCTTTGCGGATGCTATCATCTTGCGATGCCCAATTTGCATCGACTCTCAAGCACATGTTAAGCAATAAGGAAATTTGTTTGAAATGGCAAAACTCCTCTTAACGAAGCGCTTTCAGTTATTGAAAAGCTTCGAGAAAAGCTTGGAGATCCTGGAAAATTTCTCTTACCTTGTGTATTTCCAGGAATGGTTGAATGCTTTGCTTAGCGAGATCTTAAGCATCAACGATGCCTTATTATATGGAAGAAACTCTCTTAGGACTTACTCCTACATGCATGACTCTCGAGCTTGCAGATCGTTCCATATCCTGTCCTCTTGGCATTGCCGAGGCGTATTTGTAGTAGGAAAGTTCCATTTTCAGTACGACCGTGGTTGTTGATTTTGATGCGATCATCGGGTTCCTCTCATTGTTGGTCGAGATTCACGAGCGGGCGTGCTCTCATAGATGTATTTGAGCAAGAAATCACATTACGTGTTGGTAATGAAGCTGTTACTTTTAACCTTGATCAAACTTGAGGTACTCCGAAATTATGATTACGAATGGTTAACCGAATAGATATCATTGATGTTGCTCTTGAAGAGTACTCTCGAAGTTCTTGGTTATTCTCATAATTCGTGAGTGGGGATCACCACATCTTCTCAACCTATCATAGCCAATTCTACCCCTTCTATCACTCCTTTTAAGGGAAGAGACTTCATCTTGGAAGAGATTGAAGCATACTTGGCTAGTGATTATGTTCCATGGGAAATTGATCATGCTCCAATTGACATTGAGGGGGACATACTTCTTATTGAGAAGTTGCTTAATGATGATTCATCATCAACCCCTTACCCTAGTGATTCAATCCCAGATGAGATTAATCAAAATGAGATTAATCTGGAGGGAGATATTCTTCTAAAGAAGTTGTTAAATCAGGACACTTCTCCTCCTCTCCCTCCCATCAAACTTCATAACAAGGAAGTCAAGTCAGTTGAGAAAACTGAAGAATTTCCTGAGGTTGAGCTGAAGGACTTACCTCCTCATCTCGAGTATGCATTTCTTGAAGGTGATGATAAATTACCAGTCATTATTGCTAGAGATTTGAGTAAAGATGAAAAAGCTACTCTCATAAAGGTTTTGAAGTCACACAAGCAAGCAATTGCTTGGAAACTCTCCGACATTAAAGGTATCAACCACGAGTTACGTACTCATAAAATCTTGATGGAGGATGACTTTAAACCAACAGTTCAACATCAGAGACGAGTGAATCCAAAAATCCATGATGTTATCAAACAAGAGGTTATCAAACTTCTTGATGCGGGATTGATTTACCCGATCTCAGATAGTCCTTGGGTTAGCCCAATTCATTGTGTTCCGAAAAGGGGTGGCATTACTGTTGTCACAAATGAAGATAACGAGTTAATTCCAACTCTTCGGTACGGATGGCGTGTGTGTATTGACTATCGTAAGTTGAATGACTCGTAAAGACCATTTTCCTCTACCCTTCATGGACCAAATGCTTGAGAGATTAGCGTGGAATGAATACTATTGCTTCCTTGATGGTTTCTCGGGTTATTTTCGAATCCCTATTGATCCACAAGATCAAGAAAACCACATTCACTGCCATACGGAACTTTTGCCTACAAACGTATGCCTTATATGCAATGCTCACGCTTGCGTTCCAACGATGTATAATGGCCATATTCCACGACATGATCGGGGAAACAATGGAGGTGTTTATGGATGACTTCTCGGTCATTGGGGATTCTTTTCAAACATGTCTCTCCCATCTAGATAAAATGCTCAAACGGTGTGAAGACACCAATCTTTGTCTAACTGGGAGAAAAGCCACTTTATGGTCAAAGAAGGCATAGTCCTTGGCCATAAGATTTCAAAAATGGGATTGAGGTAGATAGAGCAAAAGTCGATGTTATTGCTAAACTGCCTCATCCTACCTACGTCAAAGGTATTAGGAGTTTTTAGGTCATGCCGGTTTTTATCGCAGGTTCATACAAGATTTTTCTAAAATCGCCCGGCCTATGACTCATCTTCTTGAAAAGGATGCTCCTTTTATCTTCTCACCCGAGTGCATCAAAGCTTTTGAAACATTGAAGAAAAAGCTTACTAAAGCACCATTCGTTGCTCCGTAATCGGGACTTGCCTTTTGTGCTCATGTGCGATGCAAGTGATTTTGCTATCGGTGCAGTCCTAGGGCAACGTAGAAACAAGCATTTTCAGCCTATCCACTACGCAAGTAAAACTATGAATGAAGCTCAAACTCATTACACCACCACGGAAAAAGAGCTATTAGCCGTGGTGTATGCATTTGAGAAGTTTCGGCCATACTTAATCTTGACCAAATGCGTGGTGTATACGGATCACTCGGCTCTCAAATATCTCTTTGCAAAACAAGATGCAAAGCGAGATTGCTTCGTTGGATTCTCCTCCTGCAAGAATTTGATATCATTATACGTGATAAAAAGGAGCTGAGAATCTAGCTGCCGATCATCAGTCAGATTAGAAAACCCTCACCAAGATGTTTTCGAGAAGAAGGAAATAAATGAAACATTTCCTCTCGAGACGCTCAATGCGGTTTCTTTTAGGAAATTACCCACCCATGGTTTGCATGACTTCGCAAATTACCATGCGGGTAACTTCATAGTGAAAGGAATGTCGACCCAACGGAAGAACAAATTCTTCAAAGATGTTAAACATTACTTCTGGGACGACCCATTCTTATTCAAAATCTGTGCGGATCAAGTCATCCGACGGTGTGTTTATGGACAGGAAGCTCTTGACATTCTCACAGCTTGCCATCTTTGGACCCACGGGGGCCATCATAGTCCAAACTACACCGCCCAAAAGGTGTTTGATTCCGGGTTTTATTGGCCCACAATCTATAAGGATGCCCAATTTGTCAAAGCACTGGGCGCTTGTCAACGTCATGGTAATATATCTCAAAGAAATGAAATGCCACAAAATGCCATTCAAGTTTGTGAGATATTTGACATCTGGGGTATTGACTTTATGGGGCCATTTCCATCTTCTCGCGGTAACAAGTACATACTCGTGGCTGTTGACTATTTGTCAAAATGGGTTGAAGCGAAAGCTTTACCTACCAATGATGCACGAGTTGTTGTGAAGTTTTTAAAATCTCTTTTTGCCAGGTTTGGAACTCCGAGAGCGATAATCAGTGATCGTGGTACACATTTTTGCAATGACCAATTTGATCGTGTCATGCAAAAGTATGGTGTTACCCACCGCTCTCTACGCATACCACCCCCAAACAAGTGGGCAAGTGGAAGTTTCCAACCGTGGTATTAAAAGAATTCTTGAAAGGACGATGGCGAAAATCGTGCATCACGGTGGATAAACTGGATGACGCACTCTGGGCCTTCCGTACACTTACAAAACACCCATCGGTGTACTCCATACAAGCTTGTTACGGAAAGGCATGTCATCTTCGATTGAGTTAGAGCACAAGGCATCTTGGGCCTTAAAGCATGAAAACTTCGATATACAGACAGCCGGTGATCACAGAAAAGTTCAAATGAATGAATTAAATGAACTCCGTGATCAAGCATACGAGAACTCTTTGATCTACAAACAAAAGACAAAGAAGATTCATGACTCAAAAATCAAGAACCGCGTTTTCAACGTTGGTGATCGAGTCCTTCTTTTCAATTCAAGATTGAAGATTTTCTCGGAAAAGCTCAAGTCCCGTTGGTCTGGTCCATTTACTATCACTAAGGTTTATCCTTATGGTACCATTGAGTTATCTCAACCCGATGGTCCAAATTTTAAAGTGAATGGTCATCGAGTGAAGCATTATTTTGGAGAGGACATTCCTCCGTGGTTGTCCCATTACAAACTTTCCCCAAGAACCAATGAATGCGGGGATCGAGTCAAGCTAGTGACTCGGGAATCAAAAACATTAGCACACACCATATGGGTTTTCACCCATATTTCTGTCTTCTTTCTCTGTTCTACCACCCTAGTGTGGGGAGTTGCCCACATGTTATATATATATATATATATCTAAAAAAAAAAAATGGCGTAATATTTCCTTTTACGTTCTTTGTTTCGGCATAACCGCGGTACTTTGAATATTGAGGGCAATATTCATTTCTAAGTGTGGGGGGGAATTCTCACGAATTTTATCATGTATTATCCACCCAATTCTCCCGTTTTTGGCCAAAATTTTTTTTTTGGAATAAGTGTTTTTCACTTATTCATCATATGGTATCATCCGCCATGTCTAAAAAACAAAAGGATTGGCTAATCCAGGAGCAAGCGGCTCTTGGTAAAGATTTCTCAAATCCGTTTATGGCTTGCAATTTGCCCAAAATTGTATGGTATTCAACTCACCATATCCTAAAAAGTGAAGAGTTGGCTAGCCCGCAAGTTTATGGCTTGTGGTAAAGGCGTGGAAAATCCATAATGGTATTCACTCACCAAAGATAATTCGATAATTTATCTAAGAGTTGGCTAGTCCAGAGCAAACGGCTTCTAGTAAAGACAAATCAAATCCGTTTATAGCTTATGATTTGCTCAAAATCATTTGGTTATCATTGTACCAAGGTTCTTACTTGAACTGAAACAATTGGCTACTCGAAGTGATGGCTTTTGGTAAAGAGTTTTTAAAATCCATTAAAATCTAAATCATTGCTAGGGACTAGCAATATCTTTGATGGGGATTGATGAGTGTCTAAATACTCATCATTTTTGTATAATCTAAACTGCAAAATCATCTGAAAACACTCAAAAATGCATCAAAATGATGAAAATATCACTAATCAGTGTTTTATGTGTTTTAAATGCAAAAATATCAAAATCAGATGAAAAATGACTCAAGTTTGCAAAATTGGCAGTTTTAGTCCCCCAAGTTTTAAAAGTTGTCAAATCTAGTCCCTAGAATTCAAAAATGTGAAGTTTTGTCATTCAAGGTCCCTGAAATATTCTAAGTTGTTAAAAATGGTCCTTGAATGATTCTTTGGTCAAATGGCAGAAAAGGTCCCTGAGCTTTGAAAAATTGCAAAAATAGTCCTTGGATATTTTAAAATGGAATTTTATGCTAAAGTTATCCTTGTACTATCAAAGTTTGTCAAGATTGGTCCTTTTGATAATTTGGAAAAAGTTCAGTTTTGGTCCCTCAAGTTTGGAATTACAAAATGGTCCTTATGCTTTATTAATATCAATTGGACCCCTTTTGTATTTAGAACCCCATTCAAAACCAAAAAGAACCACGCCATATATACCACTTGACCCCCTCGTCATTACCCATTGTGAACCCCCACTTAATATACCACCAGGTCAAATTATTCAAACCCCACGTTCTTGTTTGTCTCCCTCACGAAAGCGCGCCCAAACCAAAACCAGTCATGGTTTCCATGATTTACTCAACCCCCGCACCTTGTTCCCTCCACCTCCACTAACACCCAAAAACCTTTAATTGACTCAAACCAACTCCAATTAATGTCTCAAACCTGCTATGAGACTTTGGCCCAAAAATCTACACTTGGATGGTTAAGATGATTTAGAGATCAAGAATCCAAGGGCTTGGAAATTGGTGGGAAGCAATCAGAGATCATCATAGAGTCCAAAATGTCATTATAAAGAGGGGGGGATGCAATGTATCAACATCATGTAGTGTAATTTTTATCTTCCTTAGTCGTTTTTATCAATTTCAAATTTCCAGTGTATTTTAAGTCTTTCCAGTACTTTGTTTAAGTGTTTCAGTGTATTGTGAATCTTTCTTAATAAGTAATTTCAAGTTTTTAAGTCTAATTCAGTTTATGCAATTTTCCTTTCAAAAATCTCATATGATTCAAATGTTGTTTTTGGTTGTTGTTTGGACTTAAATAGCACACATAAGCTCCTAGATAGCTTTTTAAAGCTATTAGATATCATAAAATTCAGTTTAGAATCAAAAACAAGAAAATCACAAAAATACCAAATAATTAGTGAAAAATCAAAAATCCCATGGATATGGTGTTCACAGCTGGAGCAGGGTAAATCTTGGATGGCCTTGGGATTAGTGCTTCTTGGGAAGCTATAGGCTGTGTTTGTGTGACTCAGTTCTCAGCTTTTACTTGGAATCCCATTTGTTAGCAGTTTGATCCATTTTGGCATTTCAATATTAGAGTTGTTTATTACTTTAAATTTCTGTTTATTAATGTTTATTAGTCATACTTAAGTATAATTAACTAATAAAAATAAGTTACTTATTCTTTTAAATTTGTGTTTAGCAAAAATCTCATTGTAACAGTCATATTAGCAGAATTGTTAATCTTAGGTTTTATGCTATTACTGTTGTTATTTTATGTGTATTTAGCCTTAATATACAACAATATAAGGTCTGTAATAGATAGCATGGTCTAAATCAGTCATTAGCTTTGAAAAATTCCAAAACAGTCATAAAAAGTGGTGTTTGTATTTCCTTTGTTAACTGTGATAGAGGCCATTTCAGTTGTTACTTGTGCTTGTTTCATGTTTCATTAGGATACAATAACTCAGTTCAACTTTAAAAATTAGTCCATCTTTGGTAAAAAGTCAAAATCACTCTCAATCTCATTTTAAGTGATCACTGTTAAGATTTTAAAAGATAAAACTTATCATAGTTGCTTAAAATATGGTAATTTAGCTTAAATTCATCATAATATAGGTTAATATATCATAATCAGTCTTTAGTATTGATTTAAAGTTCATCTTAGTCAACTTATAGTGTTAATCAAAAAAAGTCAAAATTCCCATTTGGTCGTTTTTGAATAAACTTTACAATTTCATTGTGATCTTACTGTTAGGATCTAGGATTTGTACTTTTGGGATATTAATATTTAGCTGCCAAACAAAATTAGAAAAATACTAGTTCTTTTTGAATCAGCTTTTTAAGTGCTTATTTTCTAGCTTATTTTGAGTACTTGTCTGAAATGGTGCCCTGTGCACAGTTGGATGGTCCATCTTGATAAGCTTGCACAGAGCTTATTAGTGGGTCAAAGCTTGTGATTTTTGGTTCTTTGGGTAGCTGACCTAGCCATCTTGAGAACCCAAGCTTCATATTTCAATTTCTAGCTTGTTAGATAGGGCTGCTAGTAGCTTTTGTTTTTGGCCAAAACTCAGTATATACTGACTCAGTATACGCTGAGCAGTGATTTGGTGCCATCTTCATAAGCTCACCAAAAGCTCTACAGTTACCTATAGCTTTTGATCTTTGGCTTTTTGGGAAGCCAACCAGCTTATCTTGACACCTCAAGGCTTGTTTTGAGCTTGTGAGCTTATTTCACTAGCTTAATTTGGCCTTGAAAAAGTCCTCAGGACTGTTTGGTTGTTCGGTTTAGTTCAAGTGCTTATTAGCTTTTTCCTAGCTTTTCAGTGTTAATCTTTGTGTCTTTTAGCTTCATATAAGTAGCTTGTGGCTTATTTTATCTTATTCTAGCTTTTGTTTCAGTTTGTGAGCTTGTTCAAGCTTAATTCATCAAATAAGCTCATTAACAAATCTGTTAAGCTCATAAGCTTGTCATACAGCTTATTTGTGAGTTGTAAAATTTGTGTTTTCATAAAAGTAGCTTGTAATCAGTAGTTAAGTAATTTTCAAAAAGAAAATCCAGAAAAACTTTATTTTTAAAACAGTGATAGTGTTTATTTAATAGGTTTTAGCTTTTTGATTTTTCTTTTCATCTTATTAATAAGCAAATCTTGTTTTTATATTTTTCTTAGTTTTCTGTCACCTTAAGTTATTTTTAGAAAAAGTTTCATATTTTTCTCTATTTTTTTAGTATTTATTAGAATTTTAAATAGTTAAAAGTATTAAATAATTAGTAATAAATAGTTAAAAAGCATAAAAATATCTTTTCAGTTTTAAAATTAGTTTTATCATATTTTAGATTTTTCCAAGTTGAAATTTTATTTTTTCAGGTTTATTTTATATTTTCTAGAATTTAAGTGTATTTTAAATAGTAATTAATTAGTAATAAATATATAAAAAGTGTGAAAAATATATTTTTAGTTTTAAAATTAGTTTTATAATATTTTAGATTTTTCTCAATCATAATTTTATTTTTCTAGCCTTATTTTGTATTTTCTTCTATTTTAGAGTATTTATCAAATAGTTAAAATAGTTTTTAATTAATAATAATTAATTAAATAGTGGTAAAAATAATTTTCTTTTTTCTAATAATTTTCTTTTATTTTTAGGATTTGAAAAATGTTATTTTCATATTTTTAGGTATTTTATTTTTTTAGATCTCAGTTTTAATTTTTTACGTATACGTAGTTTTTAAACGTACGTTTTACGTTTGTCTTATCTGATTGTTGTGCTTTCCAATTTTGTTTCCAATTCCATTCCAATCAATCAGTAGTGTAATAATTCATCAAAACCTTTACTGATCACTATCCTTAGTGATCATTCTATCATCTGATCTAGTGTTTACACACCATTGAGTCTCCGTGGGACTTAACGACCCGGGAATTCATTCTATTCTCCAGGACTTCATTGTATTTGTGTTTTAAGCAGTTTTAAGCTTCTTACGGTTAGCCATTCACAAGTGGCTAGCTTGTGTGAGGTAGCTTGACTGGTTTAGCACGAATCATTACCCGTAGGACCAAAACCCACTTCAAAAACAAACCGATTCACCCAACTATTTGGCGATTGATACCACTGTTAGGTCACTAAGTTTACAACACAAGCACAATAGAAAGAGATAGAGAGAAGATCGGATGAACAACTCACTCAAACACACACGTATAAATGTAAAGAAGAGTTAGGCGTATGAATGAAAGAGTAAATTGAACAACCAACCCTCAAGTGAGGGTTATTACATAGTATTTATAGGAGAGGGAGCTAGGGCAACACTCCTAGTCCCTTCCTTTTCCTTATTGGACTAGGCCTAGGCTTATGGGCCTTCTCATTGCCTAAGGCTAATTACTAACATAAAGGCCATATTAAGCCAACTATTACATGTGAATCACTAACACTTGAATTAGGTTTAGGAGTGATTCCAACATTGCTACACTTATATTTGATTATGAAGTTGATTTTAGTTTCATATCTACTGAGTTTATGCTATTGATAAATGTGAAACCCAGTGTTCTAAGTCCCAGTTATGAAATCGAAATAGCAAATGGTGTAAGGGTAGAAACAAATAAGATTCTTCGTGGGTGCATACTAGAATTAGAAGATCATACATTTAACATCGACTTGATTTCTTTCGGCCATGGAAGTTTCGATGTAATCGTGGGAATGAAATGGTTGTCTTAGGCTGGAATTATTTTTCACAAGAAGATAGTCCGGATTCCACTATCGAACGACGAAATATTGGAATTTCATGGAGAACGTCCCAAAAGACAATCCAAGCATATGAATAGTATGAAGACGTGAGAGTAGAGGATCGAAGACATCCCAAAGGTATGAGATATTTTGAAATTATTTCCACAAGACCTATCGGGATTACCCTCACTTCAAAAAGTTGAATTTCAAATAGATCTAATTCTTGCAGGAATGCCGGTTGTTAAGTCACCATACCATTTGGAACCTACAGAGATGCAAGAGTTGTCTAATCAAGTTAAAGAGCTTTAAGAAAAAGATTTTATTCCATCGACTTCTTCCCCCCGGGAGCACCTGTATTGTTTCTCAAGAATAAAGATGGGTTGTTCTGTATGTGTATCAATTACTGATAACATCAAATAGTCTTGAATTTTAAGTGTCAATTTCCCCCGATAATGCTCGTATTTTATATCATTTATATGGATTTACGCTTGTTTTCCTCTATATTTCACTTTCAGGTAAATTACGAGCATAGGAGCTAATGAGATGCGGATTTGGAGAGTTTATTGAAGATATATGATAGTGATGCAGGTTTTACTGACCAGGTTTTAATATTTATAAGTCTCGTTATAGCTATGGTCTACCCTAATACACTAATGGGCAGTGTACCCGATCGTGTGTAGTGTAGTATTCGGTAAAACCGAGGTCGTCCCAAGAGCTATGTATGCGGATTTAAACTAAGTCTAGGTGTCACAGAATTTAATGTGATTTTGATATAGAATTAACTAATTAACTACTAGAGACAATGAAAGAAAATAAAGGCGAGGGTTGTGATCAATAGATGAGAGGGGTGCTAACCTAATTACTCATCCTAATTAGTATTGTTTACGTCTAATTACTTCCAATTACTTCAGGTGGGGTCAAAGTAGCTAGGACAGCATTTGGTCAGTTCGTCCTAACCTATCAGCAAAGGGTCCCACAAGAAAAATCAGGTGACCTGTCATAAGTCCAGTTGTTTTTAGTACCCTAAGCCAAGTCATTAAGTACCGCTAGATGCTAGATTCATAACAATGAATGCCCGGGCGCTAGCATCTTAAACATTCATCCCCGACTTCTTAAGTTCATCCAAACGGTAGGTGATCAGTTGGTCAAATCACACAAGAAGAAAGGGTCGTCAGTTGGTCATATCTTACCCTTCTCACTTAGTCTACCTACTTAGGGTAGCTAGCCACTACCGCCATTCAAAACTACTAAAACAAGGGTAGCTACCAACAAACTACGCATGCATACACTTAGAAATAATTATACTGAAGCAATGTAAACGCAAACAAAATAATTAAGGAATCATAACTAGGCCAGCACCAGAGGTGCTTAGCCGCTCATATTAACTAAAACAATCGATTCAATGTTTAACATTACGAAATACATGAATTGAAAGTAAAGAAAGGATAAAATGTTAATGCTTATCGTAGGGGAGTGATTTCTCCCTTGGAGATAGCTCTGTATGCTCCTCTAGATATGCCTTCGACTTCTACTCACGTTCACTTGGTGTTGTGTGTGAAATGGGATGCTCTGAAATGCTGGAATTCGTGGGCTCTTTATAGGCCAGATTTGGTTACGGCGTAACTAATGTTAAGAGTTACGCCGTAACATCCAATTCTTCGTATTTTGCACTAAAAATGTTGGTTACGGCGTAACATCTGGAAGGAGTTACGCCGTATCTTCAATAAATACTGGTTACGCCATAATTGAGACAATGGTTACGGCGTAGCTTGCAGCGGCGCGGAACCTCATTTGACCTAGTTGGTTACGTCGTAATCTTTGGGAGAGTTACGCCGTAATCTTCTGTTGAGATGGTTTTCTGAGCCACGCTTTAGTTACGGCGTAATGTGAGAGAGGAGTTACGCCGTAACTTCTTCAAAATGAGCATACTATGATATATCTTTAATAAATTCTCCAAATCCGCATCTCTTTAGCTCCAATGCTCGTAATTTACCTAAAAGTGAAATATAGAGGAAAACAAGCGTAAATCCATATAAATGATATAAAATAAGAGCATTATCGGGGGAAATTGACACTTAATATTCAGGACTATTTGATGTTATCAGATAGTATGCTCATTTTGAAGATGTTACGTGATGAGTGTCTAAATACTCATCATTTTTGTACCATTTAAACTGCAAAAACATCTGAAAACACTCAGAAATGCATCAAAATGATAAAAATATCACAAATAAGTGTTTTATGTGTTTTAAATGCAAAAATATCAAAATCTGGTGAAAAACGTATCAAGTTTGCATAATTGGCAGTTTTAGTCCCCCAAGTTTCAAAAGTTGTCAAAAACAGTCCCTGGTTAATCAAAATAAAGAAAAATATCATTTCAAGTCCCTAGGGATTCATGAGTTGTCAAAATTGGTCCTTGAGATTTAAAATTGCAAAATTACAACTTAGGTCCCTAAACTTTGAAAAATGTCAAAAATAGTCCTTGTACTATTGGAACTTGTTAGTTTTGGTCCTTGTGACAACTTTTATAAATTGGCAGCTGTGGTCCCTCAAGATTCAGAATTTACAAAATGGTCCTTGTTATTTAAATACAAACCAAATGGACCCTTCTTATTATTGGACCCCTGCCATTACACCTTTTGACCCCTGCCTTAACCACTTGACCTCCCCGTTTTGGACCCCTAGTCAAACCAGTCAAACCAAACTAGCCCGCCCACTGCTTATCCTTCCTCCCACTTGACTGCAACCCCTGCAACACTCATCCATCACCTCATCACCTCACCTTATCTCTTCAAACCTCCCCCCTCATCATCACAACACATCATACCTACCCACCACCCCCCAGTTGCAAGTGAACAGTCCACCAAAGTCAAAACAACCTTTCCCGCCAAAAATTGATCAAACGGCTAAAATGGTCTCAAGTCATCCATTGGCCAAGGAAAGAGATGGGATTTGCTCAAGAAGAGAGAAGACATATGGTGTATAAAACAAGAAGAAGAAGCAAGAGAATAAGAGTAGTTAGTTTTTAATTTCTATGTATGTCGTTTTTTCTAAAAATTTCTTAATTAGTTTATAAATTTGTAACTTTAAGCTCTATTGTACTGAAACTAAGTTGTTTGATCATTGTAACTCATTTTCAAGTCTTAATTCAAAGCTTCATTTAAGGTTCAAGTTTTATGGTTTACTGTTAGAAATTTCAATTTCAAAATCTTATGTCCAAGTTTCTAATAGCTTATGTTAAACTCAAATAAGCTTATTTAAGCTTATTATAGCTTTTGGTAAGCTTACTAGTCATTTTTAAGCAAGTTTGATGTATGGTCAACAAAAGTCAACTGTGAAGAAATTTTGATTAAGCAATGATGGAAATGGTGATTGGTTGTTGCAGAGCTTGTTTTGGATTGGTTTTGGTATAGAATAGTATAGTTTGGGTTGTGTTTAAGCTGCAAAATAAGCTGGTACACTGTGAGTTTTTTTTTATCTTCTTTCCATTTCATACTAAGTTTGCATATTGTGCTTATATTTGAATCTGTGGTCATTAAATAGTTTAGACATGTTTAATTAGTGGTGATTAGGATACTAGATTTAGTATAAGTGGTAGAATGAGCTAAATCAGTAGTTAGTTTAGTTCAATTTACAAAACAGTTAATATAATGGTGTTTGGATCAGTTGCTTGTTTAAGCTTAAGCTTTGGTTATTGTTTAATACCTGTCTATGTAGTCTAAGTTAGGTTCACTTGAACCATTTTAGTCATCAAATATCATTTGTGCACTCTCAAAGTCAAAATCACCTTGAATCTATCTTAAGTTCATGTCTGTTGAGATTTTGATAGAGCAAAAGCATGAATTGTGTTTAGATATCATAGATATTGCTTGCATTAGTCTTACTTCACCATTTAACATCAAAACCAGTCCACAAATTTGAATCAAATCTCAAATAAGTCAACCTTTCATTTTTGTCAAAAAGTCAAACTTGCAAATCTTAGTTTTCACCCAACTGAGATGATTTTTCATTGATTCAGTTTTGGGCCAAATCAAGTAAAACTCTGGGTTTTATAAGTTCAGCTGGTCTAGTTTCTTATTATGATTTTTATAAATTTTGAGCAATTTTGTATAAGCTTAAAAATGGCTTGTCAAGATAGGCAAAAATGCCTTGTGCACTGACTCAGTCAATACTGAGTCTGCACAGGGTTTGTGCAGTCCTTGCACAGAGCTCAGTTTAGCTCAACTTGGTCTAATTTTTGGTTTACAACTAGCTAGCCAGGTCTTCTTGAGAGTCCAACTTTTGGTTTTCAGTTTCTTGCTTATCCAGTAGCTTATTTTTAAGCCACAAAGTAGCACCTCAAAACTGATTTTGGCACTTGATATCAAAATAGCCAAATCTGTGTAGTTTACATTTTAGAGGTTAAAGCTAGTTGAAATTAGTTGCATTTGAGTACTTATAGCTTATTATAGCTTCTGTGTTCAGTTGGTGGTCTTTGGTTTTCATTTGCTTAATACAAGTGCTTATTTATAAGCACTTGTGACTGCAGTTTCAATATCCTACACACAAGCCTCTGTTTTTATATTTTTCTTAGATTCATAATATTATTTTAGACTTTTCTTGAATTTTTCAGATTTTTCTAAGTCAGTTTGCTATTTTTCTTCATTTAAATCAATTTTTAGTACTTTTTAATTAGCATTTAATACAATTAATTCAGAAAAGTTTCAAAGAAATAAGTTTTTAATTTTCCTAGGTTAATATAAATATAAAAAGTCAAAAAAATATTTTTCCAGATTTTTCTTAGTTAAATTTGTATTTTTAAGCAATTTAAGTAGTTTTAAATAGTTTTTAATTCATAGAAAATACAAAAATAATCAGAAAAATATAAAATTAGTTTTGAAAATTATCTTTAGTTATTTTAGATTTTTCTAAGTCATAATTTCATTTTTCTAGCTTTATTTCATATTTTCTTGTATTTTAGGCTATTATTAAATAAGTAAAAATAGTTTTTAATTAATAATAATTAGATAAATAGTAATAAAAATAATTTTCTTTTTCTAAAAATTTTCTCTTATCATTAGGTTTGTAAAAATGTCATTTTCATATTTTTAGGATTAATATTGCTTCAGTTTCACATTTTCTTTTGTACGTCACGTAATTTTTAATTCAAATTTATAAAAGAAAAATCAAAAACATTAGATTTTAAAAATAGTGATAGCGTTTATTTAATATAATTTATCTTTTTAATTTTCTTTAATTTGCATTTAAGCCCCTGTAATTTATATACTTTTTCTTTTAGTATAATCAATCAAAACTCTTTTCCATTTAAATTCTCTCGATCACTATACGTTTGATTATTCTCGCACAGCTCGTTGGGACTTAACGACCTGGGGAAACACTATACTCTCCTGGACTTCATTTCATTTGTTTCCAGACTGTTTTAAGTTTGTTACGGTTAGCCATTCACAAGTGGCTAGCTTGTGTGAGAAAACTTGACGGTTCGGACCCAATCAAATTTTGGCGCCGCTGCCAGGGAGGCTGTAAGCGTGTTTTAAGCAGTTTTCAGACCCGTACTTGCACATATACCACCGTTTGTAAACAGTTTTTTGTAAAGTTATCAAATTATCAAAAAGTTCATTAACACTTTTCCTAAAGTGTTAACAACACCAAAAATATTTTCATTCTTTGTTTTTATAAAATGTTTTTTCAAAAATGCCAAAAATATTCCTCTTTATCCTCTTACCCTTTTTGATTCTTTATCCTTTTACCCTCTATCCATTTGATTCTAACTTCTTCTATTCTCATGGAATCTCTCGACTACGACGAATTCTGGAACGAAGTTGAAAAACTTCATACTTTATCACAAATGTCAAGAATTCGTGTTGTTCGTGATGATCCATTAATTCTGAGTAGGGAAATGGAACGAGAAACCGGGGTGACAAAGGACCAGGTACTTCCTTCTGATAATGGAGGTGCTAAATACGTCCAACCTACGGTTATCCAAAGATCTAACCCCTCAATTGCTCCTAAGCCGTCTAAAATTGATCCTACTCTTTCACGATTTACGGTTAGAAGCAATCATGCAGAATTTAGACCGGTGACTAGCAAGAATGACTTGCCAAATCTTCACATTTCTCAAGAACCAGAACCAGAGATCATAACGGAAGTGATGGAAATTGCTAGCTCTCAGAGCACACCACTTGTCCCACCTCCGGATTTTTCAAAATGTTCTTCGAGTCTTAATAGTCATTCGGATCACCATGTTGGTTTTGTTGATTCTTTGAATGAACCGATTCCTTCTCATAACTCTCAAATGGAATCGTTTATTTCTTGTGTCGGTTGTGGTGAGCCTCTTTATGGTTCACCCTGTCGCTGGTGTATATGTGTACAGTGTGGTAATGATATTCGGAACGGGAGTTGTTTGTTTTGTGGTTCGAGGAATTCATTTGATTATAATCCTAATCCGAACTCATTTAACGACCCCTCAAACTTTTCCAATTACCCACCACAGCCCGACTTATCTTCATATAATCAACATCACTGCTGTGAATTTTGTGGAGGTCCTCACCAAGGATTTGAGTGTCAATCCGGAAACACGTTTGTTTACGAACAGTTTTCTGGTAACACTCAGGACTTTGGAAATGACCAAATTCCATATTATTCACATGACCAGCCACAACAATCATTTTGTTGTGAGAACTGTGGAGGTCCCCATTTCAGCTCTGATTGTCAAACAGGGAATCCATTTCCTTGTAACAATTACGACTATCCATATCACGACCAACCTCCACAGTGCCAAATGACTCAAACTCCTCAGCAAACCCAACAAGACACTTATCTAGAGCTTCTGGAGTCAGTGAAAAGAACTGAGGAGTTGAGTAAAACAACATTTCATAATGTTCCCAGTTTTTCTTGTGTACATTGTGGGGGTCCTCATGATGATTATCAATGTCAACCTTCGGTTTTGACAAATCTCCACTCCCACAATGTCCCGTCATTAAAAATTCACATGAGAAATCCATGGAAGAATTGTTAGCTGAAGAGCAGGCTGCTAAAATAAATTCCCAAATTGCCTTTGAAAAAGCTATTAAGGAATCAATTGCAAAAGAAAAAGCAGCAAAGATCTAGCTCCCAATTTCGTTTTATTCCTGATGACAGTGATGATGAGGATACACTTGAAGATTCATCAAATTCATCAGTTGATATCCCCGCAGTTGAGATTCATTCTCAAACAACTGCTATCACACCCGAAGCTCCCACTCACTCTCGAACAGGGGGATGAGCTTCTTGACACTGTTCCTAAAAAGGAATCGGACGAATTCATAAAGTCTAATGTTGAGAACCTTGTCCCAATCCCTAGAGAGTCACAGGGAATTATCGATCATGTGTGTGATATCCCTCCTCCTCTTGTCTTCCAAAGTAATCATGTTGAGATGTGCTCCGATTCTATTGATGACGATTCGTTATCTTGTGGAGACATCAGTTATATGGAAGAATTACCTTCTGAGCTTGTTAGCTTAGAAGAAGAGAATGATGAAGTAACTGACACTGAAATCAAAGATGAAGCACTTCGTGCAACATTACTGAATGTCAGTCTTCTCATTTCTAAAATTGAGGCTTTCAAAGAAAAACCCATTTCATCTCCTATCCCCATAAAGGATAGTGACATTTTTTCCGATGATTCTATTCTGGAAATGGAAGCCTTCTGTTTTGATAATGTGGGAGAGAAGATTAGTGGCAGTACCACTTTTCATTCTCATAATTCTCTCCCCGATTATGAATCATTTACATTGGAGGAGTTCACCAGTGAACCCACTGATACCAATTCTGAATATGATTCATTCACCTTTGAGGAGTTCTCCTGTGAACTTACTCATATCATATCTCCGCCGGAGTATGATAATTTCTACTTTGATCTAGACACACCCATAATATGTCTTGATCAAGTGAACTTAACTGAGGAGATTCATGAAACTATGAATTCTCCTATTGAGGATGAAGAGTTAGTCATGATTTTTATCATGACTTTCTTTCTCTTCTTCACCTATCCTGTGGCTTCTCCTGTTCTTCACTCCTTCGGGAATGAAGACATTATTTTTGACCCCGGCATTTTCATTTATCATTTGTGAGCCGGTTCTATGTATATCTCATCGGTGTGGAACTTTCGCGTACTTCAATGTTTATACAAACATTTTGAATGAAAGTCCGATGGAGATTGTCTCTTCCATTTACTTTCCCCATGAACCAATGAATGCGGGGATCGAATCAAGCTAGCGACTCGGTAATCAAAAACAGTAGTTAAACATGGGTTTTCACCCGTGTGTACCACCCTAGTGTGGGGGAGATGCCCCACATGTTATATATAGATCTAAAAAATGAATGAAAATTGTAAATATTAAAAAAGAGAATAATTGTTGTGTTTCTACACTTAGCTAGTAATGTTATCTTTTTACGTTCTAAGTTTCGGCATAACAGCCGGTACTTTGAATATTGAGGACAATATTCATTTCTAAGTGTGGGGGGGAAATTCTGGCGAATTTGATCATAAATGTACCCTTTTAGTCCCTTTTTCCCCCAAAATGGCCAAATTTAATTTTTTTTTTTTTTTTTTTTTTTTTTTAGTGGAAGTACTATGTACTAAACACAACAAATGGTAATCAGTCCACCATGTCTAACCCACATAAGGACTGGCTAATCCAGGAGCAAACGGCTCTTGGTAAAGATATCTCAAATCCGTTAACGGCTTGCAATTTGCCCAAAATTGTATGGTATTCAGCTCACCATATCCTTAAAAGTGAAGAGTTGGCTAGCCCGCAAGTTTATGGCTTGTGGTAAAGGCAGTTGGAAAACCATAATTGGTAATCAGCTCACCAAAGATATTTTATCTAAGAGTTGGCTAGTCCAGAAGCAAACGGCTTCTGGTAAAGATAAATCAAATCCGTTGGAAGCTGGTGATTTGCTCAAAATCATTTGGTTATCGGTGTACCAAGGTTCTTACTTGAACTGAAATATTTGGCTACTCCAGAAGTAATGGCTGATCTGTGCAAAACCGTCAAGCTACCTCACACAAGCTAGCCACTTGTGAATGGCTAACCGTAAGAAGCTTAAAACTGTTTAAAACACAAATACAATGAAGTCCTGGAGAATATAATGAATTCTCGGGTCGTTAAGTCCCACGGAGACTCAATGGTGTGCCAAAACTAACTCAGATGATAGAGTGATCACTAAGGATAGTGATCAGTAAGGATTTGATTGGAAAAGAGGATTGATTGATTATACCCTAAGAAAGAGTTTATAAACTACAGAGGCTTAAATGCAAATTAAAGAAAATTAAAAAGATAAAAAATATTAAATAAATGCTATCACTATATTTAAACAGATGTTTTTCTATGATTTATAAAACAAAATAACTTAAATAAACTATTTTAATTAAAACGTAAACTTAAATTATCTAAAAACGTGACTTAAAATGAAAACGTACGTTAAGTATAAAAATTACGCGAGTGCGCAAGTAAAAACGTAAAATTTATGAAATAAAAGTCCTATGAATGTAAAAACAATTTTCTTACGTACTATATGATAAAAGAAAATTTTAGAAAAAAGAATTATATTTTTTTGACTTTTGAATTATTTATTATGAATTAAAAACTATTAAACACTAATTAAATGATAAAAAATAGTAAACTAATTGAGAAAAATGTAGAAAAATCCCAGAAAGTACTATTTATGCTACTGATCCTAGGAAAATTGAAAGATCTGGTGGAGCTTTTAGGAATAAGCTACAAATAAGCCAATAAGTGCTAAAAGCTAAAACTGGCTAGGGACTCTTTTATATTTAATCGTGCAAAATTTTTGTGAGACAAGTCCCAAGGGCAGTTGGTAATGGTGTGGGTGTTAAGGTTCTGAGTGTGGAGACCCAGGTTCGACCCTGGTCTCTCACACTTTTTGAAACATTTTTTTTTAACTTTTTCTTTTTGGAACTTGAAAATGCAACCAAGATAAACAACTTTTGTGAAAACTTTACTCTAGAAAACCAATCAATAAGCTGTTTGAACAGCTTATTACCCACTGATTTGGACAGAACAAACAAACACCCCTTTAACTGTTTTAAGCACAAAAATAAGCACAGAAAAGCAGTTTTAGAGAAAGAAGAATAAGCTAAGACCAAGTAAGTTAAGCTGAATACAAGTTAAATAAGCTAAAGATAATAAGGGAATAAGCAGTTGGCTTGGTAAGCAGAACTAGAGAATCCTAAAAAAAGGGATAGAAATAAGCATAAGCAAGCTAAAATAAGCACTTATAAGCAGAAACTATACTAAAACCTAAGCTGATCAAACTAATAAGAGAATACAAACCTAATTAAGCTAACTAACAATACCAATAAGCACTTGAAACAAAAAGTAAAAAAAAAAAGAAAAGCTTAGCTGCTTTATTACTGCAGCAAAACAGGCACAAGGGACTCACTTTGGAGCTTATTTGGGATAAGCTAGAAAGAGGGTTAGGACCTGAGCTTCTGGCTAATTGAAGTACACCTAGCCCACTTGCTTTTGCCCCCAACAGCTGCTATTAATAAGCTGTTTACAGCTTATTAATAAGCTAAGAGAAAACTTGCAGTTGGGCTTAATACCCTGCACAGAACACCAACCTGTCCAACTGACCCACTTTGACCCATTAGCAGACTTAGTAAAACATTTTTTTGAATTTTTTTCTTTTGACCCAAGCTACACAAGCTGGTGAACTTGTGATTTTTATTTTTTACAAATTTTTATGACAACTACAATTAACACAAACTGCTTAAGAAAAATGAAGAAAAACAGTGTGGAAATGTTTTGAAATTTGTGACAGTTAACTGGAAAACTCAAAAAGACATATTTGGCAGCTTGAAACTTAGATTGAGAAATCATTAACATTGATTTCTAAAACCTCCTACATCAAATGCACCTAAACAATTGACCCCAAACTCTAAAAACAGTTAATATCCAAACACTCCTTTAAAAGTTCACAATGCAAATTACACTACCAAATTTGATGAAAACAGAATTGAGATAAACAAAGTAATATTAAAATTAGCTATTAAACAACTTAAAACCAGAATTTTCTCAAAAACTAAGTTGACTATGGATGTTGACTTTTGTGAGAAATCTGAAATTGAGACAAAATAAGGCAAAGACAAACTCAAAATAAGCTATTACGAGCTTATGTGAGATTGTGAGATCAGAAAATGAACTAACAACCAAATTAGAGCAATGCTAAGAATAATTAGCTAAATCTGAAATTTGCATTAAGTAAACCAAGAGTACAATGAAACTGAAATTACCAAAGTATTTTAACACTAATAAAGCTTTTTAGAAAACAATAAAAATGACAGAAATTAAATGGTTACAGTATTCTAAATACATGAGAACTGAACTAAAACTAAAAAATCTAAGAACAAAACGAACTCCTTCTTCATGGCTACAAGACTTTCTTTTATATGACTCCCACTTGTCCTTTGAGCAAATCCCACCACTAATCTGGGCCATTGGATTACTTGATTGGTTTTTAGCCGTTGATGGCATTTTGGCGGGAGAACTTCTCAACCCACTTTTCTGATTGCTAGGAGACCTAGACAAAGCATTAAATGCGTTTTTGGCTTGGGGTGAGGTGGAGTGATAAGGAGGAGGGTTGGTGTGATGATGATGGAGTAGGGAGGAAAGGATAAGGTGTTGCAGTGTTTGCAGGCAAGTGGTGAAAGTGGGTGAAGGCGGTTTTATTTTAAACCGTGGGTGGGTTTGGTTGGGTTGGATTCGGGTTGGACTGGGATTGGACCGGGTAAAAGGGGTTAACTGGATTTGGGCTTGGGTAGTTTAGGTTTAAGAGTTAATTATTGGATTTAGGATATAAGTTGGATCCAATGTGTAGTTAAAGGACCAAATGTGTACAATTCGAATCTCCAGGTACCAAAACTGTAACTTCTGAAAATGTAGTCCAAGGGTTGGTCTTGCCAATCTCCAATAGATCAAGGGCCAAACTTGTCATTTTCTAAAACTCCGGGGACTAAGCTTGTAATTTTCCACAATTTATCAAAATGACCAAATTTGACAAGTTAGAATTACCAAAGGACTAAAAATGTTAATTTTCCAATTTAAGATGTCCAGGGGTAAATTCTGTCAATCTTTGAAACTTCAGGGACTAAAGTTGCCATTTTTAAAAGTTGGGGGACTGAAACTGCCAATTGTGCAAACTTTGCTCGTTTTTCATCTGATTTTAAACATTTTGCATCTGAAACATATAAAATACAATTTTGGGATATTTCCAGTATTTTGATGCATTTCTGAGCATTTTAAAACATTTTGCAGTTCAGATTGACCCAAAAATGATGAGTATTTACACACTCATCAATCCCCCACACTAAACTATTGCTAGTCCCTAGCAATATTTTTGAGAAAAACTTAATGGATTTGAATCTCTTTACCAAAAGCCATTACTTCTGGAGTAGCCAAATGTTTCAGTTCAAGTAAGAACCATGGTACACCGATAACCATGTGATTTTGAGCAAACCACCAGCTTTCAACGGATTTGGTTTGTCTTTACCAGAAGCCGTTTGCTTCTGGACTAGCCAACTCTTAGATAAATTATCAATATTATCTTTGGTGAGTCGATTACCAATTATGGTTTTTCCACTGCCTTTACCACAAGCCATAAACTTGCGGGCTAGCCAACTCTTCACTTTTTAGGATATGGTGAGCTGAATACCATACAATTTTGGGCAAATTGCAAGCCGTCAACGGATTTGAGATATCTTTACCAAGAGCCGTTTGCTCCTGGATTAGCCAATCCTTTTGTTTATTAGACATGACGGACTGATAACCAAATGAGTAAGTGTAAAACACTTACTCCAAAAAAAAATTTTGGCCAAAAATGGGGGAATTAGGCGGTATAATTACATGATAAAATTCGTGAGAATTCCCCCCACACTTAGAAATGAATATTGCCCTCAATATTCAAAGTACCGGCTGTTATGCCGAAACAAAGAACGTAAAAGGGAAATACTACGGCCATTATTTAGAAAGATTTTTTTTTTTTTTTTTTTTTTTTTTTTTATTTTTTAGAAAACTTATATATATACAACATGTGGGGTAACTCCCCCACACTAGGGTGTTAGAAAGATAGAAAGAAGTCAGAAATATGGGTGAAAACCCATATGGCATGCTACTGTTTTTGATTCCCGAGTCGCTAGCTTGACTCGACCCCGAATTCATTGGTTCTTGGGGAAATAAGTGGAAGAGACAATCTCCATCGGACTTTCATTCAAGATGTTTGTATAAACATTGAAGTACGTGAAAGTTCCACACCGACGAGATATACAGAGAAAGACCCGGCTCACAAATGATAAATGAAAATGCCGGGGTCAAAGATAGTATCTTCACTCCCGTGGGAGTTAAGACATGGAGAAGTCACGCCGTATGTGACGAAAGGAAGAAAGGTTCGGATGATGTACGTTTCAAGCTCAAACATCTCATTAAAATTTTCATCCATGTGCATTTTTCTTCCAACGAGTATCCCTGGATTAAAATTTTTGTCTTCGCCAGATGGCTCAACGGGATATTCGAAAGACATCTCATCAGTGAGGATAGAATCGTCATCACATGATGGAAGAGATAAGTTAGAATACAGAGGTGGGACAAGTGGTGTGCTCTGAGAGCTAGCAATTTCCACCACTTCCGTGATGGTCTCTGTATCGGCCTCAGAAATTTCATCGAAAAGAGGATTTACTTTCCCAAAAGTGTAGTCATTATTAAATTCAAAAAGAGGATTTGAGAAAATCCCGGAAGTAACCTCAGAAATGTCGAGAGAATCACAAACATGAAAATCACAATCACTATCGGATATATCCTCAGACTCACTTGGGATTGGGACAAGATCCTTAACACTCGATGATTCCGTTTCCGAAATAGTGCTGAGATGCATATCCCCCATGGTGAGAGAGTCTTTGGAAGCAATAATAGGTAAGATAGGTGTGATAGCAATAGACTGAGGGAGTTGAGAAATGATATTTTTCAAAAGAATAACACTCTCCTCGTCGTCCTCATAATATTCCCTCATTTGAATAATATCCTCATCATCATCGTCATCATATCGGATTCTTATATTCATCTGCTGAAGCTTACATACCATTCTTTTCATTTGTAGTTGCTTTCGAATGCGTATTTCTTCAGAACTTTGTGGAAGATTACACTCCTCGTAATCATTGAAATGCTGTGAAGGCTCGGAAGTCTGAGTACTAGGATTAGCCGTTCGTTCCTCAGCTAGTAACTCTCCAATAGTTTTATCATGAGGATATTGATGAATGATGGAATACTGTGGGGGTTGGAAATTGTCAAAACCGGGAGAATTGGAATTGTGAAAATTTTGATTCATCGGTTGACATTCAAAAGTCGCATGAGGACCCCCACAATTCTCACAACAGAGATAATTGGGAAAATAACTTTCACCAAAGTTCTGATTGTAACATGGTTCTGGCTCATAGACAAGCGGGACCCGTGGTGGACAATCAAAACCGTAATGAGAATCATTCCCACAAAACTCGCATGAGTAGGATTCGTATTGGGGCTGTGGAGGTAGGTAGGAAAAATCGGGTGTTTCATTATTAGAAATGGGATCGGGATTACCGACAAATTTGTCTCCGAAACTCACATTGGTACATCGCCGACAATTTCCACCGTTAAATGGACCTCCACACCACGAACATGTCGAAAACCATGACATAAAGAATTAAACGGATAAGAGGGATAAGAGATGAAGAATTAAACGGTTATAGAGGATAAGGAATGGAGAATTAAACAGATTTGAAGATAAAGGATGGATATTTTTGGATTTTTGAAAAACATGCTATAAAAACAAAGAATGAAAATATTTTTGGTGTTGTTAACACTTCAGGAAAAGTGTTAATGACTTTTTGAGATTTATGATAACTTTACAAAAAAAACTGTTTACAAAAGATGGTATATGTGCAAGAATGGGTCTGAAAATGGCTTAACACACGCTAAAGCCTCCCCGGCAGCGGCGCCAAAATTTGATCTGTGCAAAACCGTCAAGCTACCTCACACAAGCTAGCCACTTGTGAATGGCTAACCGTAAGAAACTTAAAACTGTTTAAAACACAAATACAATGAAGTCCTGGAGAATATAATGAATTCCCGGGTCGTTAAGTCCCACGGAGACTCAATGGTGTGTCAAAACTAACTCAGATGATAGAGTGATCACTAAGGATAGTGATCAGTAAGGATTTGATTGGAAAAGAGGATTGATTGATTATACCCTAAGAAAGAGTTTATAAACTACAGAGGCTTAAATGCAAATTAAAGAAAATTAAAAAGATAAAAAATATTAAATAAACGCTATCACTATATTTAAACTGATGTTTTTCTATGATTTATAAAACAAAATAACTTAAATAAACTATTTTAATTAAAACGTAAACTTAAATTATCTAAAAACGTGACTTAAAATGAAAACGTACGTTAAGTATAAAAATTACGCGAGTGCGCAAGTAAAAACGTAAAATTTATGAAATAAAAGTCCTATGAATGTAAAAACAATTTTCTTACGTACTATATGATAAAAGAAAATTTTAGAAAAAAGAATTATATTTTTTTGACTTTTGAATTATTTATTATGAATTAAAAACTATTAAACACTAATTAAATGATAAAAAATAGTAAACTAATTGAGAAAAATCCCAGAAAGTACTATTTATGCTACTGATCCTAGGAAAATTGAAAGATCTGGTGGAGCTTTTAGGAATAAGCTACAAATAAGCCAATAAGTGCTAAAAGCTAAAACTGGCTAGGGACTCTTTTATATTTAATCGTGCAAAATTTTTGTGAGACAAGTCCCAAGGGCAGTTGGTGATGGTGTGGGTGTTAAGGTTCTGAGTGTGGAGACCCAGGTTCGACCCTGGTCTCTCACACTTTTTTGAAACATTTTTTTTTAACTTTTTCTTTTTGGAACTTGAAAATGCAACCAAGATAAACAACTTTTGTGAAAACTTTACTCTAGAAAACCAATCAATAAGCTGTTTGAACAGCTTATTACCCACTGATTTGGACAGAACAAACAAACACCCCTTTAACTGTTTTAAGCACAAAAATAAGCATAGAAAAGCAGTTTTAGAGAAAGAAGAATAAGCTAAGACCAAGTAAGTTAAGCTGAATACAAGTTAAATAAGCTAAAGATAATAAGGGAATAAGCAGTTGGCTTGGTAAGCAGAACTAGAGAATCCTAAAAAGCTAAAGGGATAGAAATGAGCATAAGCAAGCTAAAATAAGCACTTATAAGCAGAAACTATACTAAAACCTAAGCTGATCAAACTAATAAGAGAATACAAACCTAATTAAGCTAACTAACAATACCAATAAGCACTTGAAACAAAAAGTAAAAAAAAAGAAAAGCTTAGCTGCTTTATTACTGCAGCAAAACAGGCACAAGGGACTCACTTTGGAGCTTATTTGGGATAAGCTAGAAAGAGGGTTAGGACCTGAGCTTCTGGCTAATTGAAGTACACCTAGCCCACTTGCTTTTGCCCCCAACAGCTGCTATTAATAAGCTGTTTACAGCTTATTAATAAGCTAAGAGTAAACTTGCAGTTGGGCTTAATACCCTGCACAGAACACCAACCTGTCCAACTGACCCACTTTGACCCATTAGCAGACTTAGTAGAACATTTTTTGAATTTTTTTCTTTTGACCCAAGCTACACAAGCTGGTGAACTTGTGATTTTTATTTTTTACAAATTTTTATGACAACTACAATTAACACAAACTGCTTAAGAAAAATGAAGAAAAACAGTGTGGAAATGTTTTGAAATTTGTGACAGTTAACTGGAAAACTCAAAAAGACATATTTGGCAGCTTGAAACTTAGATTGAGAAATCATTAACATTGATTTCTAAAACCTCCTACATCAAATGCACCTAAACAATTGACCCCAAACTCTAAAAACAGTTAATATCCAAACACTCCTTTAAAAGTTCACAATGCAAATTACACTACCAAATTTGATGAAAACAGAATTGAGATAAACAAAGTAATATTAAAATTAGCTATTAAACAACTTAAAACCAGAATTTTCTCAAAAACTAAGTTGACTATGGATGTTGACTTTTGTGAGAAATCTGAAATTGAGACAAAATAAGGCAAAGACAAACTCAAAATAAGCTATTACGAGCTTATGTGAGATTGTGAGATCAGAAAATGAACTAACAACCAAATTAGAGCAATGCTAAAAATAATTAGCTAAATCTGAAATTTGCATTAAGTAAACCAAGAGTACAATGAAACTGAAATTACCAAAGTATTTTAACACTAATAAAGCTTTTTAGAAAACAATAAAAATGACAGAAATTAAATGGTTACAGTATTCCAAATACATGAGAACTGAACTAAAACTAAAAAATCTAAGAACAAAACGAACTCCTTCTTCATGGCTACAAGACTTTCTTTTATATGACTCCCACTTGTCCTTTGAGCAAATCCCACCACTAATCTGGGCCATTGGATTACTTGATTGGTTTTTAGCCGTTGATGGCATTTTGGCGGGAGAACTTCTCAACCCAGTTTTCTGATTGCTAGGAGAGCTAGACAAAGCATTAAATGCGTTTTTGGCTTGGGGTGAGGTGGAGTGATAAGGAGGAGGGTTGGTGTGATGATGATGGAGTAGGGAGGAAGGGATAAGGTGTTGCAGTGTTTGCAGGCAAGTGGTGAAAGTGGGTGAAGGCGGTTTTATTTTAAACCGTGGGTGGGTTTGGTTGGGTTGGATTCGGGTTGGACTGGGATTGGACCGGGTAAAAGGGGTTAACTGGATTTGGGCTTGGGTAGTTTAGGTTTAAGAGTTAATTATTGGATTTAGGATATAAGTTGGATCCAATGTGTAGTTAAAGGACCAAATGTGTACAATTCGAATCTCCAGGGACCAAAACTGTAACTTCTGAAAATGTAGACCAAGGGTTGGTCTTGCCAATCTCCAATAGATCAAGGGCCAAACTTGTCATTTTCTAAAACTCCGGGGACTAAGCTTGTAATTTTCCACAATTTATCAAAATGACCAAATTTGACAAGTTAGAATTACCAAAGGACTAAAAATGTTAATTTTCCAATTTAAAATGTCCAGGGGTAAATTCTGTCAATCCTTGAAATTTCAGGGACTAAAGTTGCCATTTTAAAAGTTGGGGACTTAAACGCCAATTGTGCAAACTTTGTTCGTTTTTCATCTGATTTTAAACATTTTGCATCTGAAACATATAAAATACAATTTTGGGATATTTCCAGTATTTTGATGCATTTCTGAGCATTTTAAAACGTTTTGCAGTTCAGATTGACCCAAAAATGATGAGTATTTACACACTCATCAATCCCCCACACTAAACTATTGCTAGTCCCTAGCAATCTTTTTGAGAAAAACTTAATGGATTTGAATCTCTTTACCAAAATCCATTACTTCTGGAGTAGCCAAATGTTTCAGTTCAAGTAAGAACCATGGTACACCGATAACCATGTGATTTTGAGCAAACCACCAGCTTTCAACGGATTTGGTTTGTCTTTACCAGAAGCCGTTTGCTTCTGGACTAGCCAAATCTTAGATAAATTATCAATATTATCTTTGGTGAGTCGATTACCAATTATGGTTTTTCCACTGCCTTTACCACAAGCCATAAACTTGCGGGCTAGCCAACTCTTCACTTTTTAGGATATGGTGAGCTGAATACCATACAATTTTGGGCAAATTGCAAGCCGTCAACGGATTTGAGATATCTTTACCAAGAGCCGTTTGCTCCTGGATTAGCCAATCCTTTTGTTTATTAGACATGGCGGACTGATAACCAAATGAGTAAGTGTAAAACACTTACTCCAAAAAAAAATTTTGGCCAAAAATGGGGGAATTAGGCGGTATAATTACATGATAAAATTCGTGAGAATTCCCCCCACACTTAGAAATGAATATTTCCCTCAATATTCAAAGTACCGGCTGTTATGCCGAAACAAAGAACGTAAAAGGGAAATACTACGGCCATTATTTAGAAAGATTTTTTTATTTTATTTTATTTTTATTTATTTATTTTTTTTTTTTTTGAAAACTTATATATATACAACATGTGGGGTAACTCCCCCCACACTAGGGTGTTAGAAAGATAGAAAGAAGTCAGAAATATGGGTGAAAACCCATATGGCATGCTACTGTTTTTGATTCCCGAGTCGCTAGCTTGACTCGACCCCGAATTCATTGGTTCTTGGGGAAATAAGTGGAAGAGACAATCTCCATCGGACTTTCATTCAAGATGTTTGTATAAACATTGAAGTACGTGAAAGTTCCACACCGACGAGATATACAGAGAAAGACCGGGCTCACAAATGATAAATGAAAATGCCGGGGTCAAAGATAGTATCTTCACTCCCGTGGGAGTTAAGACATGGAGAAGTCACGCCGTATGTGACGAAAGGAAGAAAGGTTCGGATGATGTACGTTTCAAGCTCAAACATCTCATTAAAATTTTCATCCATGTGTATTTTTCTTCCAACGAGTATCCCTGGATTAAAATTTTTGTCTTCGCCAGATGGCTCAACGGGATATTCGAAAGACATCTCATCAGTGAGGATAGAATCGTCATCACATGATGGAAGAGATAAGTTAGAATACAGAGGTGGGACAAGTGGTGTGCTCTGAGAGCTAGCAATTTCCACCACTTCCGTGATGGTCTCTGTATCGGCCTCAGAAATTTCATCGAAAAGAGGATTTACTTTCCCAAAAGTGTAGTTATTATTAAATTCAAAAAGAGGATTTGAGAATATCCCGGAAGTAACCTCAGAAATGTCGAGAGAATCACAAACATGCAAATCACAATCACTATCGGATATATCCTCAGACTCACTTGGGATTGGGACAAGATCCTTAACACTCGATGATTCCGTTTCCGAAATAGTGCTGAGATGCTTATCCCCCATGGTGAGAGAGTCTTTGGAAGCAATAATAGGTAAGATAGGTGTGATAGCAATAGACTGAGGGAGTTGAGAAATGATATTTTTCAAAAGAATAACACTCTCCTCGTCGTCCTCATAATATTCCCTCATTTGAATAGTATCCTCATCATCATCGTCATCATATCGGATTCTTATATTCATCTGCTGAAGCTTACATACCATTCTTTTCATTTGTAGTTGCTTTCGAATGCGTATTTCTTCAGAACTTTGTGGAAGATTACACTCCTCGTAATCATTGAAATGCTGTGAAGGCTCGGAAGTCTGATTACTAGGATTAGCCGTTCGTTCCTCAGCTAGTAACTCTCCAATAGTTTTATCATGAGGATATTGATGAATGAAGGAATACTGTGGGGGTTGGAAATTGTCAAAACCGGGAGAATTGGAATTGTGAAAATTTTGATTCATCGGTTGACATTCAAAAGTCGCATGAGGACCCCCACAATTCTCAAATGAGATAATTGGGAAAAAAACTTTCACCAAAGTTCTGATTGTAACATGGTTCTGGCTCATAGACAAGTGGGACCCGTGGTGGACAATCAAAACCGTAATGAGAATCATTCCCACAAAACTCGCATGAGTAGGATTCGTATTGGGGGTGGAGGTAGGTAGGAAAAATCGGGTGTTTCATTATTAGAAATGGGATCGGGATTACCGACAAATTTGTCTCCGAAACTCACATTGGTACATCGCCGACAATTTCCACCGTTAAATGGACCTCCACACCACGAACATGTCGAAAACCATGACATAAAGAATTAAACGGATAAGAGGGATAAGAGATGAAGAATTAAACGGTTATAGAGGATAAGGAATGGAGAATTAAACAGATTTGAAGATAAAGGATGGATTTTTTGGATTTTTGAAAAACATGCTATAAAAACAAAGAATGAAAATATTTTTGGTGTTGTTAACACTTCAGGAAAAGTGTTAATGACTTTTTGAGATTTATGATAACTTTACAAAAAAAAATGTTTACAAAAGATGGTATATGTGCTAGAATGGGTCTGAAAATGGCTTAACACACGCTAAAGCCTCCCCGGCAGTGATGAGTGTCTAAATACTCATCATTTTTATACTGTTAGAATGCCAAAAACATCTGAAAACACTCAGAAATGCTTCAAAATGATGAAAATATCACAAAACAGTGTTTTATATGTTTTAAATGCAAAAACATCAAAATCTGATGAATAACGTATCAAGTTTGCATAATTGGCAGTTTTAGTCCCCCAAGTTATAAAAGTTGTCAAATCTAGTCCTTGGTAATTCAAAAACTTGTAAAATATCATTTTAGGTCCTTGGGATTCACAAGTTGTTCAAAATAATCCTTTGAAGTTTAAAATCACAAAATTACAACTTTGGTCCCTCAACTTTGCAAAAGTGTCAAAAATAGTCCTTAAGGTTTTAAAATGGGAAATTGATCAAAATAAACCTTGTACTATTAAAAAAATGACAAGAATGGTCCTTTTGATAACTTTTGGGAATTTACATCTTTAGTCCCTAAAAATCCAAAAATTACATATTAGGTCCTTAAAGTTTTAAAATAGTAAATTATATACTTTTGGTCCTTGTGTAATTGTTTAATGGCAGGTTTGGTCCCTCAAAGAAGTTTGGAAAGATGATAAATCAGATCCCTCAAATTTGGCAGAATTACACTTTTAGTCCTTGGGCCCTTTTTAATACTTAAACCAAATGGACCCTTGATTATTATTATCTCAAACCAAAAGCCAATCCAATCCAGTCCATATCCTAAACCCAGCTCAGGCCCAAAACCAATCTAGCCCAACCCCCCGTTATTAAATAAAACTCGGTTTAAAATATAACCCGCCCGTCACTGTTGATCCCCTTCAACCTCCACCTGTGTGCACTTCTGCCCCGACACCTGCTGTTACCACCTCACCAACACCTTTCCACCTCACATAACAGCTGGTTACCCACTCCCCTCCACCTCCACATCCTCCCAAATAGCATTAAATGCTAATACCTGCTTTTGATATTTTTGGCGCCAAAAGGTGAATTAAACGGGGGAGATTAAATTGACCAATCCAACGGTTCAATTGAAGTGGGAAAGTCTCACAAAGCTGCAAAGACTTCAAAGAGTCATTATAAAGAGGGAAAGAAGCAGATATTGAAGAGTAGTAGGAAGTAGAGTAGTTTAGTTTAGTTTAATGTCGTTTTTAGTTCAATCTTAATTTCCAGTACAATTTAATCTTTCCAAGTATCTTGTTTTAGTTATTTAAAGTGTTTGAGAACCTTTTTCAGTTATCAATTTCCAGTTTTAATCTAACTGTCAGTTTATGCCATTTTCAATTTCAAAAATCTCAAAATTAGCTTATGTCATTTATGGTGGTTGTTTTGAACTCAAAAGCTCATATTAGCTTTATCTAAAGCTATTATAAGTTTCTAGATACCTTTAAACTCAGTTTATATCTTTAATAGAAAAATTAAAAGAAATACCAAGAAAATAGTTAAAAATAAAAAAACATATGGAGACATGATCAAGATAATGGAGCAGAGCTAATTTTGGATGGATTAGTGGTTTAGAGCTTATTGGTAAGCAATAGGGTGGTTTATCAGACTTTGGTTCTCTATTTTGAGCTTGAACTCATTTTGTAAGGCATTCTCTCAAATTTTGCATTTAATAGTTTAAGTATTTAAATAGTAATAATTCTAGTGTAAATCTGTTTTAGTTAAGCTAATTCAAGATATTAAATAGATTGCTTGGTGTATAAACTTGTTTTAGTATAAAAACCTTCATAACAGTTAGATAAAGTGATGTTTGGAATTGATTAGTTATCTGTTATAGAGGACTGTGGTGTTGTTGTTTGTAATTGTTTTATGTTTCTTTAGTACTCAATATCTCATTTCAAGCATAAAAACCAGTGGTTACTAGTAAAAAGTCAAAATTCAGTGTAATCTCATAGTATTTGTTAACTGTTAGGAAACTAGACTGCATAATCATCATTTAATCTTTAAAAGTTGTTTATCTAGCTTACCTCAGTCTCAAATTAGCTTAAAACATCATAATAGATCATCTAGGAGCATTACAATTTCATTAAAGTCAAAGTTGTAGTGTAAGTTAATAAGTCAAAATTTCATTTGCCTGTTTTTGAATAAAAAGTAGAATTTTATTGTGAGCTTAATAATAAAAGTTAGTTCATGAGCTTCTAAGACATTAAACTATAGCTGCTTAAATAAATTATAAAAATACTAGCTTTAGTGTAGTGAGCTTATTCAGTGCTTATTTGATAGCTTTTGTTAGATACCTTCTTTGAAAACATGTCCTGTGCACCAGATTTATAAGCTTAATCAAAAGCTCACACAGAGCTTAATTCTTGGTCAAATCTTGTGAAATTTGTTTCTTTGGATAGCTAACCAACTCATCTTGAATCCCCAATTTGAGATTTTCAATTTTAAGCTTGTTAGATAGGGCTGCTAGTGAATTTTGTTTTTGTCCATTTTACTCAGTGTAACAGATAAGTCAGTGTTCAACAGATTTTCATAAGCTCCTCAAGAGCTTATTAGTGTAAGCCAAACATTGCAAATTAGCTTTTTGGATAGTTTACTTGGTAAACTTATTGATTGCATTGCTAGTTTTGAGTTTGTAGCTTATTTCAGTGCTTAAAATTAAGGTAATAGGTGCCTAGTAAATTCCAGTGTCCTGTGCAAATTCAGTTAAGTAGTGCTTATTTATAGCTTATCCTGTGCTTGTTCCTAGTATTTGAGTTTTTTTTAAATGTTGTATTAGCTTATTATCTTAGTCCTAGCTTATTTCCAGTTTCACTTTGCTCATTTTCTAGCTTATAAGCCATTTGACTTATCTTTATGCTTATTTCATTCATAATAGGCCACTGTTAATCAGCTTATTACAGTGCTTATTAGAGGTTTTCATCATTAGTCACAGTTATAAAAAATGCTTATTACATAGTACTTAATGAGTTTGTAAAATAAAAATCCAAAAATAAAAATGTTTTGCAAAAAGGTGGGGAGGCAGGCTCGAACCTGAGACCTCCCACCTTTATGGGATAGTGATAGTGTACCTGTAACCAATTGCGCCCTTGGGTCTTTTGCGTTACATGTTGCACTTGTTAGTTATTTAAGTGGTTTGTATAACCTTTAGCTTATTTACTTTGGTAGCTTATTAACAGCTTATCTGAATAAGTTGTTGTTCCCTTTTTATTTTTCTTAAATTCCCCGTAATGTAAAGTAGTTTCCATGATTTTTGCAGATTTTTCTCATTAGTTTTACTATTTTTAAACATTTAATTAGTGTTTTTTAGTAATTAATTCATAATAAAAAATATAAAAGTCTAAAAAATATAAATCTTTTTTCTAAAATTTTCTTTTGTCATATAGTACGTAATAAAATTAGTTTTACATTCGTAGGACTTTTATTTCAATAAATTTACGTTTTTACTTGCGCTCCAGCGTATTTTTCGTACATAACGCTCGTTTTCATTTTAGGTTAAGTTTTAAGTTTATTTAAGTTTACGTTTCAAATAAAATAGTTTATTTAAGTAATTTTATTTTATAAAATCACAAAAACATCATTGTAAAAATAGTGATAGCGTTTATTTAATAGATTTTAACTTTTTAATTTTCTTAATTTGCATTTAAGTCGCTGTTATTTGTAAATCTTTTCTTTAGGTAATTTTCCATCAATATCCTTATTGATCACTATCCTTAGTGATCATTCTATCATCTGAAGTTGTTTTAAACACCAATTCATCCTCCGTGGGACTTAACGACCTGGGAATCCACTATATTCCTCTGATCTAAATTGCATTCGTGCTTGAACAGTTTTTAAGCTGATTACGGTCTGCCATTCACAAGTGGCAGGTTTGAGTGATTTAGCTTGACTGTTTTGCGCAGATCAAATTTTGGCGCCGCTGCCGGGGAGGCTGTAAGCGTGTTTTAAGCATTTCCAGATCCATTCTTGCACATATACCACCTTTTTGTAAACAATTTTATAAAAAAAAATCAAAAAGTTCATTAACACTTTTCCTAAAGTGTTAACAACTCCAAAAATATTTTCATTCTTTGTTTTTATATCATGTTTTTCAAAAATACCAAAAATATTCCTCTTTACCCTCTTACCCTTTTGATTCTTCATTTCTTACCCTCTAGAACCATTTGATTCTTTCTATGTCTTATCCTCACCCTCTTGGTTGTCAATGGTGTGGTGGTCCTTATAATGGTGGCAATTGCCCTAGTTGTAGCATGGTGGAATCAGGAAACGGGTCTGTTTATAACCAAGATCCCTATTCCTACCATGGCACAACTGATTTATTCCATCAGCTACCACACTGTGAGACTCAGCAGTTTTACTGTTGTGAGTACTGTGGTGATTCACACTCCAGTTCTGATTGTCAATCGGGAAACACGCTTGTCTATGAGCAGGTTCCTGATAACAATTATGACTACAACACTAACTCACAGCCACATCAGTTTTACTGTTGTGAGTATTGTGAAGGTCCACACTCTAGCTCGGATTGTCAAACAGGGAATCCAATTCCTTGTAACAATTACGACTATTCGTTTCAAGACCAACCTCTACAATACCAAATGATTCAAGCAACTCCTCATGAAACTACGACAGACCTTCTACTGAAGAGTCTTGAGTTATTAAAAGAACTTAAGGAGGAGTCGGCTATGTCACACGAGAAATCCATGGAAGAATTGTTAGCAGAGGAACGGGCTGCTAAATTAGATTCCCAGATTGCCATTGAAAACACTGTTAGGGAATCAATTAGACTACAAAAAGCATTCAAATCCAGCTCTCGATTCCGTTTCATTCCTGATGATGATGATGATGATGTTACCCTTGATATTAGTGAATTATGTACAGATTCATCAAATTCGTCAGTTGAAATTCCTTCCGTGGAAAATCAGGGAGAAAAGACTATGATGGAATTACTAGCAGAAGAACAAATGTTAAGTATAAAACATATGTATGCTAGTCCTTCTAAACTCCCTCAATCTGCTGTTATCACACCCGAAGCTCCCACTCACTCTCTGAACATGGGGGATGAGCATCTTGACACTGTTCCTGAAAAGGAATCGGACGAATTCATAAAGTCTAGTGTTGAGAACCTTGTCCCAATCCCAAGAGAGTCACATGGAACTTCTGATCATATGTGTGATTCTATTTCCCCTCTTGAGTGTTCAAAAGATCATTTTGATACTTTCTCCGATCTTAGCGACGATTGTGCTTCTTATGAAGACATTGAGTATGTTGAGGCATCACTCCCACAGTCTGATCCTCTTCTTGAGGAGTTCACCGATGAACTCACTCACATCAGTCCACTTTCATCAGAAAGTGACGATGATCTCTTTGATTTCGAAGCCGATCTTGGAGAAACTAGAAATCTCCTATATAATGATCATCCACTCATTTCTTGTCCCATTTCCGACTCTTCCATTCCTTCTCTCACTCCGGATGAGGAAGATGACAACTTTTGGAAGGAGGTCGATGATTTTCTTAGTGATGAGTCAATTCCAACAGGAATTGACAATACTTGCTATGATTCGGAGGGAGACATCCTCTTTCTTGAAAATCTGTTGATTGAAGAACCGTTTCCAGCTCTCCCTCCCGGAAATTTTGTTGCCAATCACCATACAAGCTTCAAGTCTAAGCTTAAAAATATAACAAATGGTGATTTGCTCCTCACTAATGAAGAATGGGATTGCATTGTGATGCACATCTTTATTCCATTTTTCACAGATGGTGTGGTTTCTCGTTCCCGTTTCTCCTTCGGGAATGAAGACACTATTTTTGATCCCGGCATTTTCATTTATCATTCTTGAGCCGGGAATATATCTCATCGGTGTGGAACTTTCACGTACTTCAATGTTTATCCAAACATCTTGAATGAAAGTCCGATGGAGATTGTTTCTTCCACTTACTTCCCCTGAACAAATTATTGGGGTCGAGTCAAGCTTGTGACTCGGTAATCAAAAACAGTAGTTAAACATGGGTTTTCACCCGTGTGTCCCACCCTAGTGTGGGGGAGATGCCCCACATGTTGTATATAGATCTTAAAAAAAAATAAATAAATAAAATTAAAAAAAAAAAAAAAAAAAAAAAAAAATTGTTGTGTTTCCACACTTTGAATATTGAGGACAATATTCATTTCTAAGTGTGGGGGGGAAATTCTGGCGAATTTGATCATAAATGTACCCTTTTAGTCCCTTTTTCCCCCAAAATGGCCAAATTTTAAAATTTTTTGTAGTGGAAGTACTATGTACTAAACACAACAAATGGTAATCAGTCCACCATGTCTAACCCACATAAGGATTGGCTAATCCAGGAGCAAACGGCTCTTGGTAAAGATTTCTCAAATCCGTTTATATGGCTTGCAATTTGCCCAAAATTGTATGGTTCTCAACTCACCATATCCTAAAAAGTTAAGAGTTGGCTAGCCCGCAAGTTTATGGCTTGTGGTAAAGGCAGTGGAAAACCCATAATTGGTAATCAGCTCACCAAAGATAATGTTGATAATTTATCTAAGAGTTGGCTAGTCCAGAAGGGTACGGCTTCTGGTAAAGACAAAATCAAATCCGTTGAAAGCTGGTGGTTTGCTCAAAATCACATGGTTATCAGTGTACCATGGTTCTTACTTGAACTGAAACATTTGGCTACTCCAGAAGTAATGGCTTTTGGTAAAGAGATAAAATCCATTAAATTTTCTCAAATCATTGCTAGGGACTACCAATATCTTAGTGTGGGGGATTGATGAGTGTCTAAATACTCATAATTTTTATACTGTTAGAATGCCAAAAACATCTGAAAACACTCAGAAATGCTTCAAAATGATGAAAATATCACAAAACAGTGTTTTATATGTTTTAAATGCAAAAACATCAAAATCTGATGAATAACGTATCAAGTTTGCATAATTGGCAGTTTTAGTCCCCCAAGTTATAAAAGTTGTCAAATCTAGTCCTTGGTAATTCAAAAACTTGTAAAATATCATTTTAGGTCCTTGGGATTCACAAGTTGTTCAAAATAATCCTTTGAAGTTTAAAATCACAAAATTACAACTTTGGTCCCTCAACTTTGCAAAAGTGTCAAAAATAGTCCTTAAGGTTTTAAAATTGGAAATTGATCAAAATAAACCTTGTACTATTAAAAAAATGACAAGAATGGTCCTTTTGATAACTTTTGGGAATTTACATCTTTAGTCCCTAAAAATCCAAAAATTACATATTAGGTCCTTAAAGTTTTAAAATAGTAAATTATATACTTTTGGTCCTTGTGTAATTGTTTAATGGCAGGTTTGGTCCCTCAAAGAAGTTTGGAAAGATGATAAATAAGATCCCTCAAATTTGGCAGAATTACACTTTTAGTCCTTGGGCCCTTTTTAATACTTAAACCAAATGGACCCTTGATTATTATTATCTCAAACCAAAAGCCAATCCATCAATCCATATCCTAAACCCAGCTCAGCCCAAAACCAATCTAGCCCAACCCCCCCCCCCCCCGTTATTAAATAAAACTCGGTTTAAAATATAACCCGCCACCACTGTTGATCCCCTTCAACCTCCACCTGTGTGCACTTCTGCCCCGACACCTGCTGTTACCACCTCACCAACACCTTTCCACCTCACATAACAGCTGGTTACCCACTCCCCTCCACCTCCACATCCTCCCAAATAGCATTAAATGCTAATACCTGCTTTTGATATTTTTGGCGCCAAAAGGTGAATTAAACGGGGGAGATTAAATTGACCAATCCAACGGTTCAATTGAAGTGGGAAAGTCTCACAAAGCTGCAAAGACTTCAAAGAGTCATTATAAAGAGGGAAAGAAGCAGATATTGAAGAGTAGTAGGAAGTAGAGTAGTTTAGTTTAGTTTAATGTCGTTTTAGTTCAATCTTAATTTCCAGTACAATTTAATCTTTCCAAGTATCTTGTTTTAGTTATTTAAAGTGTTTGAGAACCTTTTTCAGTTATCAATTTCCAGTTTTAATCTAACTGTCAGTTTATGCCATTTTCAATTTCAAAAATCTCAAAATTAGCTTATGTCATTTATGGTGGTTGTTTTGAACTCAAAAGCTCATATTAGCTTTATCTAAAGCTATTATAAGTTTCTAGATACCTTTAAACTCAGTTTATATCTTTAATAGAAAAATTAAAAGAAATACCAAGAAAATAGTTAAAAATCAAAAACATATGGAGACATGATCAAGATAATGGAGCAGAGCTAATTTTGGATGGATTAGTGGTTTAGAGCTTATTGGTAAGCAATAGGGTGGTTTATCAGACTTTGGTTCTCTATTTTGAGCTTGAACTCATTTTGTAAGGCATTCTCTCAAATTTTGCATTTAATAGTTTAAGTATTTACATAGTAATAATTCTAGTGTAAATCTGTTTTAGTTAAGCTAATTCAAGATATTAAATAGATTGCTTGGTGTATAAACTTGTTTTAGTATAAAAACCTTCATAACAGTTAGATAAAGTGATGTTTGGAATTGATTAGTTATCTGTTATAGAGGACTGTGGTGTTGTTGTTTGTAATTGTTTTATGTTTCTTTAGTACTCAATATCTCATTTCAAGCATAAAAACCAGTGGTTACTAGTAAAAAGTCAAAATTCAGTGTAATCTCATAGTATTTGTTAACTGTTAGGAAACTAGACTGCATAATCATCATTTAATCTTTAAAAGTTGTTTATCTAGCTTACCTCAGTCTCAAATTAGCTTAAAACATCATAATAGATCATCTAGGAGCATTACAATTTCATTAAAGTCAAAGTTGTAGTGTAAGTTAATAAGTCAAAATTTCATTTGCCTATTTTTGAATAAAAAGTAGAATTTTATTGTGAGCTTAATAATAAAAGTTAGTTCATGAGCTTCTAAGACATTAAACTATAGCTGCTTAAATAAATTATAAAAATACTAGCTTTAGTGTAGTGAGCTTATTCAGTGCTTATTTGATAGCTTTTGTTAGATACCTTCTTTGAAAACATGTCCCGCTGTGCACCAATCTTGATTTTATAAGCTTAATCAAAAGCTCACATAGAGCTTAATTCTTGGTCAAATCTTGTGAAATTTGTTTCTTTGGATAGCTAACCAACTCATCTTGAATCCCCAATTTGAGATTTTCAATTTTAAGCTTGTTAGATAGGGCTGCTAGTGAATTTTGTTTTTGTCCATTTTACTCAGTGTAACAGATAAGTCAGTGTTCAACAGATTTCATAAGCTCTCAAGAGCTTATTAGTGTAAGCCAAACATTGCAAATTAGCTTTTTGGATAGTTTACTTGGTAAACTTATTGATTGCATTGCTAGTTTTGAGTTTGTAGCTTATTTCAGTGCTTAAAATTAAGGTAATAGGTGCCTAGTAAATTCCAAAGGTCCTGTGCAAATTCAGTTAAGTAGTGCTTATTTATAGCTTATCCTGTGCTTGTTCCTAGTATTTGAGTTTTTTTTAAATGTTGTATTAGCTTATTATCTTAGTCCTAGCTTATTTCCAGTTTCACTTTGCTCATTTTCTAGCTTATAAGCCATTTGACTTATCTTTATGCTTATTTCATTCATAATAGGCCACTGTTAATCAGCTTATTACAGTGTACGTTTAGAGGTTTTCATCATTAGTCACAGTTATAAAAATGCTTATTACATAGTACTTAATGAGTTTGTAAAATAAAAATCCTTTGTAAAAATAAATCCAATGTTTGCAAAAAGGTGGGGAGGCAGGCTCGAACCTGAGACCTCCCACCTTTATGGGATAGTGATAGTGTACCTGTAACCAATTGCCCTTGGGTCTTTTATGCGTTACATGTTGCACTTGTTAGTTATTTAAGTGGTTTGTGTAACCTTTAGCTTATTTACTTTGGTAGCTTATTAACAGCTTATCTGAATAAGTTGTTGTTCCCTTTTTATTTTTCTTAAATTCCCCGTAATGTAAAGTAGTTTCCATGATTTTTGCAGATTTTTCTCTTTTTCTCATTAGTTTTACTATTTTAAACATTTAATTAGTGTTTTTTAGTAATTAATTCATAATAAAAAATATAAAAGTCTAAAAAATATAAATCTTTTTTCTAAAATTTTCTTTTGTCATATAGTACGTAATAAAATTAGTTTTACATTCGTAGGACTTTTATTTCAATAAATTTACGTTTTTACTTGCGCTCCAGCGTATTTTCGCAATACATAACGCTCGTTTTCATTTTAGGTTAAGTTTTAAGTTTATTTAAGTTTACGTTTCAAATAAAATAGTTTATTTAAGTAATTTTATTTTATAAAATCACAAAAACATCATTGTAAAAATAGTGATAGCGTTTATTTAATAGATTTTAACTTTTTAATTTTCTTAATTTGCATTTAAGTCGCTGTTATTTGTAAATCTTTTCTTTAGGTAATTTTCCATCAATATCCTTATTGATCACTATCCTTAGTGATCATTCTATCATCTGAAGTTGTTTTAAACACCAATTCATCCTCCGTGGGACTTAACGACCTGGGAATACACTGTATTCTCCTGATCTAAATTGCATTCGTGCTTGAGCGGTTTTAAGCTGATTACGGTCTGCCATTCACAAGTGGCAGGTTTGAGTGATTTAGCTTGACTGTTTTGCGCGGATCAAATTTTGGCGCCGCTGCCGGGGAGGCTGTAAGTGTGTTTTAAGCATTTCCAGATCCATTCTTGCACATATACCACCTTTTTGTAAACAATTTTATAAAAAAAAAAAAAAAAAAAATCAAAAAGTTCATTAACACTTTTCCTAAAGTGTTAACAACTCCAAAAATATTTTCATTCTTTGTTTTTATATCATGTTTTTCAAAAATACCAAAAATATTCCTCTTTACCCTCTTACCCTTTTGATTCTTCATTTCTTACCCTCTAGAACCATTTGATTCTTTCTATGTCTAATCCTCACCCTCTTGGTTGTCAATGGTGTGGTGGTCCTTATAATGGTGGCAAATTGCCCTAGTTGTGGCATAGTGGAATCAGGAAACGGGTCTGTCTATAACCAAGATCCCTATTCCTACCATGGCACAACTGATTTATTCCATCAGCTACCACACTGTGAGACTCAGCAGTTTACTGTTGTGAGTACTGTGGTGATTCACACTCCAGTTCTGATTGTCAATCGGGAAACACGCTTGTCTATGAGCAGGTTCCTGATAACAATTATGACTACAACACTAACTCACAGCCACATCAGTTTTACTGTTGTGAGTATTGTGAAGGTCCACACTCTAGCTCGGATTGTCAAACAGGGAATCCAATTCCTTGTAACAATTACGACTATTCGTTTCAAGACCAACCTCTACAATACCAAATGATTCAAGCAACTCCTCATGAAACTACGACAGACCTTCTACTGAAGAGTCTTGAGTTATTAAAAGAACTTAAGGAGGAGTCGGCTATGTCACACGAGAAATCCATGGAAGAATTGTTAGCAGAGGAACGGGCTGCTAAATTAGATTCCCAGATTGCCATTGAAAACACTGTTAGGGAATCAATTAGACTACAAAAAGCATTCAAATCCAGCTCTCGATTCCGTTTCATTCCTGATGATGATGATGATGATGTTACCCTTGATATTAGTGAATTATGTACAGATTCATCAAATTCGTCAGTTGAAATTCCTTCCGTGGAAAATCAGGGAGAAAAGACTATGATGGAATTACTAGCAGAAGAACAAATGTTAAGTATAAAACATATGTATGCTAGTCCTTCTAAACTCCCTCAATCTGCTGTTATCACACCCGAAGCTCCCACTCACTCTCTGAACATGGGGGATGAGCATCTTGACACTGTTCCTGAAAAGGAATCGGACGAATTCATAAAGTCTAGTGTTGAGAACCTTGTCCCAATCCCAAGAGAGTCACATGGAACTTCTGATCATATGTGTGATTCTATTTCCCCTCTTGAGTGTTCAAAAGATCATTTTGATACTTTCTCCGATCTTAGCGACGCATTGTGTTTATGAAGACATGAGTATGTTGAGGCATCACTCCACAACCGTCTGATCCTCTTCTTAAGGAGTTCACCGATGAACTCACTCACATCAGTCCACTTTCATCAGAAAGTGACGAGGATCTCTTTGATTTCGAAGCCGATCTTGGAGAAACTAGAAATCTCCTATATAATGATCATCCACTCATTTCTCATCCCATTTCCGACTCTTCCATTCCTTCTCTCCACCCGGATGAGGAAGATGATAACTTTTGGAAGGAGGTCGATGATTTTCTTAGTGATGAGTCAATTCCAACAGGGATTGACAATACTTGCTATGATTCGGAGGGAGACATCCTCTTTCTTGAAAAACTGTTGATTGAAGAACCGTTTCCAGCTCTCCCTCCCGGAAATTTTGTTGCCAATCACCATACAAGCTTCAAGTCTAAGCTTAAAAATATAACAAATGGTGATTTGCTCCTCACTAATGAAGAATGGGATTGCATTGTGATGCACATCTTTATTCCATTTTTCACATGGTGGGTTTCTCGTTCCCGTTTCTCCTTCGGGAATGAAGACACTATTTTTGATCCAGGCATTTTCATTTATCATTCTTGAGCCGGGAATATATCTCATCGGGGTGGAACTTTCACGTACTTCAATGTTTATCCAAACATCTTGAATGAAAGTCCGATGGAGATTGTTTCTTCCACTTACTTCCCATGAACAAATTAATCTCGGGTCGAGTCAAGCTAGCGACTCAGTAATCAAAAACAGTAGTTAAACATGGGTTTTCACCCGTGTGTCCCACCCTAGTGTGGGGGAGATGCCCCACATGTTGTATATAGATCTTAAAAAAATAAATAAATAAAATTAAAAAAAAAAAAAAAATTGTTGTGTTTCCACACCTGAATATTGAGGACAATATTCATTTCTAAGTGGGGGGAAATTCGCTAATTTGATCATAATGTACCCTTTTACCCCTTTTTCCCCAAAATGGCCAAATTTTAAAATTTTTGTAGTGGAAGTACTATGTACTAAACACAACAAATGGTAATCAGTCCACCATGTCTAACCCACATAAGGATTGGCTAATCCAGAGCAAACGGCTCTTGGTAAAGATTTCTCAAAACCGTTTATATGGCTTGCAATTTGCCCAAAATTGTATGGTTCTCAACTCACCATATCTAAAAAGTTAAGAGTTGGCTAGCCCGCAAGTTTATGGCTTGTGGTAAAGGCAGTGGAAAACCCATAATTGGTAATCAGCTCACCAAAGATAATGTTGATAATTTATCTAAGTGTTGGCTAGTCCGTAAGTACGGCTTCGGTAAAGACAAAATCAAATCCGTTGAAAGTCTGGTGGTTTGCTCAAAATCACATGGTTATCGTACCATGGTTCTTACTGAACTGAAACATTTGGCTACCAGAAGTAATGGTTGGTAAAGAGATAAAATCCATTAAATTTTCTCAAATCATTGCTAGGGACTACCAATATCTTAGTGTGGATGGGATGAATGGTCTAAATACTCATCATTTTTATATCTGTTAGAATGCCAAAAACATCCTAAAACACTCTAAATGCTTCAAAATGATGAAAATATCACAAAAACAGTTGTTTTATATGTTTTAAATGCAAAAACATCAAAATCATGAATAACGTGATCAAGTTTGCATAATTGGCGTTTTAGTCCCCAAGTTACAAAAGTTGTCAAATCTAGTCCCTGGTAATTCAAAAACTTGTAAAATATCATTTTAGGTCCTGGGATTCAAGTTGTTCAAAATAATACTTTGAAGTTTAAAATCACAAAATTACAACTTTGGTCCCTCAACTTTTAAAAGTGTCAAAATAGTCCTTAAGGTTTTAAAATTGGAAATTGATCAAAATAAACCTTGTACTATTAAAAAAATGACAAGAATGGTCCTTTTGATAACTTTTGGGAATTTACATCTTTAGTCCCTAAAAATCCAAAAATTACATATTAGGTCCTCAAAGTTTTAAAATAGTAAATTATATACTTTTGGTCCTTGTGTAATTGTTTAATGGCAGGTTTGGTCCCTCAAAGAAGTTTGGAAAGATGATAAATAAGATCCCTCAAATTTGGCGTAATTACACTTTTAGTCCTTGGGCCCTTTTTAATACTTAAACCAAATGGACCCTTGATTATTATTATCTCAAACCAAAAGCCAATCCAATCCACCATATCCTAAACCTACCAAAGCCCAAAACCAATCTAGCCCAACCCCCTCGTTATTAAATAAAACTCGGTTTAAAATATAACCACTGGCCAATCAATGATCCCCTTCAACCTCCACCGTGCACTTCGCCCACACCCGCCACTGTTACCACCTCACCAACACCTTTCCACCTCACATAACAGCTGGTTACCCATTCCCCTCCACCTCCACATCCTCCCAAATAGCATTAAATGCTAATACCGCTTTTGATATTTTGGCGCCAAAAGGTGAATTAAACTGGGAGATTAAATTGACCAATCCAACTTCAATGAAGTGGGAAAGTTCACAAAATGCAAAGACTTCAAAGAGTCATTATAAAGAGGGAAAGAAGCAGATATTGAAGAGTAGTAGGAAGTAGAGTAGTTTAGTTTAGTTTAATGTCGTTTTTAGTTCAATCTTAATTTCCAAAGACAATTTAATCTTTCCAAGTATCTTGTTTTAGTTATTTAAAGTGTTTGAGAACCTTTTTCAGTTATCAATTTCAGTTTTAATCTAATCACGCTTTATGCCATTTTCAATTTCAAAAATCTCAAAATTAGCTTATGTCATTTATGGTGGTTGTTTTGAACTCAAAAGCTCATATTAGCTTTATCTAAAGCTATTATAAGTTTCTAGATACCTTTAAACTCAGTTTATATCTTTAATAGAAAAATTAAAAGAAATACCAAGAAAATAGTTAAAAATAAAAAAACATATGGAGACATGATCAAGATAATGGAAGAGAGCTAATTTTGGATGGATTAGTGGTTTAGAGCTTATTGGTAAGCAATAGGGTGGTTTATCAGACTTTGGTTCTCTATTTTGAGCTTGAACTCATTTTGTAAGGCATTCTCTCAAATTTTGCATTTAATAGTTTAAGTATTTAAATAGTAATAATTCTAGTGTAAATCTGTTTTAGTTAAGCTAATTCAAGATATTAAATAGATTGCTTGGTGTATAAACTTGTTTTAGTATAAAACCTTCATAGCTTAGATAAAGTGATGTTTGGAATTGATTAGTTATCTCAGTTATGAGGACTGTGGTGTTGTTGTTTGTAATTGTTTTATGTTTCTTTAGTACTCAATATCTCATTTCAAGCATAAAACCAATGGTTACTAGTGTCAAAATTCAAGTGAATCTCATAGTATTTGTTAACTGTTAGGAAACTAGGACCATAATCATCATTTAATCTTTAAAAGTTGTTTATCTAGCTTACCTCGCCTCTCAAATTAGCTTAAAACATCATAATAGATCATCTAGGAGCATTACAATTTCATTAAAGTCAAAGTTGTAGTGTAAGTTAATAAGTCAAAATTTCATTTGCCTGTTTTTGAATAAAAAGTAGAATTTTATTGTGAGCTTAATAATAAAAGTTAGTTCATGAGCTTCTAAGACATTAAACTATAGTTGCTTAAATAAATTATAAAAATACTAGCTTTAGTGTAGTGAGCTTATTCAGTGCTTATTTGATAGCTTTTGTTAGATACCTTCTTTGAAAACATGTCCTGGGCACCGATTTATAAGCTTAATCAAAAGCTCACACAGAGTTTAATTCTTGGTCAAATCTTGTGAAATTTGTTTCTTTGGATAGCTAACCAACTCATCTTGAATCCCCAATTTGAGATTTTCAATTTTAAGCTTGTTAGATAGGGCTGCTAGTGAATTTTGTTTTGTCCATTTTACTCAAAAATGTATAAGTCAAGTGTTCAACAGATTTTCATAAGCTCCTCAAGAGCTTATTAGTGTAAGCCAAACATTGCAAATTAGCTTTTTGGATAGTTTACTTGGTAAACTTATTGATTGCATTGCTAGTTTTGAGTTTGTAGCTTATTTGCTGCTTAAAATTAAGGTAATAGGTGCCTAGTAAATTCCAGGTCCGTAAATTCAAGTAGTAGTGCTTATTTATAGCTTATCCTGTGCTTGTTCCTAGTATTTGAGTTTTTTTAAATGTTGTATTAGCTTATTATCTTAGTCCTAGCTTATTTCAGCTCACTTTGCTCATTTTCTAGCTTATAAGCCATTTGACTTATCTTTATGCTTATTTCATTCATAATAGGCCACCGTTAATCTTATTACTTATTAGTTTATTAGAGGTTTTCATCATTAGTCACGTTATAAAATGCTTATTACATAGTACTTAATGAGTTTGTAAAATAAAAATCCAAAAATAAAATGTTTTGTAAAAGGTGGGGAGGCAGCTCAACCTGAGACCACTTTATGGGATAGTGATAGTGTACCTGTAACCAATTGCCCTGGGTCTTTTATGCTACATGTTGCACTTGTTAGTTATTTATGTGGTTTGTGTAACCTTTAGCTTATTTACTTTGGTAGCTTATTAAATGCTTATCTGATAAGTTGTTGTTCCCTTTTATTTTCTTAAATTCCCGAATGTAAAGTAGTTTCCATGATTTTTGCAGATTTTTCATTAGTTTTACTATTTTAAACATTTAATTAGTGTTTTTAGTATTAATTCATAATAAAAATATAAAGTCTAAAAAATATTTTTTTTCTAAAATTTTCTTTGTCATATAGTACGTAATAAAATTAGTTTATTATTTCAGAGACTTTTATTTCATAAATTATTTTTATCGCTTCCAACAGATTTTTCATTATAACGCTTCGCCATTTTGTTGTTTTTGTTTATTTAAGTTTACGTTCAAATAAAATAGTTTATTTAAGTAATTTTATTTTATAAATCACAAAACATCATTGTAAAATAGTGATAGCGCTTATTTAATAGATTTTAACTTTTTAATTTTAATTTATTTAAGTCGCTATTTGTAAATCTTTTCTTTAGGTAATTTTCCATCAATATCCTTATTGATCACTATCCTTAAGTGATCATTCTATCATCCGGTTGTTTTAAAACACCACTCATATCGTGGGACTTAACGACTGGGAATCCACTATATTCCTTCGATCAAATTGCAGTGTTGAAGCTTTTGTCGATTACTACCGCCATTCACAAGTGGTGTTGAGTGATTTAGCTTGACTGCTTGCGCAGATCAGCAAATGGCCAAAAATTTGATGAAACCGGGCTGCTACTTTCACACAAACGCAAATTTAATTGTGAACGGCTAACCGAAGAAGCTTAAAACCGCTTAAAACACAAATACAATGAAGTCCTGAGAATATAATGAATTCTGTCGTGTCCCACTGAGACCCAATGGTGTGCCAAAACTAACTCAGATGATAGAGTGATCACTAAGGATAGATTAGTTGATTATTGAAAAGAGGATTGATTGATTATACCCTAAAGAGTTTATAAACTACGAGGCTTATGCAAATTAAAGAAAAATTAAAAGATAAAAATATTAAATAAATGCTACTATATTTAAACTGATGTTTTTCTTGATTTATAAAACAAAATAACTTAAATAAACTATTTTAAATAAAACGAAACTTAAATTATTCAAAACGGACTAAAATGAAAACGTACTAAGTATAAAAATTACGCTGAAAAGCAAGTAAAAACGTAAAATTTATGAAATAAAAGTCCATGAATAAAAACAATTTTCTACGTACTATATGATAAAAGAAAATTTAGAAAAGAATTATATTTTTTTGACTTTTGAATTATTTATTATGAATTAAAACTATTAAACACTAATGTGATAAAATAGTAAACTAATTGAGAAATGTAGAAAAATCCTAAAGTACTATTTATACTGATCCTAGAAAATTGAAAGATCCGGGTGGATTTTAGAATAAGCTACAAATAAGCCAATAAGTGCTAAAAGCTAAACCGCTAGGACTCTTTATATTTAATCGCAAAATTTTGTAGACAAGTCCCAAGGGCAAGGTGATGTTAGTGGGTGTTGTTCTTAGTGTGGAGACCCGTGTTCGACCTGGTCTCTACACTTTTTGAAACATTTTTTTTTAACTTTTTCTTTTTGGAACTTGAAAATGCAACCAAGATAAACAACTTTTGTGAAAACTTTACTCTAGAAAACCAATCAATAAGTCGTTTGAATGTTTTATTACCCAATCGATTTGGACAACAAACAAACACCCCTTTAACCTGCTTTAAGCACAAAAAATAAGCACGTAAAGCGCTTAGATAATGAAGAATAAGCTAAGACCAAGTAAGTTGTGAATACAAGTTAAATAAGCAAAGATAATAAGTGGAATAAGCAATTGGCTTGGTAAGCGTAACTAGAGAATCCTAAAAAAAGGGATAGAAATAAGCATAAGCAAGCTAAAATAAGCACTTATAAGCGTAAACTATACTAAAACCTGTTGATCAAACTAATAAGAGAATACAAACCTAATTAAGCTAACTAACAATACCAATAAGCACTTGAAACAAAAGTAAAAAAAGAAAAGCTTAGCCGCTTATTACTGCAAAGAAACAAACAAGTGGACTCACTTTTGGAGCTTATTTTGGGATAAGCTAGAAAGAGGGTTAGGACCTCGCTTCTCGGCTAATTGAAGTACACCTAGCCCACTTGCTTTTGCCCCCAAATAAACCGGGCTTAATACCCCTCAAGACAGTAACACCAACCCGTCCAACCTGACCCACTTTGACCCATTAGCAGACTTAGTAAAACATTTTTGAATTTTTTTTGACCCAAGCTACAACAAGTCGGTGAACTTGTGATTTTTATTTTTACAAATTTTATGACAACTACAATTAACAAACCGCTTAAGAAAAATGAAAAAAAAGGTGGAAATGTTTTGAAATTTGTGACGTTAACTGGAAAACTCAAAAGACATATTTGGCGCTTTGAAACTTAGATTGAGAAATCATTAACATTGATTTCTAAAACCTCCTACATCAAATGCAACCAAAAATTGACCCAAAACTCCATAATATCCAAACACCCCTTAAAAGTTCACAATGCAAATTACACTACCAAATTTGATGAAAACAGAATTGAGATAAACAAAGTAATATTAAAATTAGCTATTAAACAACTTAAAACCGATTTTTCAAAAACTAAGTTGACTATGGATGTCGAATTTTGTGAGAAATCAAATTGAGACAAAATAAGGCAAAGACAAACTCAAAATAAGCTATTACGAGCTTATGTGAGATTGTGAGATCGTAAAATGAACTAACAACCAAATTAGAGCAATGCTAAGAATAATTAGCTAAATCTGAAATTTGCATTAAGTAAACCAAGAGTACAATGAAACTGAAATTACCAAAGTATTTTAACATGCTTTTTAGAAAACAATAAAAATGACAGAAATTAAATGGTTACGATTCCCATGAGAACTGAACTAAAACTAAAAAATCTAAGAACAAAACGAACTCCTTCTTCATGGCTACAAGACTTTCTTTTATATGACTCCCACTTGTCCTTTGAGCAAATCCCACCACTAATCTGGGCCATTGGATTACTTGATTGGTTTTTAGCCGTTGATGGCATTTTACGGGAGAACTTTCAACCCGCCGATTGCTAGGAGAGCTAGACAAAGCATTAAATGCTTTTGGCGCAGGAGTGGATGATAGGAGGAGGGTTGGTGTGATGATGATGGAGTAGTGGAGGAAGGGATAGGTGTTGCAAAGGTTGCATAGCAAGTAATAGCGTAAGGCGGTTTTATTTTAAACCGGGGCGGGTTGGTTGGGTGGATTCGGGTTGGTTGGATGGACCGTAAGTGGGTTAACTGGATTGGGCTTGGGTAGTTTAGGTTTAAGAGTTAATTATTGGATTTAGGATATAAGTTGGATCCAATGTGTAGTTAAAGGACCAAATGTGTACAATTCAATCTCCGTGGACCAAAATCGTGAACTTCAAAATGTAGACCAAGGGTTGGTCTTCAATCTCCAATGATCAAGGGCCAAACTTGTCATTTTCTAAAACTCCGGGGACTAAGCTTGTAATTTTCCACAATTTATCAAAATGACCAAATTTGACAAGTTAGAATTACCAAAGGACTAAAAATGTTAATTTTCCAATTTAAAATGTCCAAGGGTAAATTCTGTCAATCCTTGAAATTTCAGTGGACTAAAGTTGCCATTTTTAAAAGTCGGGGACTTAAACCGCCAATTGTGCAAACTTGCTCGCTTTTTCATCCGATTTTAAACATTTTGCATCTGAAACATATAAAATACAATTTTGGGATATTTCCAGTATTTTGATGCATTTCTGAGCATTTTAAAATGTTTTGCAGTTCAGATTGACCCAAAAATGATGAGTATTTACACACTCATCAATGGCTTTTGGTAAAGAGATGAAATCCATTAATTTTCTCAAAACATTGCTAGGGACTAGCAATATCTTAGTGTGGGGATTGATGAGTGTCTAAATACTCATCATTTTTGTACCATTTAAACCGCAAAAAACATCTAAAACACTTAAATGCATCAAATGATAAAAATATCACAAATAAGTGTTTTATGTGTTTTAAATGCAAAAATATCAAAATCTGGTGAAAACGTGTCAAGTTTGCATAATTGGCGCTTAGTCCCTAAGTTTCAAAAGTTGTAAAATGCCCCCTCGGTAAATCAAAATAAAGAAAAATATCATTTCAAGTCCCTAGGATCTGAGTTGTCAAAATTGGTCCTTGAGATTTAAAATTGCAAAATTACAACTTAGGTCCCTAAACTTGAAAAATGTCAAAAATAGTCCTTGTACTATTGAACTTGTCGCTTTGGTCCTTGTGACAACTTTGATAAATTGGCGCCTATGGTCCCTCAAGATTCAGAATTTACAAAATGGTCCTTGTTATTTAAATACAAACCAAATGGACCCTCTTCTTATTGGACCCCCTCGCCATTACACCCACCCCCCGCCTTTAACCACTGACCTCCCCTTTTGGACCCTAGTCAAACCAACCAAACCAAACTAGCCCCAATCGCTATCCTTCCTCCCACTTGATCAGAACCCCGCAACACTCATCCATCACCTCACACTCACCTTATCTCCTCAAACCTCCCCCCTCATCATCACAACACATCATACCTACCCACCACCCCCCAGCTGTGTGAACAATCCACCAAAGTCAAAACAACCTTTCCCGCAAAAAATTGATCAAACGGCTAAAATGGTCTCAAGTCATCCAATGGCCAAGGAAAGAGATGGGATTTGCTCAGAAGAGAGAGAGAAGACATATGGTGTATAAAAACAAGAAGAGAAGCAAGAGAATAAGAGTAGTTAGTTTTTAATTTCTATGTATGTCGTTTTTTCTAAAAATGTCTTAATTAGTTTATAAATTTGTAACTTTAAGCTCTATTGTACTGAAACTAAGTTGTTTAATCATTGTAACTCATTTTCAAGTCTTAATTCAAAGTTTCATTTAAGGTTCAAGTTTTATGGTTTACTGTTAGAAATTTCAATTTCAAAATCTTATGTCCAAGTTTCTAATAGCTTATGTGTTAACTCAAATAAGCTTATTTAAGCTTATTATAGCTTTGGTAAGCTTACTAGTCATTTTAAGCAAGTTTGATGTATGGTCAACAAAAGTCAACTGCGGAAGAAATTTTGATTAAGCAATGATGGAAATGGTGATTGGTTGTTGCAGAGCTTGTTTTGGATTGGTTTTGGTATAGAATAGTATAGTTTGGTTGTGTTTAAGCCGCAAAATAAGCCGGTACATCGTGAGTTTTTTTATCTTCTTTCCATTTCATACTAAGTTTGCATATTGTGCTTATATTTGAATCTGTGGTCATTAAATAGTTTAGACATGTTTAATTAGTGGTGATTAGGATACTAGATTTAGTATAAGTGGTAGAATGAGCTAAATCAGTAGTTAGTTTAGTTCAATTTACAAAACAAAGCAATATATGGTGTTTGATCGGCTTTTGCTTAAGCTTAAGCTATTGTTTAATACCGCCTATGTAGTCTGTTAGGTTCACTTGAACCATTTTAGTCATCAAATATCATTTGTGCACTCTCAAAGTCAAAATCACCTTGAATCTATCTTAAGTTCATGTCAATGAGATTTTGATAGAGCAAAAGCATGAATTGTGTTTAGATATCATAGATATTGCTTGCATTAGTCTTACTTCACCATTTAACATCAAAACCAGTCCACAAATTTGAATCAAATCTCAAATAAGTCAACCTTTCATTTTTGTCAAAAAGTGAAACTTGCAAATCTTAGTTTTCACCCAACTGAGATGATTTTTCATTGATTCAGCTTTGGGCCAAATCTGTAAAACTCGGGTTTTATAAGTTCACCGTCTAGTTTCTTATTATGATTTTTTATAAATTTTAGCAATTTTGTATAAGCTGTAAAATGGCTTGTCAAGATAGGCAAAATGCTCCTGCACCACTCGCCACACCGAGTCTCACAGGGTTGTGCAGTAGCCCCTGCACAGAGCTCTCGCTTTAGCTCAACTTGGTCTAATTTTTGGTTTACAACTAGCTAGCCAGGTCTTCTTGAGAGTCCAACTTTTGGTTTTCAGCTCTTGCTTATCCAAGTAGCTTATTTTAAGCCACAAGTAGCACTCAAACTGATTTTGGCACTTGATATCAAAATAGCCAAATCTGTGTAGTTTACATTTTAGAGGTTAAAGCTAGTTGAAATTAGTTGCATTTGAGTACTTATAGCTTATTATAGCTTCGTGTTCATTGGTGGTCTTTGTTTTCATTTGCTTAATACAAGTGCTTATTTATAAGCACTTGTGACCGCAGCTTTTAAATATCCTACACACAAGCCCTCTGTTTTTATATTTTTCTTAGATTCATAATATTATTTTAGACTTTTCTTGAATTTTTTAGATTTTTCTAAGTCAGTTTGCTATTTTTCTTCATTTAAATCAATTTTTAGTACTTTTTAATTAGCATTTAATACAATTAATTAAAGTTTCAAAGAAATAAGTTTTTAATTTTCCTAGGTTAAGATAAATATAAAAAGTCAAAAAAATATTTTTCCAGATTTTTCTTAGTTAAATTTGTATTTTTAAGCAATTTAAGTAGTTTTAAATAGTTTTTAATTCATAGAAAATACAAAAATAATCAGAAAAATATAAAATTAGTTTTGAAAATTATCTTTAGTTATTTTAGATTTTTCTAAGTCATAATTTCATTTTTCTAGCTTTATTTCATATTTTCTTGTATTTTAGGCTATTATTAAATAAGTAAAATAGTTTTTAATTAATAATAATTAGATAAATAGTTATAAAAATAATTTTCTTTTTCTAAAAATTTTCTCTTATCATTAGGTTTGTAAAAATGTCATTTTCATATTTTTAGGATTAATATTGCTTCAGCTTTCACATTTTCTTTTCAGACTGCCACGTAATTTTTAATTCAAATTTATAAAAGAAAAATCAAAAACATTAGATTTTAAAAATAGTGATAGCGTTTATTTAATATAATTTATCTTTTAATTTTCTTTAATTTGCATTTAAGCCCCTGTAATTTATATACTTTTTCTTTTAGTATAATCAATCAAAACTCTTTCCATTCAAATTCCTCGATCACTATACGTTTGATTATTCTCGCATGCTCGCTGGGACTTAACGACTGGGAAACACTATACTCTCCGACTTCATTGCATTTGTTTCCGTGATTTTAAGTTTGTTTCGCTAGCCATTCACAAAGTGGCTACCAGGTGAGAAAACTTGACCGTCTGGGAGCCAATCATTACTGCGAACTCTCCTCTCATTACTGCAATGTAACCGCGGGCTCGAAAACCAACTAAACGGAAGATTACGGCGTAACTCCCTCCTAGGATTACATCGCAACTAATTAGGTCAAATGAGGTTCCGCCACGCAAGCTACAACGTAACTAATTCCACAATTACAGCAGAATCACGATTTATTAAAGATATGGCGTAACTCATTCCCGATGTTACGCAGAAACCGCTTTTCAAGAGCAAATTACGAAGAAATGAATGTTACTGCGTAACTCTTAACTTAAGTTACCAGAACCAGATATGGCCTATAAATACTTGATTCTATCATTTCTAATCATCCACTTCACACACCAATTCGCAGAACGTGAGTAAGGTTGAAGGCATCTTAGGGAGCATATGGAGCCATCTCCACGAAATCACTCCCTTACGATAAGCATTAGCATTTTATCATTTCTTTACTTTCAATTCATTTATTTCGTAATGTTAAACATTGAATCGATTGTTTTAGTTAATATGAGTGGCTAAGCACCTCTGGTGCTAGCCTAGTTATGATTCCTTGATTGTTATGTTTATGTTTACATTGCTTCGTATATAATTGTTTTTAGTGTATGCATGCATAGTTTCTTGGTAGCTACCCTTGTTTCAGCAAGAGTTTTGTATGGCGTAGTGGCTAGTTACTTAAGAGATATGACCAACTGACCCTAAGTAGTTAGACTAAGTGGTAAGGGTAAGAATTGAACAACCGACTACCCTTCTTCGCAGCTATTTGACCAACCGATCACCTACCGCTTGGATAAACTTAAGAAGTTAGGGATGAGTGTTTAATATGCTAGGGACCTCATTATTATGAATCTTGCATGTAGCGGTACTTAATGACTTGGCTTAGGGGACTAAAACAACTGACTTTCAATGGGTCACCAATGATCTCGGTGGAAAACCTTTGTGATAGGTTAGGACTAACCAACCAAATGTCGCCCTAGCAACTTTTACCCCCACTTGAAGCAATTGGAAGTAATTAAACGTGAACTTAAAATGATAGGATGACTAACTAGGTTAGCACACTTCTCCTCTATTGATCACAACCCCTTGCCTTTTACTTATCTTTTATTCTCTTGTCTTCAATTTCAATTAATCATTTCAACCTATTAAAATCTGTGACACCTAGACTTAGTTAAAATCCGCACACATAGCTCTTGGGACGACTCCTCGCTTACAAAATACTACACTACACACGACCGGGTACACTGCCTATTAGTGCATTAGGGTAGACCATAGGTATAACGAGACATTATAAATATTAAAACCTGGTCAAGAAAACCTCCCATGACAATTACAGAGAGCAGAACAAATCGAGTATGAAAATCATTATCCTCTCCCAAGGATCGATGATTTGTCCAGCCTACAAGGTGCACAATACTTCTCAAAGATTGATCTCCGTTCTTGTTATTATTAGTCATGAGCGATGTTGATAGTCCTTAAATCGCATTCAGGACTAGATATGGACATTTCAATTTTAGGGTTATGCTTCGATTGACTAACACACTTGCGGTTTTCATGGACTTAATGAACCGCGGTGCAAGCCGCACTGGATAAGTTTGTTACAGCTTTCTACGATATTCTCGATCTATTCCAAGTTAAAGAAGAACATGAAATACATCTTAGGTTAATTTAAGTTACTCAGAAAGTGAAGCTTTTGCCAAAATTTCAAAATGTTAATTTTGGCTAAAAAGCATTCCTCGGGATGTGATTAACGAAGATGGTATTCATATGACCCTTACAAGATTGAACCGCTAAGAACTTTTCTAGGATTGGCGGGTATTACTGACAATTTATTGAGAACTTTTCTAAGATTGCTAAACCTTTACCTTGTTGACTCAAAAGGATGTTAAGTTTGATTGTGGCAATGAACAAGAAGAGGCCTTTAAGATATTGAAAGATAGGTTGTGCGGTAACCAATTAATCACTCGATGGACCGATGATTTAGCAGTTTATTGTGACGATCGTCAAGCCTTAGGATGCATGTTGATGCAAAAGAATTAAGTAATTTCATACGGATATCGTCAGTTGAAGATTCACGAGAAAAACTATACCACTCTACGACTCGAGTTGCAAGTAGGTACTTTAAATGTGGAGACACTATTTCATATGAGACAAAGAGTGTTTTCTACACCGATCATAAAAAGTCTTCAGACATATTTGATAAAAAAGAGTTGAATATGCGTAAGAGACGATGGATTGAGCTTTTTATTGATTATGACGGCTAGATTGGCTACACCCGTGAAAAGTTTAATGTAGTAGCTGATGCATTGAGCAAAAATAAAGAAGTAAACCAAGAAGAGTTCGAGCTATGAGCATGACGATCCACTTGGGCTTCAAGGCTAAGATACTTGAAGTATAGAGTGAAGCTTCTAAGGACTTTAGTACTCTAGCATAAATGTCATGAGGAATGGACAAGCAATTGGAAAGAAAAAGATGACATCGAATTTACTATGTAGATCGAATTGGTTCCATCGCCGTGAAGAACCCCGATCATGAATGAAGCTCACACAACAAGGTACTCTATTCATCCTAGAGTGGATAAGATGTACTATGATCTAAAAGACTTGTATTGGTGGCCATGAGTGAAGAAGGACATTGATATGTATGTTATCAAGTGTTTGACTTGTCCAAAGGTTTAAGCTGAACACTAGAATCCTTCAGGATAGCTTTAATAGCCAAGCATTAAATGTGCTCCATTCCAAGCACTGTAAAGAAGGAAATGTCGATCACCCATTATATGGGCGTAAGTCGGAGAGACAAAGTTGATTGAACCGTAAATTGATCAAGACTAATGACAAGATTTTTTCGCATCAAAGAGAAACTTAAGCGGCAAGAGATCACCAAAAGAGCTACGCAGATAATTGGTGCAAGCCTCTAGAATTCAACGTCGGTGGCAAGGTACTACTTAAGGTATCTCCTTGGAAAGGAGTTGTACGTTTTGGCAAGAAGAGTAAAGTTGAACCGAGATACGTAGGATCGTTTGAAATCATCGAACGTATTGTCCCATAGCGCAATCGGGAGACTACCACAAGAATCGAGTGGCATTCACGATACGTTTCATGTGTTATATCTCAAGAAATGCCTAGCAGAAGTGGCACTACACATACCACTAGACGAGATCAATATTGACAAGGGCTTATGTTTTGTTGAAGAGCCGATCAAAATCATGGACCATGAGGTTAAGAAATTGAAAAAGTGCTGGATTCCTATTGAAAAAGTCTAATCGATTTACGACGAGGACCGAAATATATGTCGAACGCGAGGACTAGATGGAAACCTCCCAAGTCACTCTAAGAAGGCACAATACTTCTCAAAACCTTAACCTATGTGCCGTATGGGTAACCACAACACAAAACAAAAGTTTTGGTTTCTCTTCTTCTAAGCATGCAAATCTCATCACCATTTCACTCCATCTCATTTCAAAATAAGCTTCAGTTGTTTTTCTCTTATTGGTTCTTCCCCTTGTTTCCTAAATCCATCACCATTCAATTTTTTGGAAGGTCTTTTAAAGGTAAATAATTAATAACTAGCAATTCAATTTAATTTAATTTCATGATGTTTCTTGTTTGACGAGATGTGAAATTAAGTTAATTCAAGTTATTACTTAACTTTAGGTTTTTGATGATTTTATGCGAAGATGAGAGTTTTCTTGCGGACTATTTTGAGAACTACTACCTCCGTCCCAAATTTATAGTCCCCATTTGACTTTTTTGGTCTTTCTTTTTCAACTTTGACCTTAAATATTTTTATTTATGTTATACAATAATTGATAAAAATTATACCAATGAAAATACATTTAAAAACTCAATCAATTCATATATATTGCATCAAGCATTATATAACACAAACAAAAATACTCACGGTCAAAGTTGTAATAGAAAGACCGAAAAAGTCAAAAGGGGACTATAATTTTGGGACGGAGGGAGTATGATAAAACTATTTTTGAGAACCATTTTGGTACGATATTGGTCATTTTCGGAAACAATTTATGAAACTATTTTTTGTGTACAATTTTCTGTGAAAATCATCAACTGTTTCATAATTGACCGTTTTTATTATGCTTTTCAGGTGATCAGATGAAAGTGGAACCTAAGTTATATATTTCATGGATTTTTATGTTAGTCAAGTGTCTGACTAAAAATAACGATATATCTTCTAGTATCTCGTTTTAAAAACAATTATGATGTTATCTCTTTTCGTGTATGTATTTTGAAATAACAAAGTAATTGTTGGGAATTATATTTTATGATATTATGTTTGTGTTGCTTTATCTATCCATTATATGTATATTAATTGCGCCGCACCTCATGTTTCCTCCATTTGGCTGGTGTGTGACGACTCCCCTAACCTTTTAGCCACAATGGTCACCACTCCTCTCACCACCATTAAAAATACTCACTTTATACAAACATACCACACACAAAGAAATCAAATAAGTAACAATAAAAATACCTACTTTGCCTCGGTACAAGAATGGTGAGGCTCATGACCATTTATCTTGTTTAGTGTCACATGGTACCTAATGCCTCCGACAATGGGGTGGCGAGACAGAAGTTGTGGGTGATGGTGATGCATCACCTGCCATTGTGTGTAGCTTAATGGTTTTGCTAACATGTGACCGGTAGATATATACTAATGTTTTTTCAAATGGAAACTTTTGTATTAAAAATAATATATAATTATGAATTTATGTGTTAAATTAATGTTCGTTAGTTATATGTTTTGATATAAAAGAGAAATAAGTGTTATATATTAAATACACCATAACATGTACCCAATGAGCATATGTTAGCAATATCATTCATATAATAGGCGAGTAAAATATCTGATAATATGTCGGGGTTAGGAAAGATCGCAGTTGAAATAATTGTTCTGGGCTACTGTGCTCAGAACGTTTTGACTAATTGAATCATGTTGAATGGAATGTAAGGAATGGAATGTTTAAACTAAAATCCTTAGGATTTAAAATATGACTAATTGAAATTTGCAAATACTAGCGCATGTTTGGTTGGAAGAATGAAATAAGAAAAACAATTATATTAAAATATTTAAAACTTAATTTTAGTTTAAGATTAATTAACTAAATAATATTTTATAAATAAATTACTTATCAAATTATAATAATAATTTTTTAAATAATATTATATAAACTAATATATAAAATAAATACTTTTTTTATATAAAATACAATTGTATTTTTTAAAGTATAAATTAATAAAGTAAGCTATAAATAAATTATATTTAATTTTAAATAAATAATAATTTATAAATATAATAATAATAAATTTTTTTAAATAAATAATAATTTATATTCAATTTTAAATAAATAGTAATTTTTAAATCTTAGTAACGTGGTTGTTTATAAAATAGCAATAATAATTAAATGATCTTTTATAATAAAAATAAAATATAAATAATAATAATAATTATAATAATAATAATAATAATAATAATTAAATGATCTTTTATAATAAAAATAATAATAAAAAAAATAAAATAATAATAATAATAATAATAATAATAATAATAATAATAATAATAATAATAATTGTTATTATTATTATTATTATTATTATTATTATTATTATTATTATTATAATAATAATGACATTGACAATGATAAAG
>OU343222.1:221492899-221651467 GCA_910596185.1 Chrysanthemum makinoi | reverse complement strand
AGAATTGGTAGACGGTTCTACATTGGAGCACAGCAAACTTTTGCAAGAAAGTTCCATGTGAAGAAAATGAACGAATCTGACTTGAAGCGAATCAAGAATGAAGCATTCCAACTTCTTAAAGACACTCTGAAGCGCGTCGGTCGAATATCATCTTGAGAACATCGCTCGAGCTATGTCTAACGACATGGATTGGCTCAATCCGGAAGCAAACATTGACTTCACACAAAGGGACAACCCTCCATACTACACCGATTGGACCAACCCCCTACCGACCATTGGCCAAACAGACGAACCACGGATTCCCTTCCGGTACTTCTTTAACAGAGACCTGAATTTCTCTTACACGGTAGCGATGTTCTGAAAATACCTACATCATTGACTCTTCCATTCCCATCGGCTATTTACTCAAACTGCATAGCTATCGAGGAACGTGCAAATCCCTTGTTTCTGACAACGTGCAAGCATACGACCAAGATGCATTGTATGGGATTCATCATTGGCCTGAACGCCGAAGAATATACTACAGAAAGCTTGCCCTGGTTCATAAGTCTCAACATGCGTGTATAGTTCTAGGACATCGTGGCCATCAAACACATTGATCTCAAGTCTAAGTGGGACTACACATTCTTAAAGAATATCATAGTCAACCGACAAGATGAACAGGACTATGGATTCTCCGAGCCTGACTTTGAGAACTTGTCCCTCAACGACATCGAAGACATGTACCTTGCCAAAGTACAGGGTCCGTATAGACAATTCTCGTGAAGTTCAACAACGTGAATTTATCAGTCAGTTCTCATCTTCATTAGACGCATTGTGATCAAAGAACGTGTTGAAGATATCCAGATGGCTGTTGAATCTTATCAGACGCGTGTCAACTTCACTCCTCCAACGCTTACTCTTCCCGATCTCAATCAGCTACCTCAATATACGCGCTCAGCAAACCTTTCGGAGTTGTTTACCGCAGTGAACTTCAAAGAAACTGCTTAATGGCGTATAGTGATCTTCAGAATTCGGATCATACTTTGAAAATGGTTCGGGACGGATTAGCATACAGTTGAAGGATATACGCTGAGTAGTATCTCGTAGCGCTGGAATTCCTCAAGGAAAGGAGGGATGTGAGAAGGATCATCACCATGATTGATGAACGGTTGTTGAGACAGGGATCAGTTCAGACGATTGGAGAGCTATGTTGGTGGTCGACCCAGGAGAAACATCACTGGCTTTCAACGTCCTGCGCGCACTCCTGGGAACATCACCACTTCGGTACCCCCTTGAATTTTTCCCTTCATAATTTTTGGATGTGTGATTATATATGTACATGGCGTGCACACATAACATTGTACAACCCGTTATTCTCAAGAAAGGACCCTGTGGTACGCTTCAGTGCCACAATCCTTATAAAAGGAGCGAAAGCTTCTTACTTTTGAGTAAAACCTATCAAACCTTTCAATTTTCAAGGTTTTGCTCAAAAGAACAAGTACTTTCCCTTAAGACTTTCAAAAACCTCAACCGTTTATATCACTTGGAGGGGAGTATTTGAAACTTTGTTCTAAATTGTTCACAAGTGGTCATTTTTCTTTTCCGCAACACTCGAAATGGTCATATTTATTCTCAAACGTTTCAAAAAATAACACTTTAATATGCCATTTTTGAGGGGGAGAAAATTGTGTGATAAGAAATATGTTGTACAAAATGCAATTGAATCTGTGTACCTCAGACTTAACCAACGAGTGACTATACTTAACTGGTTAGTAACCGAAAAAGACTTGTCCTGGACGGGTAATAATTTCAAACTAGTTCGCTAGTGATGTAAACGTGTCTCGCAAAGGACTTGTCTGAGTAGAATGTACCATTCGAGAAACTTTTGATAGACATGAACTCCGACGGGTTTGACAACCTTCCAAGGTTTGTCTACACCTTCAAGGTAGTTATTAGAGCTAGTTGTCACCTAAAAGCTGACAATGTAACTCTTTAACTATGAAACGTAACCGTGTCTCGCGGGGGATTGTCTATCTTCAGTGGATCAATTCAAAAAGTGCCCGCTCTTTCCTCACTGTGCATTTAACCATTAAAACTATTAAGCACATGTGGAGGGGGAGTATTTATGCAAAACATCATCTCTCACAATGGTTCAAACATGTTTTTCATTAACAAACCCTTTGAGAGACATTTTTTTCATACAGTGGTTTTAATGGCAAACATAGGTTAGTCATGGAGTTATAAGGTGACTAGGGTTAGGAATAACCGTCCTATGATCCGCCAGAGCGGGAGGGATCTACCCAAGGACACTACAAATAGTTAGTATTTAGAAGTCCTTAGGTATGATTGTAAAAAGGAGAAATGAGAATCGGAGAAAGAAGGAGTTGAAGAATTAAAAGGAAATGCAAAGAAAAGGGTGGAAAGAAATAGCCCTCCAGATTATTCAACTTAGAGCAGACACCGGGTTCAATTCATATGCTACTTTTTGTCACTTAGTGCGCCGGTATTGAAGATTAAAGTCGTCATAGACCAGTGCGCATGCACTAAACCTTCTTATCCACTCAAGTTTCTCTCAACAGAAGCTTGTTTCATTCTCACAGGGAACCCTACGTAACTATCGGCTTTCTCCTAGAGAATTGCCTGGTATTGAAGAAGGAGACCCTCTCCCTAGTCTCCGCTCAGGAAAACCAACGCACTATTGAGTCTAGAGCCACGAGATTCATCAAAGATCTCTTAGGAACACTTGACATTTAATCACTTGATGATCAACTAATAAGATCATCAATTGTTCATATCGAGTCCTTCACAGATCTTAGCAATCTTCAGAGAACATTTATGAGAGGTTCACATCTGTGATCCTCGGTGATTGAATGGAAACTCCTGCCAGGGTCAACATCAAACACCATGTCACAGGTCCACTCGCGGTCACTCCCCGTGGATTCGCGGAGTGTGTCTCAAACGGTCTACAGTCGTGAGGTGATGCTTCGGTGTACCTCAGCGACTTATCTGAACTGTAGATGTACTGTCGGTGCAATCGTGTTATCTCACTTGTGGGACTCCAGTTCAGAACGGCCTTTGTAGAATTAGAGTTGTCCTCACACTATGCTGTTGACACTCTCGAAGTTCAAACTTGTAAGTGCCTGAAACCGCTTATTACTAACCGTTTGAAATGTTTTCTTCTTATGGAGCTCCGAGCGGATGATCGTGCTTGATTCTTCACATGCTCACGCCAACATCATCACTAATGGAAGTTCTATTCAAAAGCAACACAACCTAAAATGATTCTTAGTCAACCAAAGAATCTACAAAGTTAAAGACTTAAAGAACTTCATCAGTATTGAATTCCAACGTCCAAGAGCGTGTGAGCATGTTGAAGAATGACGTGGAGACACTGGAGCAACGAAGCGGACCTGAGGCAGACCGATGCAGACAACAACATACTATCACTCTCACCACAAAGAACAATGATCAAAGAACAAAGTTAAAGATGGCGTCAAAGCATAACTGTTCAAAGATAACTATCTCTCTACACTGGGAGATTGTTCGAATCAAGGCAATTCTTCTCACAAGAAGAACAATGTCAGAAGAACGTCCTGCTACTATTACATCAACTCCTCCACGTTTTCATTCATATATACTTGAGGGGGAGATTGTTGGAATCACTCCTAAACATTATTTCAAGTATTTATATTTCATATGTAATAGGTAGCTTTATTATGGCCTTTATGTTTGTTTAAGGTCCAGCTTATGTAGAAGGCCCATAAGCTTGACCCAAGCCCAATAAGGAATAGGGAAGGAGAGGGAGTGTTGCCCTAGCTCCTTGCCTATATAAACCATGTAATAACCTTCATTTGAAGGTTGATTGTTCAAGTTTTTCTCCTTCACTCATACCTACGCATAACCGGTCATATTATTGTTTGTGTGTGTGTTAGATCTTGTTCAATCGCCTCATCTCCTTTCTTATAAGCTTGTGTTGTAAAACTAGTGACCTAACAAAAGTTTACCTATATCAATGGTCTAATTACAAGTATATACTTATATTTCATTGCAGAAAGTTTGGCTGCACATTCCGTCCTGCCAAAATGACCATAAGTTGAGTTCTACAACTTGTTTTGACACGCGGCTTTCGCCAAACTTCAATTTATGTCTTGGCTACATTTAATAAAACTGAGTCGACTTCAAAAAATGAACAGAACCATGGGCTTTTCTCAAATGAAATCTGGTGTGCAGATTTTGACATGTTTTGCCATTTTGGCTCTCATTTACTCATCGGGAAGAATTATGAGGTGCGCCACCCGGAGAAACGACCGTAATACATAGATCTACAAGAATATATTATTGAATTAACCTCAAGGTTTACTGAGATGATTAGTGTAATGCATCTTTGGGACTGTTTCAGAATTCAGGTTCAGAGAACTTACTTAGGACTTGTTTTAGCTTATTTTCATGGTCATAACCTCATGTACAACATCAATTATGCCATATTACATATACTACTTATATCAATTTACATCAAATAATTATAGAGATTATTAAAACCATATTGAATGACAAGAAAATAAACTTAAATCTTACAAGGATTAGGATGACAAGTTACTAGTACAACAAGAACAATTCAACCCTTAAGCCTTCTAATCTCTAATCCTTGTCTTGAATCTTCAACCCACTTGATTATAACCCTTGTTAATCACCAAATAATCCCTTTTATCTCAGCCTCTAACACCTTGAATAACTCCAAATCTAACAATGGAATTACTAAAACAACACTTGGACTATGTAGAGCTCACTTAGGCCTTTATCTTTCTTGTGTAACTTATTGTGTGAATCAAAGTGGATGATGGTGATGGAGGAGGGGGGTTTGAACGACCTAGGGGTGGGAATGAGAGGGTTTTTGGTCACTTTGCATGTGAAAGATAAGAATGAGGTAAAATTGATTAAGTGGGGGACAAAAGGGTGGCTAGGTGGAGTGTTGTAAGACACTATGTGTTTTGCAAAGGCCATGTGGCTTTGATGTGTTGCCTTTGCTTGCCACCTCTCCTTGAGGTGGTAATGTGTGCTTTTATTTGTGATAAATTTAGTTTATACGGTGTAGTTTGGTCCTGGTAATTACTAATGTTATGCCCTTAAGTCACGAAACTTAAAACCGGGTAACGTAAAAATGTAATACTTATAAAAATGTCTAAACTTATCAAGATACTCTAACTAGGTATATTAAATGTGTGATAAGTCACGGGGGGTGCGTCTATGTTGTTAAAACTTAATAACGTAGGTTTGAGTACGCGTATTACGTAAAGAGTAAAATATATATTTAAAAATGATAAAGTAGGAATAGTTCATATAAATTATGATTATTGGTGAAAATAAAGTATTTTGAACATATAGTCTTATTGTAGTCTTGTGTTGGTCACAAGGAAAATTACCAGTTACTACCGGTTATCGTATTTGCTTTTACGTTACGGTAAAAGTCAAATAGTCAAAAGTCAAAGTCGAAGGTCATCTTTAAAATGTCAAAGGGTAAAATAGTTATTTTACCTTATGAAAAATTACGGGTTGCTACACAGCTGATGGATGAGGGAAGTTTAGAAGGTTAGAAGCGGGTCCTAAGCTATTTTGCTCAGAAGCCATAGCCGTAAGTTCGTCGAAATGTACATGAATAGTCTCCGTTATTTGTCGAGTACGATGGTTCACTATTAAAAATCCTTCGTATTTTTCACAGTATCTAATGAATACACCAATGTCAGCGTTGGGTTTGAGCTTTTCAAGATCATTACGATCATTTGTTGGGTAGTTAAGTGCACCGAATGCATGAAAGTACTTGATATCTGGTTTGTGTTTATGGAAAAGATCATAAGGGGTCTTGTAGTGACGTTTATGGTTAATTGAGCAGTTCTGAGTGTAGAAGGCGGCGGAGAAATCTGGTAATTGAGAGAAAATCAGCATTGTTCTTGCAACTTCCACTAACGTCCGATTACGTCTTTCAACGACACCATTTTGTTCTGGAGTTCTTGCGATTGAAGTCTGATATGTTATTCCTACATTCTCAAAATATGCACGAATCGTTTGATTCTTGAATTCAGTTCCTTAATCTGTTTTGATGGTTCTTACTGTGTTGCGAAGCCGAATTTGAATCTTTTTGAGAAATGTGATAATCATCAACAATTACCAATATATATCATTCTCCATTTACGCTTTGAACACGCATTGGACCGTACAAATCTAAATGAAGAAGTTGTAAAATATGATTAGTACTAGATTTTGGTTTTGATTGAAATTTAGCTCTTGTACTTTTCCCTTCTTCACAAGCAGGATATGGTGATCTTTCGAATACCAAAACTATGGAAGACCATCAACTAACTTGTGTATGGCAAATTCAGTCATTATTTTGAAGTTTAAGTGAGAAGAACGTTTGTGCCATAACCATGAGTTTGTTGAAGTTGCCTTGGAAAGAAGACAGATAGGAGAAGTAGCAATCATATCAGAAAGTGAAACGGTGTAAAGATTCGTTTTGCGGTTTCCATAGAGAACATCATTTCCTTCCAAATCACGAACAAAACAAGTCTTTAATCGAAATGCGACTTCCAAATATCCATCACAAAATTGTCTTATAGAGAGCAAATTGTGACCAAGACCTTCAACATAGTAAACTCGTACAATCTCGATGTTTCCTTGAACGTAATCTCCATAACCCATAATAGCAGCAAAATGATCATTCCCGAATCTGACAATACCGATGAACTTTGAAACAAAGTTTGCTAACAATTTAAGATTCCCTATCATTTGTCAAGAACAACCACCATCAACAATCCAGAAGACGAGTTGAATCACCTGCAATGCACACCGAAGACGAAGATAGAAGATTTGTAGAGATGGATCCTAATGGGTTAATGGGTTTCGTTTGGTTAGCACAACACATATTAACAATCTTAGGTATTCACTGAAACAAAGGTTTATGATGTAACCATATTTGTCATATCCAAATTTTTCATTCTTTATTCTTAGTCATTTCACTAGGTGCTTTGGATTCCCTAGGTGTTGAAGACGTTTCTATGGGTTCACGTAAGGAATTCTTAGAAACTACACCAGACTTAGTTTCTAAGGCAGATGGGCTTAGAAGTATTCTTAGCTGAGAGTTTCAAAGATCGAGATAAAATTAATGTAGCAACACAATTTTCATGATTTCCAGACATCACACTTTTACAACAAAACAAACAAGAAGCATTAACATTCGTTTGAGATGCGTTTAAAGGTTTAGCATTCGTTACATTCACTTTACTATTACACTTAACTAACGTAATATTTGAATCAGATGCAATATAAGTCTTATTCGAATTCCTATGGTGTTCTTCTAATGCAGCACCATTACTTACTTTTTTCCTACTTTCAATGTTACACAAGACCCTATTCTTCTTTTTGATGCTCCTAAGCTATGATCCGCTAACACTAGTGGAGGCAACTACTCCTGTAGAAGGTGAAGGAATCAAATTAGCATTCTGTTTTTGTGCATATGGATTTTGCCTAGTGTGTGCGTCCAGTTTATACATTCAAGGTGTGATGACATTTGTGTTACTTTTCAAAGTTGTTTTGTTTGAAGGCAAAGTCTGTGAAGTGACTATTGATAAAAAAAAAATCTCAACAGTTTTGGAATTCAATTGAGATTTTGATTTATTAATTAAGGATTCAGTTTAACTGGTTTTCCACAGTTGAGGGTTTGTTAAACTTAGTGTTTATAGACTTCCCGTTTTCATGTTTTTGCAATCTCTTTTTAAACGTAATGATTATGTGTTACTCGTTTTGAATTTTGTGGTCTAAATGTCTGTTCTCGTAATATTTATTTTTATAGAGCTTAATATATTCATTAAGTTCATCGGAGGACTGATGAAGTGTCTATTTAAAAGAATTGAAAATTGTTTTTTTACTCTTGTTTCAATGTTCAATGTCTTCTTCATATTTAGAATTTGACACTTCATTGACATGTTTTCGTCATTCAGTTTTGCAAGCTTTGGCATCCAAGGTTTTCTGAAACATCATTTTTCTTTGATATGTTTTAAAGCTAACTCAAAGTTGATGCATTGATGTTAGCCTTAATATTAGGTGATAGAAAGTGATGGTCATTCACGTTTAGGAACTTTGTAACGTGTGTTAGACATTGTATTAGAATAGTCATTGGGCTCGTGGATTGGGCTAAGCTAACCGGTTATTAGATATGTTATGTTTAGTCATGTTGTAATGTTAGCCCAATCCACAAACCAAACAAAGCCCATCCAAAGCCCATGAGACTTTTGTGTTCTAAGTATAAAAGGCACATACCATGCCATTTAGTATTTGTGCTTGAGTGTGTAAGTGTGTTTTTCATATGGAAAAAACTTCATATTGTTTTCATCTTTCTCTCTAACAAAACGCCTCATATACATATTTAAGTCAGTATTCTATGCTTCATATTTAGAGTTAGTGTGATAGAGTTGATATATCTAAGGTCCTACAAGTGGTATCAGAGCCAAACAATGATCTAGGAGTGTTTTTGGTTCGTTTTTGTGCTGAAAAACATCAAATTATTCGACTTTTTTATTTTTCTTAGCTTAAAATTTGTACTTTTAGGCTTAAGATTGTTATATTCGATAAGTTTGGTGTTTAGATAGGTTAGATCGTACATTTATTGGATCATTTGGGTGATATTTGCACTAGTTTCTTCTAAGCGGTTTGTCAAAGTCAACAAAGCGATTTGTGGTTTTATTGTGCGATTTGAGCTGAAAACTACAAAGCATTTTGAGTAAAAAGCGTAAAAAGACAAAACTATGAAAGTCACATTTGTCCTTGTGCGATTTGAATAGTGCGATTTGACATTCTGTGTTTTGGCTTATGCGGTGTGACATCTATGCGATTTGAGTTGTGCGGTTTGACACCTATGTGATTTGAGCTGTGTGGTTTGACGCCTATGCGGTTTGAGTTTATGCGGTTTGACTTTCTTCGGTTTGACGTTTAGCGGTTTCAACTTGTGCTGTTTGACATTGTGCGGTTTGAGGTTCTGCGATTTGTACTTGTGCGATTTGAGGTTCTGCTATTTGTACTTGTGCAATTTAAGGTTTTGCGTTTTGCTCAAGTGCGATTTGACTACTGTGGTTTGATAAATTGTGGGTTGACCATTTCGTCATTGCGTTTTGTTGACTTTTCCAGACAAAACTTCAAACGGCCATAACTTTTGAACCGTAACTCCGTTTTCAGCGTTCTACGATAAAAACGAACTTGAGAACGAGGAGAATGACACGAAAAATTAACAATGGTTTGTTCGGGTCAACCTTCGAGGCCTAAATCCGCTTTGAACAGAATTTATTGAGGTTTTTAAGTTTTCGGACCAAATTTTCACCACAATAACAGTACTTAATCGTCATCAATCACCACTAATTTATCGTTGAATCGATCCTACATCAACTTTATCACTAATATCTTCATCTATGGCAACTCAACAAGACATTCATGCAGCCGGTGCTGAAAACCGTCCTCCTATGCTGGAAAAAGGTGGATATCTTCAATGGAAAAGTCGTATGTTCCGCTACATCAAAACCAAACCTAAAGGAAAACTCATGATTCAATCCATTAAGTATGGACCCTTCAAGCCATGATAAGTCCAAGACCCTGGAATTCCTGATGCAACACCTTTCGTCCCACCATCTTTTCGTGATCAACATGAATCAGAATACACTAAAGAGGATAAGCAGCAGATTAAAGCAGATGACGTGGCAATACACACTGTCCAACTGGGATTACCAAGAGAAATCTTTGCTGCTGTAGGCAGCGGTGAAACTACTTACGATATGTGGGAATGTGTTAGACGGATATGTTATGGAACAAAAATTTGTCAACAAGACATGGAGGACAAGCTGCTAACTGAATGGGAGAAGTTTACTTCAACTCCAGGAGAATCCATTGAATCCTACTATGGAAGGTTTTTCACTTTGATGAATGAGCTTATAAGAAACAAGTTGACACCTAGAAATATCGTGGGTAACATGAAATTCATCAACAATCTTCAAGAAGAATGGGGACGCTATGTCACTATTGTCAACCAAACAAAGGACTTACATCAAGTGAACTTTGATTAACTCTACAATTTTCTGAAACGAAACCAAGCTGAAGCCAATGAAGTAAGGAAAGAGAGATTGGCAAAGAATCATGATCCCTTGGAACTAATTGCGAAGATACAAACTCCAGTGAACACACAACAACAACCTTCTTCATCATCTTCCACCAACAACAATAACATGCAGCAATACATTCTACAACAAAAACCTGTCATCCCTTAACAACAATTCTACCCACTCGAACAACAAGTCATTCAACAACAACAATATCCACAATACCAGGATCCATGAATCACTGATATTGAAGCTGAACAAACAGGGGCGTTGTCTAATGCATTCGCTTATTTTACTAAAGTATTCAAAGGACGCTATTCCACTCCAACTAATAACAACCAAAGGATTTCTTCAAACACTCGCAATAGACAAATTGCTCAGCCAAGTGTGAATATGGGTCAAGGAGGACAAAATGGTTGGGGTTATTGGGACTCAACAGGGATATGCTATCGGATTTGACATGGGTAATCAGAATATGCAGAATACGGGTTAATATGTAGGAAATTAGGCGGTTCAGTATCATGGTAATAAGATGGGCCAGCATGTTGGAAATCAGATGGGTCAGAATGTTGGAAACATAACAATGTGCAATCCGAATGGCAATGTTGCAGCTCCAATCGTTGGGAATTATGGAAATGTGAATCAGGCTAATCGAGTTACATGTTACAACTTTCAAGGAGTGGGTCACATTGCAAGGAATTTCCCTACTAAGCCGAAAAAGAAGGATTCAACGTATCTCCAGAAAGCATTGCTGTTGGTATAAAAGGCAAAAGCAGGGATGCAGTTGAGTGCTGAGGAACACGACTTTTTAGCTATTATGGATGAATTGGAAGACCGAGAAGACATCAATGCAAACTGCATCTTCATGGCAAATCTGCAGGAGGCTAAGTACGACACTGATTCAGACACACCTCCTGTTTATGACGTCAATTCAGTCTCTGAGGTACCGATCATTGATCCATGCTATAACAATGTCATATTTGATGTGTTTACTCATGACGAACAGCATTCTGTGACGCCATCACCTACTTATGATACATACCTGGACAATCCGAGTAGTAGCAATATTAACTCTGAAACTCCAAATGTGAATCCTAGTGGAGGCTCTATGGCACAAAATACTGAGACTAATGAGGAAACACGTGCCTTATTTGAATCATTGATTAATAACTGTGGCATTGAAATTGAGAAGGTTAAAATGGCCAATCGCGAAGTTAAGGCCGCGAATGATAAATTGACCGCTGAGCTTGAGAGGTACAAGGAACATACAAAACCTTTTGAATTTCACAAAAACAAAGAGTCAGAATTAGAAATTGGTTATCGAAATTCCATTTTTAGAGAAAAACATTTGCAAATCAAGTATGACACTCTTGATGTTAATTTGAGCTTAAAAATAAAATCTTTAAACGAGGAAATTTCTGATCTTAAAAGCCAACTTTCTAAACAAAAAGCAACTTATTCTGATCTTGAAAAAGGGAAGAAACAGTTGATAGCTTATTTTTCGAAACGAGCAGATTCTCTTCTTGATGAAAGTCTTGAGAAAAATGAAAAAAATCAACAAATTGGAAAATTTGCTTGTTACAACGGGTCATTCAGCTCAAACAAAGAATATTCTAACTAATCAAACAAATCCGTATTTTCATACAACTCAAAAAATGGCTCTTAGTAACAAACCTCCTTGTGCACTCAAGAAAGCTCAGAAAGAACATAATGTTTTGTATTATGGAAAAGCTTTGTTAGATAAGCATGAACCCGTAGAAGTTCGTGATTCTCATGAAATGTTAGAACTAATTGATGAGAGTAGATCAAAAATGAAACAAAAGAATCCAGAAATGAAACCAATCGATTACAACAAACTTAACAAAATTTCTTGAATCAAGTTTGTTCCTCAAAAAGAAAAGTCAAAGTTTTCCATCACACCCAGTGTTTCAACAAAAAGTCAAAAACAGTTTCAAAACCAATTGTTGTCTCAAAATCATTTTCGAACATTGAAAAAATGTCTTCAACCAATCCTTTTAACAAAAGTGATGCTAGAAGCATTTTAGATGAAGTTAAAACGAGAATTGGGCAACTTCAAGAGGTCATAAAATCTAAAACAAATGTCAGTATTAACAAATTGATCGAAAAACTGAGGAATGCAAGTATGATAAATTGTCGTATGAGCGTGCCTACATGGACATGAAAGAGAAAAATGACCTTTTGAGAGCTCAGTTGGAATGTCAAAAAGGAAAGGCTGTGATACTAAGATTGCAAAACCATTGACTGAGGAGAAAACAAATGTTTCTAAAACGGTTTCCAAACCAAAAATGTCTATTTCTCAGCCTCCTCCAAAAGTCAATGAGAAAAATGATTTGTCAAAACCAGTCACTCCACATGCCTTGCAAAAGCAAAAAGAAAAGATTGTTGAAACAGAAAAAGCGGTTATGGAGAAACCAAAATTTTTAGCTCCTGGCCTTCTTAAAATGAGTACCACTAATGCGTCTGCCTCCACATCTAAAACATATGGAACAAATGACATGAGTTCTACAGTGCCTAGGAAAACTGAAAGCAATTTTCTTGATAAAAATGTGAATCCTAATGCGTGTGCCTTACCTTCTACAGGACTAGAAAGCACCTCTAGGAGCAGGAGACTAAAGCCTAAGAGCAATACAAGGAACAATTGAGTCTCGCCTGCTTTTATGAGTAGTAGCCTGAATAAAGAAAATAAAGTAGAAGAACACCCTAGGAATTTACCGCTTTGTAATAAGAAAGACATTTCATCTGAATGTAATGAACCTATGAAACTTGTTATGTTTACTGAATGTGTTGAATCTTTTTGTTTAACTTGCAAGAAATCTGTCGTTAATACTGATAAAGATGACTGTGTTTTTAAGAATGAGAATGTTAAGCCTGTTCAGAAGAACGTTCCTAACAGAACTTATGTTAAACCAATAGGAAGACTAGTTACAAGATTTAGGTTTCACACTATTGATAACAAGCATAGTTTTTCCTTTAGGAATGGAATTTGGAAACCAACGTGTAGAATGTTCACAATCAAGAATGGTAGATTGAATACTAAACCAGTATACCCAGTAGAAACATTCTATGATTCCGATCAAGATTTTACCTATTACCCAAAGGAACCAAAATCAAAACGGTTTCCAAAAACATCTTCTTCTGTTCTTGACAGTATCGAAATATGTCTTTGGATCATCGACTTGGGTTGCTCCAAGGACATGACCGGGAATCTGACACTACTGATCAATTTCATCTAAAAATTCATAGGAACTATACGCTTTGGAAATGATCATGTAGCAGCTATCATGGGTTATGGAGATCTTCCATTTGGAAATTATTTGAACACTCGGGTTTACTATGTCGAAGTGTTGGGACACAATTTGTTTTCAGTGGGGCAGTTCAGTTATGCAGATTTAGAGGTTGCATTTCGGAGAAATTCTTGCTTCATTAGAAACTTCGATGACATTGATCTCTTAACTGGGAATCGTGACACAAACATGTATGCTATCGACATTAACCAAATGGCCTCGTCATCACTAATATGTCTTATGACACGAGCATCTGGAACAAAGTCCTGGTTGTGGCATAGAAGGCTATCCCATATCAATTTCGACACGATCAACAAAAACTTGCCAAAGACAACATCGTCAACGGACTTCCAAAGTTCAAATACACCAAGGATCACTTATTTCCATCATGCGAACAAGGAAAAAGCAAAAAAGCATCATATAAACCCAAACTCGTACCCAGTTAGGAAGCAAAGTTACATATGTTGCACATGGACTTATGTGGCCCAATGATAGTTGAAAGCATTAATGGGAAAAAATATATTCTTGTTATCGTCGATAACTATTCAAGATATACATGGGTTAAGTTTCTGAGTTCAAAAGACTAAGCACCAGGCATCATCATCACCTTTCTGAAGCGTGTTCAAGTACTTCTTCAAACTCCAGTGAGAATTGTAAGAACAGAAAATGTCACAGAATTTACAAACCAAGAGTTAAGAGCTTATTTTGAAGATGTTGGAATCACACATCAGACATCAGTTGTTAGAACTCCACAACAGAATGGGGTAGTTGAAAGAAGAAATCGAACTCTTGTGGAAGCTGCTCGCACAATGCTAATTTATTCTAGTGCACCGTTATTTTTATGGGCTGATGTTGTTGCCACTGCTTTTTTCACTCAGAATCGATCCCTCATCCATACAAGATTCAATAAAACCCCATACGAACTTGTTAACAACAAAAAACCTGATATCTCTTACCTTCACGTGTTTGGTGCTCTGTGCTATCCGACGAATGACAGAGAATATCTAGGAAAACTGAAAGCTATAGGTGATATTGGAATCTTCATTGGATACTCAGATAAATCGAGGGCATTTTGGGTGTATAATAGAAGAACTAGGAAGAAAATGGAGACGATGAATGTGAATTTTGACGAACTTTCACTGATGGCTTCTGAGAGACTCGCTCTAGAACTCGCACTTAATCTGATGGCTTCTAATCGAAACAGATTAGGACCCGAACCTAACCAGCAGACTTCTGGACATATCAGTTCAGGACTCGTAACTCAAAGAGCTCCATCAACTTCGTTTGACACACCTTCAGAACAAGAATAGGAGAATTTCTTTGAGTTAATGTTCGAAGAATACTATGGTGGAACTTCGACAAATGCCTCAAACCATCATTCCGCTGCACCCGCTCAAAATCGTCAACCACCACCACCAACAGAAGATGCATCTGCCACAGTCGAAACAAATGCACCAACTCCATCAACAAAATCTACATCTACTCCAACAACTCCGATTCTTGAAACCGTTCTACCAGCAGTTGATGAGCAAAACCAAAACACATCATTTTAAGAAGAACCTACACAAAACCAAAATGATGCAACGTTAGATGAAGACGTATTCGTAAACCCGTTTGCTATGGAATCAGCTGAATCATCTTCAAGCTTACAAGAACCATCTAACTTGCATACGTTTAACCCACTGTATCTTTCTACACTTAAGTGGACAAAATACCATCCAATTGAAAAAGTTATTGGTTAACCTTCAAGGCCAATTTAGAAGAGATGCCATCTTGCCACAAACTGTGACTTGTGCATTTACCTTTGCTCAATTAGCAATATAGAGCCGAAGAACATTCGAGAGGCAATGGCAGAACCCGGATAGATAGAAGCGATGCTGGAGGAACTTCTCCAATACCGTCTACATGACTCATGGGATCTAATTCCAAGACCAATTGATATTCGTGTCACTGATCTGAAATGGTTATGGAAGAACAAAAAGGATGAAAAAATGACTGTCATTCGCAACAAAGCTCGTCTTGTGGCCAAAGGATACAGGAAAGAAGAAGGAATTGATTTTGAAAGTCATTCGCGCCGGTAGCCAGACTAGAAGCAGTCAGGATTTGCTTAGCCTATGCAGCTCACAAAAACATCACAGTTTATCAGATGGACATTAAGACTGCTTTCTTGAATGGAACTCTAAAAGAAGAAGTGTATGTGAGTCAGCCAGAAGGCTTCATAGACATCAAACATCCAGACTATGTCTACAAACTCAAAAAGGCAATCTATGGTTTGAAACAAGCTCTGAGAGCCTGGTTTGACGAACTGACTTCTTTCCTGATAAAAAACAATTTCACCAAAGGAACGGTTAATCCTACCTTGTTTACACGAAAAGACAACAATGACATTTTGATTGTTCAGATTTACGTTGCGACATCATTTTTGGGTCCACTAATCCGAATCTTTCAAAAAAATTTGAAAATCTCATGAAAAGCAGATTTGAAATGTCCATGATGAGGGAACTAAATTTTTTTCTTGGTTTACAAATACATCAATCCCCTCGTGGAATTTTTATTAATCAATCTAAATATACAATTGAGATTTTGAAAAAACATGGTATGGATAATTGTTGCACACCAATGGTAACTTCACCAAAAATTGGAGCCGGTTTATTTTGGAAACCTATCGATCCAAAGAAATATCGGAGCATGATTGGTTCTCTCATGTACCTCACTGCTAGTTGACCCGATATTCAATTTGTTGTTTGCTTATTAGCACGGTTTCAGGCAAAGCCTACCGAGCTTCACCTCAAAGAGGTTAAACGGATCTTTCGATACCTGAAGACATCCATTCACATGGTACTTTGGTATTCGAAGGAATCCGGGTTTGATCTAATAGCATTTTCAGGTACGGACCACGCAGGTGATCAAGTTACAGCAAAAAGTAAATCAGGAGGAGCACAGCTTTTGGGTGAAAACTTAGTAAGCTGCTCTTCAAAGAAACAAGATTGTACTGCACTTTCAACTGCTGAAGCTGAATATGTGTCTCTATCTGCATGTTGTGCTCAAGTTCTATGGATGAGGACATAACTCACAGATTATGGCTTTACTTTCGATAAAATACCTATGTATTGTGACTCGAAAAGTGCCATAGCTATATTTTGCAATCTTGTTCATCGCTCAAAGACTAAGCATATCAGAGTCCGCTATCACTTCATCAAAGAGCACGTAGAAGAGGGTACTGTTAAATTATTTTTCGTGAAGACAGATTACCAACTCGCCGATCTATTTACTAAAGCCCTTCCCAAAGAACGGTTTGAAAATTTAGTTCGACGAATTGGAATGCGAGGCCTAACCACTGAAGAGTTAGAACGTCTTCTCGAATCTTCTTGAAAATGATTTCCAAAAAGCTTCGCTGTAAATATTTTTGAAAAACAAAATACAAAATTTGAAAAACATCAAAAACAAAATATAAAAATATAAAACTTTCAAAAAATACAAAAACAATATAAAATCAAAAATATACAAAATATTCTTCTCACCACATGTCTCTTGTATAATCGATATTTTTTGCGTTTCTATAAATGTCATTCAATAATGATACGGACATGTACAGATGCTTGAGCGAGAGTTCTTTAAATGTTTTCTAAAACATGTCGTTTCTCAAAATTTATTTCAGAATGGCTTTCGTATACTCTGAAACCCGGACTTAAAATGATGACTTTTGATTATTTCAAATCAAAAATCGTTTTCTAAAAGATAACGCCCTCCAAAACCCTTTATTGATTATGCTTTCTTAAAGGGGGAGTATAAAACCAAAATGTTCCAATTTCATGCTAAAATCACATCCGTTTGTCTCCCCAAACGATTCTAAAAATGTTATTTAATCCGTTGATATCAAAAATATCACGAATATGCTATTTTTGAGGGGGAGAAGACGTGATTAAAATGTGATAAAAAATGTCTAATGATCAGTGTTTGAATCTCAAAAGAGCTCGACTCAAACAGAACCAATGAATTGACGATAAATCAAAGTCAGTAAATGTACCATTTCGAGAAACTCGTGATAGACATGCACTTTCATGGGTCTAACCTTCTTTTCAAAGAAGAGTTTACAACTTTAAGTTAGTTATTAGAGCTAGTTGTTAGCTAAAAACTGACAATGGAACTCTTTAACTAAGCAACGTAACCGTGTTTCGTGGGGAATTGTCTATCATGAGCTGATCAATTCAAAAAGTGCGAACTTTACCCTCACTGTGCAGATTTAAGCTAAAAAAATATAAAAACATGTGAAGGGGGAGTATTTTCTAAACATTCAAAACTCTCAAGGTGTTAACTAAATGTATTTGATAATCATAAACACTTTGAGAGATTTTCAAGAAAAAGATTTTATGGCAACATAGGATAGTCATGGAGTTATAAGGTGACTAAGGATAGGAAATCCGTCCTATGATCCGCTAGAGCCAGAGGGATCTACCCAATAACAATACCCATAGTTAGTATTAGAAGTCCTTAGGTATTATTGAAAAAAGGAGTAATGTGAGAAAGGAGAAAGAAGGGGTTGAAGAATTAAAAAGAAAAGTAATGTAAAGGGTGAAAAGAAATAGCCCTCCATAATCAACCTTAGGGTAGAAACTGGGTTCAATTCATCTGCTACTGGTTGTCACTTAGATGATGCTGGTATTAAAGACAAAGACGTCATGGACCCAGTGACGCACTCAATTCCTCTTAAAAGGATTTGTTTCATTCTCACGGGGAACCCTGCAAAATCTATCAACTTTTTCTTAGAGATGGTTGGTATTAAAGTAGGAGACCCTCTCCCTAGTCTCCGCTTAGGAAAACCAAAGTGCACTAATCAAGTCTAGAGCCACGAGATTCATCAAAAGATCTCTTAGGAACACTAAATATCTCATCACTTGTTGTTCATCAATAAGGACACAAGTGATATATTCTAGAGTCCTACGCAGATCTTAGCAATATGCCGAGAACATTTATGAGGGGATTCACAATTGTGATCCTCAGTGACTGAATGGAAACTCCTGCCAGGGTAAACATCAAACAGCCCTGACAGAAGGTCATTTCGGTAATCCCTTATGGGTTACGCTTAGTGTGTCTCAAACGGTCGACAGTCGTGAAATGATGCTTCGCTGTACTTCAGTGACTCACCTGAATTTTAGATGTACTTTGGTATGTCATGTTAGCCTTCTTGAGGGACTCTAGTTCAGGAACAACCTTTGTAAGAATTATAGATGTGTTTTTATACTATGTTGTTAACACCCTCGACATTCGAACTTGTAAGTGCTGGAAATCCCGCTAAGGAGATTCCTTTCACGAATCGAATCCTGAAGACATGGGTCATTACTTGAATTTATTCATAGTAATGATAACTGTCCCTCAACGGGATTCGGACGGCTGATCTCCCGACCAAGGTGAATGGAATCAAAACATTCATCAGTAAAACAATCGTAGTGGTCAATTCTTTTAGAAAATTCCATCGTTGTTAGGTCACAAGGTTTACCACACAAGCTTATATGAGAGATAGAGAGGCGATTGAACAAGTTATACACACACACACACGTATGAGTAAAGACGATGTAGGCGTAGAGTGTAGTGAAAGAAAAACTTGAACAACCAACCTTCAAATGAAGGTTTACATAAGGTATTTATAGGAGGGAAGCTAGGGCAACACTCCTAGTTCCCTTCCTTTCTCCTATGGGCTTGGGCCTAAGCTCATGGGCCTTCTACATAAGCTTAAGGCTAATAACAAACATAAAGGCCATAATAAGCTAACTATTACATATGAGTAACTAACACTTGAATAAGGTTTAGGAGTGATTCCAACAATCTCCCCCTCAAGTGTTATTACATATGAGTAACAAACACTCAAGTGTTGGTGATGAAAAACGGTGAAGGCGTTGATGTAATAGTAGCTTTGACGTCTTCCGACATTCTTCTTTCTTGTGAGAAGAATTGCCTTGATTTGAACAATCTCCCAGTGTAGAGAGATAGTTTACTTTGAGCAGTTATGCTTTGACGTCATCTTTAACTTTGTTCTTTGATCATTGTTCTTTGTGATGAAAGTGATAGTATGTTGTTGTTGTATGCATCATGCACCTTCAGTGCGCTTCGCTGCTCCGGTGTCTCTACGTCATTCTTCAACATGCTCACACGCTCTTTTGACGTTGGAATTCAGATCTGATGGAGTTCTTTAAGTCTTTAACTTTGTAGATTCTCTGTATTGACGAAGAATCATTGACATTTGTTGTGTTGCTTTTGGATAGAACTTCCATTAGTGATGATGTTGGCGTGAGCATGAGAAGAATCTGCACGATCATTCCGCTCAGAGCTTCCATAAGAAGAAAAACATTTAAACGGTTAGTAATAAGCGGATTCCGGCACTTACAAGTTTGAACTTCGAGAGTGTTAACAGCATAGTGTGAAAACACAACTCTAATTCTTACAAAGGCCGTTCCTGAATCGGAGTCCCACAAGTGAGATAACACGATGTACCGAAGTACACCTACGATTGAGATGAGTCTGAGGTACAGAAGCATCACCTCACGACTGTAGACCATTTGAGACACACTAAGCGTAATCCACGGGGAGTTGCCGGCGACCTCTGTCGGTGTTTGATGTTGACCACTGGGGAGTTTCCATTCAATCACCGAGGATCACAAATGTGAACCTCTCATAAATGTTCTCGACAGATTGCTAAGATCTATGAAGGACTCGATAATGTACCACTGAAATTCTTATTGTTGAATATCAAGTGATGAAATGTCAAGTGTACCTAAGAGATCTTTTGATGAATCTCGTGGCTCTAGACTCAATAGTGCGTTTTGGTTTCCTGAGCAGAGACTAGGGAGAGGGTCTCCTTCTTCAATACCAGCAATCTCTAAGAGAAAGCCGATAGTTTACTTAGGGTTCCCTGTGAGAATGAAACAAGCTTCTGTTAAGAGAAACTTGAGTGGATAAGAAGGTTTAGTGCATGCGTCACTGGGTCCATGACGACTTTTAATCTTCAATACCGGCGTCACTAAGTGACAACCAGTAGCATATTGAATTGAACCCGGTATGCGCCTAAGTTGAATAATCTGGAGGGCTATTTCTTTTCACCCTTTTCTTTGCATTTCTTTTTAATTCTTCAACTCCTTCTTTCTCCGATTCTCATTTTCTCCTTTTTACAATCATACCTAAGGACTTCTAAATACTAACTATTTGTGGTGTCATTGGGTAGATCCATCGACTCTGGCGGATCATAGGGCGGTTATTCCTAACCTTAGTCACCTTATAACTCCATGACTAACCTATGTTGCCATAAAACCACTGATGTGAAAAATCTCTCAAAGTGTTTATGAATGAAAAACATTTTAGTACCACTGTTGAGATAAGATTTTGCATAAATACTCCCCCTCCACATGTGCTTAATAGTTTTAACGGTTAAAATGCGCAGCGAGAAAAGAGCGCGCACATTTTGAATTGATTCACTCAAGATAGACATTCCCCCGCGAGACACGGTTACGTGGCATAGTTAAAGAGTTGCATTGTCAGGTTTTAGGTGACAACTGGCTCTAATAACTACCTTGAAGGTGTAGACAATCCTCGAAAGGTTGTCAAACCCGTTAGAGTTCATGTCTACCAAGAGTTTCTCGAATGGTACATTCTACTCAGACAAGTCCTTTGCGAGACACGTTTACATCACTAGCGAACTAGTTTGAAATTATTACCCGTCCCGGACAAGTCTTTTCGAGTTACTAACAGTTAAGATCTCGTCAATTCATGGGTTAAGTCTTATAGCACAAAGATTCATTTGCATTGACACAACATATTTCTTATCACGTATTTTCTCCCCCTCAAAAATGGCATATAAAATGTTATTTTTGAAAAGTTGAGAATAAATATGACCATTTCGAGTGTTGCGGGAAGAATGACCACTGTGAACAATTTTGAACAAAGTTTTAATTCAAGTACTCCCCTCAACGAGTGATATAAACGGTTGAGGTTTTGAAAATCATAAGGGAAAGTACTTGTTCTTTTGAGCAAAACCTTGAAAAATGAAAGGTTTGATAGGTTTTACTCAAAAGTAAGAAGCTTTCGCTCCTTTTATAAGGATTGTGGCACTGAAGCGTACCACAGGGGTCCTTTATTTACAAGTACGGGTTGTACACTGTTATGTGTGCACAAGCCATAAACATAATCAATCAAACATCCAAAATTATATGAAAGAAGCAATTCAAGGGTACCGGAAGTGCAGTGATGTTCCCAGGAGTGTGCACAGGGCGTTGAAAGCCGGTTATGTTAATCCTGGGTCGACCACCAACAAAACTTTCCAATCGTCTGAACTGATCCCTTCGAAACAACCGTTCATCAATCATGGTGATTATCCTTCTCACATCCCTCCTTTCCGAGAATTCCGCGCTTAGGAGACCCAATATTCTGCGTATATCCTTCAACCTGTATGCCAATCCATCCCTAACCAGCTTCAAAGTATGATCCCGAACTTGTGGAGTTCGCTACACGCCATTAAGCAGTTTCTTTGAAGTTCACTACGGTAAACAACGCCGAAAGGTTTGCCGATGAGTGTATATTGAGATAGCTGGTTGATATCGGGAAGATCAAGCTTTGGAGGAGTGAAGTTGACACGCGTCTGATAAGATTCAACAGCCAACTGGAGATCTTCTACACGTTCCTTGATGACAATTCGTCTTATGAAGATGAGAAGTGACTTGATAAATTCGCGTTGTACTTCAGTTGAGAATTGTCTCATGCGACCCTGTACTTTGGCAAGGTACATGTCTTCGATGTCATTGAGAGACAAATTCTCAAAGTCCGCTTCAGAGAAAGCATAGTCCCGTTCATCTTGTCGTTTGACTACGATCTTCTTTAGGAATGTGTAGTCCCACTTAGACGAAAGGTCAACGTGTATGATGGCAACGATATCCTTAGAACTATACACAGCATGTTGAGACTTCTGAACCTGACAACTTCTGTAGTAGATTCGACGGCGTTCTGGCCAGTGATGAATCCCATACAATGCATCTTGGTTGTATGCTTCCACTGTGTTGGAGAACAAGTGATTGGCATGTTCCTCAATGGCTATGCAGTTTGAGTAGACAGCTGCTGGGAATGGAAGTGTCAACGATGTAGCGTATTTTCTTGAATCATCGCCACCGTGTAGAAGAAAATCCAAGTCTTTGTTGAAGAAATATCTGAAAGGAATCCTTGGTTCAGCTGGTTGGCCAATTGTTGGTAGAGGTTTGGTCCAATCGGTGTAGTATGGAGGGTTGTCCCTGTGTGTGAAGTCAATGTTTGCTTCCGGGTTGAGCCAATCCATGTTGTTAGACATAGCTCGAGCAATGTTTTCAAGGTGATATTCGACCTCGAGGGCACTTTCAGAGCTGTCTTTTAGAAGTTGAAACGCTTCATTCTTGATTCGCTTCAACTCAGATTTCGTCATTTTCTTCACATGGAACTTTTCTTGCAGAATTTTAGCATGCTCCAATGTAGAACCGTCTACCAAATTCTGACCTTCTTCCGGGTAGGGAGTGTTGTTAACAAGAGTAGCAAACCATTCAAATTCCTCTGTTTTATCGTCATCTAGCCATGATACGACGTCAGTCTGAAGCGTCTTCTTCTTCTTCTTTTTTGAAGGCCTAGATGATGATTCTGGTTTCTGAACTTGTTTGGGAGAGTTGGGTTGTTGTAGGGGCTCAAGGACCTCTTCATCGTCATCACCCGTATACTCAAAGTGATCATCGGTTTTTTGAGTCGGGGGTGGTAACTCGGAATCGTCCTGAGGTTTTTCAGTAGAAGAACGAGGAGGAGATTTTGTTGAACAGGAGGCCGTTGTGGAGGAGGTTGCATCAAAGAAGATTCACCATCTGCTTCGGCGTTTAGGTGCAGAGTCTTTATCCTTATCCTTGTCTTCATCGTCTCTAGGACGTTTAGACTTTTCAGCTTCGAATCTACAAGCTTCTTGAAGTTGGTAGTCCAGCAATGCTTGAAACAATTTTGCTTCTTTAGAATTGAACATTGCTGATCGTAACGACATTTGTGTTACAAGCTTGGCCACCAATTCATTATTTGAGAAAACTACCGGATCGGTTGGATTGATTGTGACGGTTAAGGGCGTTGATCGAATAGTTTGCTTGGCGATCTGCATAAGATTTGGATAAAGTTGTTTGGTGAACAACTCCTTTGTGACTTTAGGAACGTACTCCAGAAGGTACTTTTTCGTGTATCCTTCGATCATTTCGTTCAGTTCCTCTTGACGGTGATTTTTCATGAATTCCTGAACAAACTTCCTTTCTCCTTGCATCTTTTCATTCTCGTCATACAGATGTTGTATGTGATCAGCAAAGAAATTCAACTTCTTGTTGAGCACGTCTTTCTTTCTGACTTGTTTGACAACTTTCACAATTCTTTTATGAGTCTGAGAAATCCAAGATCGAGGTGGCTTCTTCACTGATTTGGATGATGATTTTGTTGATCTTTTTGATGGTGGTGGTGAAGAGTGAGAAGACGAATCCGATGATGAAGAGATATGAGGAGACTCTGGATCCTTCGGAGGTTCAGAGGTTTCTTCCTTTGATCGTGCAGGACTATCTAGAAGAAACGTATCATAATCAACATCTTTTTCTTTTTCGGACTTCTCAGTTTCCGGTTCCTCAAACTCATATTCGATAGTATCCTCCACAAGCTTTTGTTGTTGCACAAGAGTGGTGGCACCAGCTCCCTTATCGGGTTGATTAACCGCATCAGGAGATGGTTCTGAGTGGGCAGCACCACTTGATCCTCCGGGACCACCCATTTGGTCTTTAGCAAATTCTTCAGCTTTGTGTTGGTGTCTAAGGAATTTGATCGTCTTCTTGTATACATTTTCCGGTGGCTCTTTATCACTCTCCGAGCTTTCATCATAAGGTACAAGTACAGGAGTCTTCCCTTTTTCTTTATCAGCTTGAGGACTTGGAGGTTTTGGTATTGAAGGATTGTCATCCTTTGCAGTTTCAGAGTAGGTAATCTCTTCATCTGTGTCAGTACCTTCAGAGCTTTTGTCCACAAGCTTTCTTTGTGGTTCAGGTGTGGGAATAGGTTCAGCTTCCTTTACCGGAACAATCCTTTTACGAGGAGGATTCCTTTTGGGAAGCTTCCTATAAATATATGTACTTGTGACACTTCCAGCACTGCTCTTCTGGTCCTCCGAGTAGGTGTACCAGAAGATTTTTCATCAAGATGACCAACTTTGCCTTCTTTTACGGCTAACCGATACCTTTTGTATGTTTCAAGCTTTTTGATTTCGGTAGTCAGAAGGTGATCAGGTAATACCGTACCCTGTTTCCTTGTTGACGATTCTTTGATTCTGACAAATAATATGGGTTCAGTCAATATGTCGTGATTATTTGGGTCATTGAGCCTCATGGGGATGTCAAGATGAAGTCCAAGTGCTCTCTGGATCAACAGTTTGGTGTATCTGACATAGGGAATCTTGGAGCCAAGCTTCTTGTGAAATAGCATCATGTCCTCCCATATCAGTGCTTCGAGTTCAATGTCCTTCTTGTTGATTAACGACCAAAAAATTTGCAGTTCCATGAGCTTGGGATGCTCATAGCCACTGTCACGACCAGAGACCGATTTGGTGATGATCATGTAGAGTGTTCTCCATGGTTGAGGAATATTCTTCAGCGCCACGTGAGAGTGCTTAGTAATGATTCCTGAAGCTTCATCATAACCAATATCTATCAAGAATTTCAGGATTGTCTCTTCAGTAGGGGTAGCAAAGAAGTCGGTTGGAGCGATGTCCGGAATGATGAGAACAGCCCGTAAGTCAGCAGGAGTGATAGTGACTTGTTTGTGATTAAGTGTCACATTCACCGCACTTTGACCAGTGATCCTCTGCATAGAATCCCAGAATTGTTGAATGTAGACCTCTGGAACTGTGGCAGAGTGTGAGAGCATGTTCCGGTAGGGATGATTCCTGAGAATATCCACTGCAATGAGACAAGAAGATTCCGAGCATGTGAGGGTGTCAAAGTCAACCCTAAGGTTGTTCTTTCCAATCTTTCTCGGATAACCCTTTGGAAAGATATCAGCAATTGTAAGAACTTCTAATGCATCCACATTCATTTGTTAAGCCATGTCGTGATCGAAATAACATTAGCCAAAAGAACCAACATATCGAAAGACATAGTGTTAGTCAACGGAAGGTCTTTTTGTCTAGTTATTGAATGTACAGTGTCAATGATTGTTACGAGTCCTAAGTCACTTGTTTGTTCAATAGTCCAATGACGTCGTGAAATGTTTCGTGAGTTAGTTAACTTTAAGTTTTAAATTTTATGTTATCACTTATTATTCACAACATATCAAACGTTTAAGTTTATTAGTGACATTATTGGATTCGTGACGTTATGATAAGTTTATTAACAAGTTTGTACACGTAACAATTCATAATGAAGGTCAATCAAGGCATAGGCGTAGAATTTGCAAAGTTAAGCGTAAACAGTAATGACATACGCGTAGACGAAAGCTTATGCGTAGGTTGTTAACTTACGCGTAAGAAATGTTACGCGTAGGAAAAAGGGACCTTATGCGTAGGGCTTACGCGTAGGCGTATAAAGACCTTACGCGTAAGGCTTACTCGTAAGAGTAGACCTTATGCGTAGAGGTCACTGTTTACGCATATCCTTCACAGGATACGCGTAGTCCCATTGTAGAACCTTACGCGTAATAGTTATGCGTAGGATTATTCTTACGCATAACTGACTACGCGTAGGGTAATCCTTATGCGTAGAGTAACAATCGACCTTGATTCTGAATTTTACGAGTAGCAAGCCTGAAATAAAACCATCATATCATCAATCTTAACATGTATAGTCATATTAAACACACATCATGGCATGAAAGCTTGTTAAACATTTATGCGTAGAAACACTTACGCGTAGGTCAAAACCCTAAGGGTTATGAATTACGCATAAGAGTTTAACCATAGGATTAGCACCAATTTAGTTCTGGTAGGTCATGGATGTTATGAGAGTCTAATAACGGAGTTATAACATCTAAATCATGGTGAATCAAAAATACCCAAACTTTAGAACTTTAAACCCTAATTACTAATTCTGAGTTAATTAGTGTTTCTGGGTTGTTATAGAACATGGATATCATCAATTCATCAACATATGAACATAACACAACAATCTTTTAGACCAAAAACCTTCACATTTGTAAACACCCAAATCGACTCATAAACCCTAATATTCAAAAATCATCAATTCGTGTTTTTGGGTGGATTTAGAAGGTAAAAATAGTATCCTTGTTGTTAAAAACACGTTTTGACACTTTCTTTTCAACCAAAAACACACTCACAATGATTGTGTGTTCTTACGCTTATGCGTAGAACACATAATCACGCATAACAAACGTTTTAGCCGTAGGATTTGCTTGAAATTCAAAACCTTAGCTTGTATTATCGTTAAGATCATGAAAACACTTACAAGATGATGATCTAAAGCACGGATTTCTTGAACGATTTTGGTTCGTAGGATTATTTAGGTTAGGAGTATTAAATGTGAAGAGAGATTGTTAGGTGGAGAGTGTTTTTATTAAAATAACTTTAACATTTTGACAGTTTTGGTCCCTCCACCTTTTCCTTTTTCAAACAACGCCATTTAACTTCCATTTTGGTTACCAAACAAAGATTTTAAGAAAGAAACTTTGACTACACTCCCCCTCGACTTAAGAATAATGAAAGGTTATAATTTTTAGTCAGAGGAGTGTCATTGAACCAGAAACATTTACCACCATGATAAAATAAACAACCGGGATATGACCACATGCAGGTACACAGATGTTTTGAAACAGTTAAGTATTAATTTTCTCCCCCTCAACACTTGATCGAAAAAATACTGAATTTTGAAAGATTAGAGTGTTGACGAAAGAAACGTACTTGCCATGTTGAAAGAAAATTAGATTAGAAGAATATTTTTGTTGTTTTTATCAGGTTTTATATTTTTGTATTTTGTTTTTGAAAAATTATTTACAAAAGAGATTTTGGTGTTTGAGAGGTTTTTAAGACTGTTTTAGGAGTTCATCCAATTCCTCTTGAGTCAAACACCTCATACCAATCCGGTGGACCAACTCATTAAACCTAGCGGGAGGCAAGGCTTTGGTGAGAAGATCTGCCAATTGGTATTCTGTACCCACAAAATATAATTCAACAGTACCCTGTTCCACGTGGTCCTTGATGAAATGATATCGAAGATCGATGTGCTTTGATTTCGAGTGCTGAACTGAGTTGCACGAGATCGCAATGGCACTCCGATTGTCGCAGTACATCGGGATTATGTCAAATACGTAACCATAGTCTTTGAGTTGTGTTCTCATCCAGATGACTTGAGCACAACACGCCGACATGGCTACATATTCTGCTTCGGTTGAGGACAGCGATGTACAATCCTGCTTCTTCGATTGCCATGACACTAGTTTATCACCAAGAAATTGTAAAGCTCCTGAAGTACTTTTCCGTGAGTCTAAGCATCCTGCGTGGTCAGCGTCTGAAAAAGCGATTAGTTCAAAACCAGAATCCTTCGGATACCGGATCCCCAAGTTAATGGTTCCCTTTATGTATCGGATGATTCTTTTAGCCTCAGAGAGGTGGGTTTCAGTTGGTCGCGACTGATAACGAGAGCAAAGATATACGGCAAAGACAATATCAGGTCTGCTAGCTGTTAGATACATGAGAGACCCAATAATACTACGGTATTTTGTGGGGTCCACCAATTTTCCCATGTAAATCAGCGTCTAGCTTCTTGGTATGAGCCATTGGTGTGGCATAGGTGTCACAGGTTTTCATTCCAAATTTGTTTAACAATTCAAGGGCATATTTGGACTGACTCAAGAAAATACCACGGGGTGATTGATGAACTTGCAGTCCGAGAAAGAACGTGAGTTCACCCATCATGGACATTTCAAAATTTTTCTTCATTAGTTTTGCAAAAGCGATTGAAAACTTTTTATGTGTAGACCCAAAAATGATGTCATCCACGTAAATTTGAACAATTAAGATATGTGCCCCGTGATATTGTATTAAAAGAGTTGGGTCAACCGAACCTTTGGTGAAATTATTAGCAATGAGGAAAGATGATAGCTTATCGTACCATGCCCGAGGAGCTTGTTTGAGACCATATAGAGCTTTGTTCAGTTTGTAGACGTGATTCGGAAACTCGGGATCAACGAATCCATCTGGTTGGGTGACATAAACCGTTTCTTTAAGTTGTCCATTGAGAAACGCAGTTTTGACATCCATCCGATAGACCGTCATATTCATATGAGCCGCGAACGCGAGAAATATCCGAACAACCTCAAGACGAGCAACCGGAGCAAAAGATTCTTCAAAGTCTATTCCCTCTTCCTGACGATAACCCTTAGCCACCTGACGTGACTTATTTCGATAACATTTCCTTCAAACATCCAATTTGTTTTCCAAATCCATTTGAGACCAATGACGTAGACCCTGTTGGTCTTTCAACCAGTTCCCATACTTCAAGACGTTTGAATTGGTTGAGTTCTTCTTGCATGGATTCAATCCAGTTGTCTTTTGTCATTGCGTCTTTGATGTTTTTAGGTTCAGATTGGCAGACAGTGAGTGCATAAATGCAATGTTCACCATCTGAGTGAAGACGTTGTCTCGTAATGACTGGTTGATTCGGGTTGCCAATAATATTTTCCAGAGGATGGTCTTTCGTCCATCTATGTGTGGAGGGTTGACGTTGGTATACATTGTGCAGATTTTGAGGATTCAAATGGTTTGTTGACGAGTAAGCTGGGGGCTTTGATCAGCTGATGATGGGGTTTGGGGGAAGTTTAAGCGGTTGTGTCCGGGTTCCAAGCTGGTATACTCAGAAGCCATGTCCGTAAGTTCATCAAAATGAGCATGAATCGTTTCCATCACCTGTTTTGTACGACGATTCCAGATTCGGAAACCTTTTGAATTATCACAGTATCCGATAAAGACTCCAATGTCAGCTTTGGCTTTGAGCTTTCCAAAGTCATCACGATCATTATTCGGATAGCAAAGAGATCCAAATACATGAAAGTGTTTGAGATTCGGTTTTCTGTTGTGGACAAGCTCAAAAGGTGTTTTGTTGTGGCGTTTTGTGATCATAGAACGGTTTTGAGTATAGCATGCAGAGATACACTTGCCCATAAGTAATCTGGAAGTTTAGCATTGATTAACATTGTTCTTGCAGCTTCCACTAACGTTCGGTTTCGTCTTTCAGCAACTCCGTTTTGTTCGGTGTATGCGTGCAATAGATGTCCGATGCTGAATTCCCACTTTCTCATAGAATTCACGAAGAGTTTGATTAACACATTCAGTGCCTCTATCTGCTCGATTAGTCTAACGGTGTTTCATAGTTGAACTTGTATTTTCGTGAGAAAGGTGATGATCATTTGTGGAGCTTGATCTTTGCTTCGAAGAAAGTAGACCCAAGTCCAGCATGAATAGTCATCAACAATTACTAAGATGTAGCGTTTGCCATTGATCGTTTGCACGCGCATCGGGCCACACAAATCCATGTGAAGAAGATGAAGCACATGCTGAGAGCTGTGTTCCACCTTTGAAGGAAAATGAGCACGAGTGCTTTTGCCTTGTTCACAAGCTGAGCAAAGGTGATCTTTAGAATACCAAAATCGTGGGAGTCCTTCAACTAGTTTGTGTCGAGCAAGGTTGGTGATGGTTTGAAAGTTTAGATGTGAGAGACGACGGTGCCATAGCCATGATTTTGTTGATGTTGCCTTTGAAAGTAAGCAGATGGGAGATGAAGCAACCATGTCTTTCATAGAGATAGTGTAGAGACTAGAATTACGCGATCCAGACATAAGGTCATTTCCTTGTAGATCACAAATGAAACAAGTTTTCTCCCTGAAAGCAACCTCCAAATCTCCATCACAAAACTGACCTACTGAAAATAGATTATGACCGAGGCCTTCCACATAGTAAACCCTGCTGATTTCGATGTTCCCATTGACATAGTCTCCGTAGCCCATGATAGCTGCGAAGTGATCATTCCCGAACCTGACAGTGCCAATGAACTTTGCAATAAAGTTGGATAACAGTTTAAGATTGCCTGTCATGTGTTGGGAACATCCGCTATCAACAATCCAGAGAATGATCTGTATCACCTGCATTACACACAGACGACACAGATGGAATAGAAGTAGATTTGGAACCCGAAATGTTAGAGGGTTCCACTTAAATCCTAGTGTGTTATATATCCATTTCTGCCATCTCCAACTAGTGTTTGCTTTAGTCTTAGTGAATGCACTAGGTGGTACTACATTCCTAGGAGGTGAAACTGGAGCTACAGGGACAGCAATGCGTTTCTTAGAATTTATAGAGGGCGGTCTACCAAGCACAAAATTAGAAATATTAGTGGGCCTAGAGGTATTCCGGTTCTTAGGATTCCTTAAACGAGAGATGATAGCTTTAGCAACACATTTATCATGACAATCAGAATTCATACTTTTACGACAAATAACACAAGGTGCATCCGACTGAATATCAAAAGTACTTAACGGTTTAGCATTCGTTACATCACTATTTCTATTACATTTGTCCGACGCAATATCTATAGTGGAGGCAACGTGAGTCTTATTCATAGTCCTAGGGTGTTCTTCTACTTTAGCATTCCTGATTGATCTTTTCTTAGGTCGCAACTTCCTATTCTTCGATTTAGTGCTCCTAGGCTGTGAAGTGCGGACATTTGGAAAAGATGCAACTATTCTGTTTCAGTAGAAGGAGGCACGTTAGCAACTTGTGATTTGGCAGTAGGGATTCTAGGTTCATGAGTACTAAGTGTTACTGGGGCTAATCTCTTAATGATGGTTGGCGGAAGTTGTTCATACTTTCCTAACATTTCTCTTAACTTGAGGATAGTGTGAATCGATCTTGATTTTCAGACCGAACATTTCCAGCAAAATGCATAACTTCTTTAGTGTGTGCAAGATAATGATCAAGTTCATTTGATGCTTCATCACGAGTCTTTTTGAGTAAATCAAATATGACACCATATTCCTTTTTAACTTTTACAAGTTCTTGTTCATATTTTGAGATTTGACACTTAAAAGACACGTTTTGATCATCCAGTTGCTCAATTTTAGGATCAGAAGATTTTGCACGCAACTCGGCGATTTTGTGTTGAAAAGCAAGTTGTTGATCGTGAATATCTTTTTGACACCAATTAAGACGACGAATTGCATTTGAAAGTTCGTTTGACAATCGTTTGTTTTCAACTTTTAAGGACTCGATCTGAAGCACATTATCGGTGTTCTCAACATTTACCACAGAATCAACAGTATTAGCAGAGATATAATCAAATGCATATGACAAAAAATTATCTAGCACAACATTATGGACATCAGCACAGATGACATCTTCCAAGAGTCGATCAACATCTTTTCTCAACAGTTTCTTTTACGTTTAGTGTTAGAAATAGATGTTTCATTTTCTCGAAACGACCTTCATTAATCCAAGTTCCTTATGAAAGTCCCTTTCCCAAGACAATGCACAACTTTTCAAATTTTTAACATTTGGTAAAAGATTTTTCTGAAAAATGTCTCTTTGTTCTCTCGCTAGAGGCGATTGAAAGTGTTGAACTTTGATTTCAGAATGATATTCTATCTCATGTTGTAAAGTTTTGAGGTCAACCATGAAAAGGTCAAAATATCGAAGAATTTTGCGATTTTCAGGTTTTGAGTTTACTTCACCGATGGAAGGTAAAGGACCATAAGTTTGTGCATAATCTGGTTGGGGATTAACATTAGAAGACTCGTGTGTTTTATGATTACCCTTGGTGTGTTAGAAGAATCCGTTGGTGTGACGAAAGTGACCGCTTTTGAATAGTTAAAAGGTTTGTTGTAAACAACTTTTTCTAATTTTGATCGACTCTCGTCTTCCGCATCTAATTCCTCTTGACGATGATATTCAACAACATTCATAATAGAATTATCAACTTTATATCTCACTGGAAACTTCAGGATTTGGTTTGAATGCTTTGGTTGAAAGCTTAGGTTTGTAATCAGCAAGATTCGGTCCATATCCATTTGGATTGGGTTTTAAAGTAAACTTTTCAATGGCTATGACCGACTCGCCATGTTTGTAAACAACAGTTTTAAACTCTTTAAGTTTGTTTTGCAAGCCGATGATTTCTTCAAGATGATCATCTATTCGTTTCGTTGAATGCTTTTTGTATGCAGAGAACTGTTTTTGACAAGTTAACAACTCAGCCTTAGCTTTTTGATTTTCCAAGGTGAGAGCGTTAATTTGCTTTTTATGTTCATGTTTCAGTTGTTCTATTTCAGACAACAAAGCATTCTTCGAAGCGGCTAGATCACGCATCTGTCTTTCTAAATATTTTTCGTTTTGATAAGATTTGGCAAAGGCTGCTTCAAAACCGTTTTCACGTTTTTCTTGAGTTTTGAAAAAGTTGAGTTGCTTTTGTAGGCATTCAAAATCCTTTGTTAATAGTGCATTTTTGCATTTTAAGTCCTGATTAATGGCATGACATTTTTCCACTATGGTCTGTTGGTCTTGTATTAACCGAGCAAAATCCGGATGAGGCAAAAGTTCGGCGTGTTCAACGTGAGTCTCAACATGATCATTACTGAGATCCTCAAGTATAACCACGTAGTCAATTTGATTATCAAGGGAAACCGGTTGGTCATCTTGATCGTCAAATATAACTACGGGGTCTAGTTGAAAATCGTCGGAATGAGATGTGGATGGCGCATTTTGAACATTCTGAGCCTTGTCGGATTCAGATGTTGGCGTAGATATGAGATCAGAGATAAATATGGATTGGTCGGGTACCTGAGACAAGCTATCAGTGTCATACACTGGGCCTGTGTCACTCATGTGTAACTCATGCATATTAGCCATCAACATAATAGCTGCATTGGCCTGCAAGTCCTCCATATCATCATCCGAGTCAGCATTTGCCATAAAGCTCTGTTCTTTGTCCGTGAGAGTTCCACCAGCTTCATCCTTAAGAGCCAAAAGAAGAGCCTCTTTGAAATAAGCACTGCCCTAGTCCTTGGCTTTGGGCATGCATTAGCCAGTGTCCCTTCTCATTGCAGTTGTAGCATCGAAGACCATTCAACCCATTCTGAGCATTTCCCTGTTCCACCACTCGAGCTCGATTGTTATTCCTACCCACAGCATTAAACCCTTGACCACCGCCCATCTGACGACCATAACCACGATTCTGAACTTCAACTCGTCCATTGTTCACAACAGCTTGATTCCTTGTATTAGATGAGGAACGAATACGGTTGTTGGATTTGTTGGTATAACGGCTAAAGGCATTAGCAATCATAGCAAATCCTTGTTGCAGTGCTTTGAACGGATCAGATTCCTCATTAGCTTCAGCTTGAGCATTGTTGTTGTTGTATGGAACCAATTGAGTTTGAGATGGAGGTTGTGAAGGATCATGTGGTGTGATTGTAGCAGTTGGTTGAGTTGCTGGTTGAGGAGAATAACTGTTTTGAGCATATAAGGCAAGTTGTTGATTTTCCGGATGTGTCGGTGGAGCAATTTGAGCACGGAGAATCCTTTCCCTATCAACTTCCTTTTCATGAGGCTTCAAGTAATCGTACAATAATCCATATGTAGATTGATGCATGTTTTTCGCTTGACGGAGAAAAATGACATACTTCTCCCATTCAGGACCAAGACTACTCAGGAACTTAGTATTCACGGCAATTCTTGGCATGATGATGTTGTGTTTATCCAAATCATTGATGATGTCTGAAAAACGGTGATGATAAGACTCTAGTGTCTCTGGTTCAATCATGAAGTGTTCATAAGCCAAGTAAATTTTGGATTCCAAATCTTCCCGATTGAGTACTGATCCTTCCATAAGAAGACGAATATGATCCCACATTTTCTTTGCAGTCTTTTGAGCATCAACACTACGAAGAATTGGGTTTGGTAATCCTAAGAGGATATATTCCATTGCAAGCTCATCTGCTTCATAGTGTAGAAGTTCTTGAGGATTCAAGTCTGCAATAGTAGCAATGTTCGTTTGTTCATCTCTTGGTGGAATGGCATTTGGATCTCCGGGTACAATGACAGTAGGCATCTCAAATGGACCTTCCAAGATAACCTTCTTTAAGAACTTTCCATGTGGCTTCTTTAGATCACAAAACCTAAAGAACCTTATCACCCATTGATCGTAGTTTCCTGGAGTGAGCATTGGAGGTCTATCAAGTGATCTAGCCTCATGAATTGATTGTTGGCCGCTTAAAGCTTCAAACATCTTTGCAAACCAAGTGGGTTCCTTCATAATGGTCCTTGATGGATGTTGATTGAAGTCATTTGTGTACGGTTGAACTTGAAGACTTGGTGGTGGTTGAACCATTTGAGGTTGTGGATTTGCAGCAAGTTGTGGAGTATGTTGTTGGTTAAATTGTTGTTGATAAATTGCTTGTTGTTGATTCCATTGTTGATGTTGTGGAGTTAGTTGTTGTTGACGTTGAGGATGAGGATAAGTGTAAGGGAAATAGTTAGAGTATGGTGGTTGTGACATGTTGGTAAAAATGGATCTTTGTAGTCGAATGAACCTTTGTTGATGAAGTATCCTTAGGCGTAGAAATCACAATAGCCAAGTAACACTTATGCGTAAAAACACCAAAGTTACGCGTAACAATTAGAGGTTACGCATAGAATTTAGCTTACGCGTAAGTAAGGAAAAGACGGTAAAGTTATGCGTAGACAAAAGTTAGGCGTAGAAAGTTAGGCGTAGGATTATCTTAGGCATAAGACTAGGCTTAGGCGTAAGAAAAATCTTATGCGTAGGATTTCTACGCGTAAGCTTATGCTTATGCGTAATTTTAGGGTTTTATCCCAAGTGATCTTTTACACTTCACAGTGCAAAAGATATCCAAAGTCGACGTATTTTCGGACTTATCCAAGTAAGAAAACACGGAATAAACCACGAAAATGAAGATCAAACCAAGGAGATACTTACGCGTAGTTTTAGGGTTTTACTACGCGTAGACCTACTCGTAAATTGGATATTGCTCAAAGATGTTTCTAAACTAGTTTTTGTGTGATGAAATAGCTTCAAGATCACCAAATAACACAAGGATGTGAAATTTGTTGAACCAAACCTTCTAAAACAGTTACGCGTAGAACTATACCCACGAACAAAAACAAGCTTAAAATCTTAGATCCACACGTAAAGTTTGAAACTTTTTGCCAAAAACACGTATTTTAACACCTTAAAACGTTGAAAGTACAAGAATCTTGGATTCAAAAGTGTAAAAAAGACGTTTTTAAGCGAACCAAAGTATCACCCACTATTACGCGTAAGACCAAGAACAAAAATCTTCAAAAACAAAACGTTTCACCCAACTATTTGGCGATTGATACCACTGTTAGGTCACAAGGTTTACCACACAAGCTTATATGAGAGATAGAGAGGCGATTGAACAAGTTATACACACACACACACACGTATGAGTAAAGACGGTTTAGGCGTAGAGTGTAGTGAAAGAAAAACTTGAACAACCAACCTTCAAATGAAGGTTTACATAAGGTATTTATAGGAGGGAAGCTAGGGCAACACTCCTAGTTCCCTTCCTTTCTCCTATGGGCTTGGGCCTAAGCTCATGGGCCTTCTACATAAGCTTAAGGCTAATAACAAACATAAAGGCCATAATAAGCTAACTATTACATATGACTAACTAACACTTGAATAAGGTTTAGGAGTGATTCTAACAATCGTGATCGATTGGTGTTTTTCAACTTACATATTCATGCAGGTACTGATGATTGCTCCTTGGAGGAAAGACCGCACCATCTCACCATGCTCATACCAACATCACAACACATGAAAGTTCTCACCAAAATCAAAGCAACTCAAAGATTAAAGATGATTCTTCATCAATGTGAAAGAATCTACAAAGTTCAAAGACTAGAGAACTTTACATAATTGCAAAATCAAAGTCAAAAGAAGTATGAGCATGGTGGAGAAAGACGTGGAGACACCTATCCCAATGAATTGAAAAATGGCAGACTACACCATTATCTGATCACAAAGCATGAAGGAACAAATATTCAAGACTATTCAATTTCGACACGCAAAGTTCAAGCTCAAGAAGTCCAAAGATCTTATCAAGTAGATCATCTTTTGAATGACCACCCCTTAGGGGGAGATTGTTAGCCATAATATTAAGTGTTAGAAATTGATGGTCATTCACGTTTAGGAACTTTGTAACATGTGTTAGACATTGTATTAAAATAGTCATTGGGCTCGTGGATTGGGCTAAGCTAACCGGTTATTAGTTATGTTATGTTTAGTCATGTTGTAATGTAAGCCCAATCCACAAACCAAACAAAGCCCATCCAAAGCCCATTAGGCTTTTATGTTCTAAGTATAAAAGGCACATACCATGCCATTTGGTATGTGTGCTTGAGTGTGTAAGTGTGTTTTTCATATGGAATAAACCTCATATTGTTTTCATCTTTCTCTCTAACAAAACGCCTCATATAGATATTCTAGTCACCATTTTATGCTTCATATTTAGTGTTAGTGTGATAGAGTTGATATATCTAAAGTCCTACAGTTGAGTTTCAAAATTTTGAAACTTTTGTTCAAGAGAGAAAAATTGACGTTTAAGGTCTCCTTGGATGTCATTTGACTCTTTTGAAATTCTCTCAATGTCTTGTTTAAACATCCCATATTCTGTTTTCAATGTTTCATTCTCAACACGCAACGATGTGTCACAAGGAAAATATGATGAAGACAATACAACATATATAATATCATAACAGAGAACATCTTCCAAGAGTCTATCGACATGTGTTCTAAGACTTTTGTTTGCTTTGTTTAAATCAAACACGGATTGTTCGACAGAGTCAAAGATAGACATCATGGATTCCACCTCATTTTGAACTTCCAAATCAAATAGGTTAACACAATTACGTAATTTTTCCAAAAAAGGGACAACTTTTGTTTTGATCATGTTCCATTGTTCTCGTGAATAAGCAGATTGAAGGCCTTATATATTTGCATGTAAGAAACATTCAATTGCTTGTTCGATAAAAGTGATAACTTCTTTAAAAGTGTCAAAATATCATAATATTCGACAATTTTTTGGAAACTTTAGGTTTGGATCGCTTTCATAAGAGGACGGTAAAGGACCATTTATTTGAGCAACCTTTTTGACTTGGCCAACTTCAGAAGAAGGTGGAATCACTAGATACCATTGTAGTTCTGAAATTTCCTGTTGTGGAACAAAATCATCATAAAGGGCATTTAGGTTTGCGTAATGAATTGGTTTAAATTATTTTTCTTTCATTTTTAATCGAATCTCAGTTTCTTGTTCCCATTTCATCACATTCATACAGAATCCCTACCAATATGTTTATCTCTCATGGCAACAATATTATATAATTTGGGATTTGCATTCAGAGCTTTATGGAGAAAACATGGGTTTTTATAGCCAAGTGAAAAAGTTTTTGTACAGTCAAGGCTTGGTTTAAGAGTTAACATTTGACTTTGTCTGACTGACACACCGGTTGTATAAACTACATTTCCAAAATCTTTCAATTTTGTTTTCAATGTAACAATGTACTTAAGATAGGAATCTTCCTTATCATTAGATGTGGTTTTGAAATCAATGAAACTTTGTTGAACAGTTGAAATTTGAGTACTTAATTGAGCAACTTTTTGTTGAAAAGCATCATTTTATTTTTGAAACGCAGTTTTTTCTTGTTCAAGTTTGGCAATTTTCTCGTTATTCAAAATGATTTGCTCTCTTAATTGTCTTTTTAAGTCTTGTACAATTCCAGATGATTTTTGAATTGAAGCATTAAAATTTTGTTCTTGGTTAACTTGTATTTCAAAAGTTTGCAAAGGTTTTCTACAAATTTCAACCTTTGTATTTAAGGTCGCATTTTTGGTCTTTAATCCATGGTTCAGCTCAGTGCACTTAGAGACTTTAGATTGTGTATCACTAATAACATTTTCAAGGAATGCGGGATCTGGACCATGTGAAGTTTCACATTGTTCAACACATGCGGTCACATTGTTCTCACTTGGATCCTCAAATGTAACCACTAGGTTAATCTGATCATCATCATGGTAATCAATATCATTTGTAGGTTGAACAAAATGCTCCTTTATAGGTGAAGATAGCGCGAGCATTTCATTTATCAGGCATGTTTCAGAATCATGTACTTGAGGAAGGCCGTCGTTGTTAAATATTGGACCTTCGTTAGTGACACTTAGATAAAGTGCTTGCATGTTGGCCATTAAAATGACTGACGTATTTGCCTATAAATATTCCATTTCATCATCTGACCCAGCATTCATCATGAAATCATGTTCCACTTCAATGAGTGTTCCACCTGCTTCATCTTTAGATGCTAAAAGCAATACTTGTTTGAAGTATCTGCTCCTCTTTTCCTTGGTTTAGGACATGCATTTTCCAAATGACCCTGCTGACAACAATTGTAACAACGAATAACTTTAATCCCAGTCTGTTCAATTCCAGTGTCAACATTCTCAATCATGTTCTGAACAACTCCTGCATTTCTCGAATTACCATTGTTCCCATCACTTCCTGTAATCATCCTTTGACCATATCCCGTATTCCTGCCTTGTACATCGACCCTTCTACCATGAATAAAAGCTTGATTCCTAGGATTTGACTATGTTCGACGACGATTGTTTTTTGGTGTTTAAAATCAAGAAAACGCCTTGCCTGAAAGCAAGATTCCTTGATTAAGGTCATCAAATGGATCATTAGAATCATCAGTAACTTGTGTAAAATACATTTGTTTTGAAGGACATTGAAGAGAATTGTTTGATGGGTAAAGAAATGGTATAATGTGAGTTTGGGCAATAAGTGCTAGTGGATCATAAAGAGGCGGTGGTTGAATAGTTTATTTGCAGCACGATCCTTTTCAACCTCTTTAGAGTGATGTTTCAGATAATCATACAATAATCCATACTTGACGTCATGGAGATTTTTCACTTGTCGGACAAAAGTCACAAATCATTCCCAGTCGGATCTCAATGAGTTTAGAAACTTGGTGTTAATAGCAATCATTGGTAAATCAATCTTGTGTCGTTCCAAGTCACTAAAAATATTCGTGAAGCGATGATAGTAAGACTCTAGTCGTTCCCTGGGTTCTGCTTCAAATGTGTCAAAGGTATGGTACACTTTAGATTCCATGTCTTTTTATTCAGCTATGTGCCTTCCATCAAAAGATGCACATGTTCCCACATGGCTCTAGCATTTTTCTGAGATTCAATGCTTCTGTAAATTTTGTTTGGTATTCCAAGACGAATATTTTACATTGCAATTCCATCTACTTCATAATGCAACATTTCCTCAGCTTACAACTCACTTTCAACAGCTTGTCTTGTAGCTGGAAGTCTTGGTGGATTACTATTTGGATCATCAGGAATTTGTTTGCCCATTGAGTATATTTACCAGACAACAACATGGGAGGATGAGCTTCTGAACCAGCTTCATAAATGGATTGTTGAATGGATTACGGTTGAGGAAATTATTGTTTAGGGTATGGTAGAGGATATTGTGGAAAGTATTGTTGAGGATATTGTTGTTGGTATTGTTGAGGATATGGTGAAGGGTTATTGAGGAAAGTAAGGTGGGGGTTTGTTGATTAGACATGTTTATAATCTTGAGAATAACAATGAATTGGATCTTGTAGACAATTTGATGCAAGAATGTGTTTTAATGTAAGGTTTAGTCTTCCTAAAAGGTTTATGTCTTGAAAGTTGATATCTATGGTCGAATTCTAAAACGTTGAAGAGAAACTTGAAGGCCTGAAAAAACTTGAAGGAGAAACTCACAGCCGCCAAGAAATTTGAAGGTCAAGAAACTCACAGAGAAACTTGAAGCTTATATAATGTTCAAAGAAACATCCAAAGTTGAAGAGAAAGTCGAAACTCTTCGAATTTGTCCAAACCCAAAGATTACTCTAACTTTGTGGAAGCCTTGCAACTTAATCCAAAGTTAAAGGTACATGATGTGGAGGAAACTCGAGAAATAAGGGTTTCTAGGAATTCAAAAGATAAAGGGTTTTAAAAAGAAAATCAGAACGAAGGTTTTAGATAGAAAATTGAAGGATTTTGCCAAAACACTTTTACACACTTTTTAAGATTTCAAATCAGTTTCTTTCACCATAAATCACTTTAAATACACTAAATCTATAATAAAGTTGCAAACATGGTTGTTTTAAAAGTGTAATAAAGAAACTTGAAGCAAAAACCCACTTGTACCTCTATTAAACTACCACTAAACTCTAAACTCTAGAAACTTTCCTTTAAAATCTACTAAACACTATAAATGCTTTCAGTTAATCCAAACTAGAAGATTAAGTGTTAGAAATAAGATTAAGTAAGGTTTAAAAGAAAAAAATGGAAAGTAAAAATATGAAGATAAGTTGTACGATCTTCTTCTAAAACGCAAACTAACATATCAAGCCATCTTCTAGTGACTGATACCACATGTTAGGTCACGTTATTTTCATTGTTACTCATAAGCAATGGTTATTTCTAGAGAGATAAAGAGAGTAGAGAGAAATCGAATGGAAGGTTATAGTTAAAAAAGAAGAAGTATATTGCATAACAAAAACCAACAACCTTCTCTTTAAGAGAAGAGGTATTTATAGTATACAAGGTAGGGTCGGCCGCCCATGGGCTTGCTTCATGGGTGGGCCAAGATAAAATAACAAACAAGCCCATAATATTAATGACCTAATATATTTACAATATGACTGACACTTTCTTGATTCCCAACAGTTTTTCAATTTTTACGTAAACCAATCACTTTTTCACAGTTACGTACATGCATGCATAACACTTCACTACCATATCCTATACATACATACTTATACACTAACACCTAAATAATACAAAATTAAAAAAATCACCTCTCTAAATACCAACTCATAACCCCCCCGTCGAAATTCTTCCACAATTACTAACTCATCTAGATCATGTCTCATCCTGTACAACACCACCTAAAGTATAAACGTATGATCCAATATGTAGTCAACTAACCTTGTAATCCTCCCCCTTATTATCCCCCCTTGTACAGCTAAAACAAAACCAAAATGGGGGCCCTCCTTGTGTGTTGAAAGACCTAATACTTTCTATTTAACAATTCATACATTCACTTCTCATTTACTACTAAACTAAAACACAATATCTCTCACTCTCACTCTCACAAACACAAGAGAAAAAACACACTAGAAGAAGGGTTCAAATTTTAGTATTTTCTTATTGGGTAGCTTAATTGGTAGCTTACTGATTAAGGGTGCTGAAGTTAGGGTTTTTGAAAGCTTAGTTTGGGTTTTATAGTGTTCTTTTGGGTTCTTGGCACAAACCATCACCAAATATTTGTAAGAGTCATAACCTCATTTACATAATCTTATTTACATGTACATTACATTCCATGTTCATGTTATCACTTATATAGACTTGTAGTGTTGAGGAAATTGATAAAAAGTCAAGTTACCAAAACATGAATCTGACCCAGTTTTACAGCAGCATGTTTCGACCTAAAAACCTAACCTAGACTTTTATGGACCTTTCAAATTTTTGTGTACTTAAATTATGTCGTATGATGATCTCTGAATGTTTTCATAATTTTTGGAATTCGTTTATTATTTTTAATAAATCGTAAGAAACAGTTACTCAATACCAACACAAATCTGAGTACTATTTGCAAATTGGAAAAACGGCCACCCTAAGGCCTAGTTATGTAAAAATAATGTAAATAGGTTCTGTAGAGCACTCTTAGAACTTTTTGTAGATGGCAAAATCAATTCATAACAATAAATATCGAAGGAGCTACGACCGTAACAAGTTAGGTTTTTGATTCTGAATTTGTACATCTTTGGCACATGAGTACGTTTTTTAATTTATAAAATAAATGGTGAGGATATGCGTTGAGAGACTCACATTTTGGAAGTTGGACTCGAAAACTTGAACCTAGGCTTTTGAAACAAGTTATTTAGTTAGAAATCAAGAGAGATCTAACCCGATTAAAATGAAACTTTTCTAAAAAAGCTTAAAGCAGGTTACCTTTTTGTTTTAAATATAAACGACACCCGAAACTTATTTTCATGAACAGGAATTTTGAAATAATGAAAAAAGACTCGTTCACCTACGTTTAGAGAGTTTAACGAAGAAATATGGGCTTAAAAAAACTAGATACACTCAAACGAAGTCGGTATAAACTTAGAAGTTAATAAACTTATTTTTAGAATTTTATTTGAAGTATTGAACAAAAACCCGAGTTACCATTTTCGTGTTTATTTACGAGGACCTTACACTTAGAACCTATAAGAGCGGTAGTTGAACTTTCTAAAGCCCTCGCAACATACTTGACACCAGAATTCGAATCAATCTAAACCAATAAGACACGAAGAACTTATGACCCGCTAAACTTGAATGAAACTCATTTTTTGACACTTTTTGAAAACTAGACATTAAAAAGTGAAACATGCATTTTATTATGTTTTCAGTCGTAAAACCTCACTACAAGTATATAAAAGTGAAAAAACTTCATATAACTCATATGCATATAGTACATGTTTCATATTCCTTAAAACGACTTATATTTCTAGATCGTGTTAGGATTTCCGGTTGATTATATTAGGTTATACTTTCTGCGTACATTGACTACTTGAGGTGAGTTTCATAGCCTCATTTTTACATGTTTATACTTGTATTTTAAAATACTCAGGGTGAGAATATTATGCTTACTTTTATATACGAAAACAAGTGCATAAAAACATTACATATTGCCTAAGTTACCACATTAGCTATAAGGTCCTCATTTTTTCATGAACCGTTATTTACTCATAAGTGTGAATGTTGTGAATAAATCTATTGGGTTGACATCCCGTCCGGGTTGGTCGCACCAATTGCGTAAACGTACGCATATCATTTGGGAATATTGGGTGTTTTGCTAGACACCTACAGGGCCAATCATATATTTGTGCAAATTGCATACAGATTATGTTGAGCTTCAGAGTCATGAGCTTAGGACAATTATACTACTTTTTTATATGACATCGTATTTTTTATAATGGCCAAACACTGAAATCTTGTGGTCCGCACTTAACATTTACAATTACATAAACCTATGAACTCACCTACATTATTGTTGACATTTTAGCATGTATTTCTCATGTTGTTGACATATCTAGCTCTGTATGCATTGGAGAGCATTCATTGAGTCTCATCTTGCTGCCATCTCATCATGAAAATTTCTTACATTGTCGTTACATTCGATGTGAACAATAAACCATTTTCATTTGTGACGAGTAACTTTAAAACTTGGTTTTGTTGAAATTTATTTCCTTTATCGAATGTACCTTTTCAAAACGACTCATGTAGTAGTCAATCTTTATACTCTCGACTTTGTGCTATGAACTTCACGCCCCGGTTATCTTTTCATTGCGACATTTTGGGGGTGTAACAGTTACATTCTCCTTTATCGTTTGTTACCCATGTCTACTGTGACAATGTTAGTGACCTTTATTTGTTTGCCAACCTTGTTCAACATTAGCGGACGAAACATATTGAGATAGACATTCATTTCGTTTGTGATATGGTTACTACTGGTCAGGTGCGTGTTCTATATGTGCCATCTCGTTATCAGTACGACGATATTTTCATCAAGGGACTGCCCTCTGCTTACTTTGAAGAATTTCGCTCCAGTTTGAGCATTTGGCCTTCTCCCGCTCCAACTGCAAGGGAATATTAGTCATATAGTTTGTATTTGATTAGTTGATGTATTTTACTTAATGCTCACTTGTATATTTTTGGCCTAGCCTATTTACTCCCTCCGTCTTATATTGACCGTCCACTTTGAATTTTCAAAGTCATTTATTTATAACTTTGACCTTATATATTTTTAATTTTGTTATATAATACGTGATGCAAAACATATGAATAGATTGAGTTTTAAATGTATTTTTTATTGGTATAATTTTTATTAAATATTATATAACACTAATAAAAATATTTAATGTCAAAGTTAAAAAAGAAAGACTTAAAAAGTCAAAACAGGACAATTAATATGAGACGGAGGTAGTATTAGTTTTCTAAAATTCTTTATTGTAAATTATATACCGGATTTGATGAGTTAATGGATATCAACGAAACATAATTAGCATTCCAATAGGTTAAGATGTTTCAGGATCATATCATCTCTAAGAGCATGTTCAATCTTAACATCAAATTTGGCGTAAAACGGACATGTGTTAAGTCACTGGTCAAACCAAACTCGTTGATGCTTGATTCAAAGTCGTTTTAAAATCTCCCGAATCTCTGGTTTACCACCTCAGCGGCCCAGCTTATCAAACACAATTATTAGAACTTGCTAGTTGGATCATTGCTTACATCACCATGTAGCAAATATAGTTTTAAGTGGGTCTTTCCCATGACAAATTGCTTTACTTAGTGCTCTCTTTCAACACCAATAACATCAATATGTCACTTGATATGTGGGCTCTCTTCTCTTCCCCACCAACCAGAGTTTCTACACTCCAAAACTATACCAACCCATGAATTTTTGTCTTTGGATGCGATTCGTTGAAATTACTTTGTAATATTGCACATGAAAAGTTAAATAACCAGTGTCACACTAATAAGGTATAACTAGATCCACCACAATAAATGTACGCTAAAATTATAGATTTGATAACACCGAAAGAAGTCAATTAGGAAATGGGTATTTAGCAATTTCTCCACATGTAATATTGTGAAGATCAGCAATTCATTTGATAAAATAATGTCTCAAGTAAACAGGAAACGTATAGCTTGAAGTGTTTAGCGTGACTAAATATATGCATGCATCATCAAGTCAGCTTTTGTAGTCATATTTCTTTTTTTCTTTTTTCTTAATCATGGTTTCTGGCTTTTTGGCCGGCTAATTCACGAGGTTTGAATCCACCGTCACACAAACGAGATAAAGCTCTCCTTTTTCAAGTGTTTGATGTTGCTACTTGAAGGTTGTTTGCACCTAGCGGAATTGAACTTAAGACCTCGCACATTTTAGAGTGATAGTCACAAGCCCCTTTGTCACTAAGCTACCCTTAATTGGTTTTGTACAACTTGCTATAGCTCAAACTTTTGATTTATGATTGAAAATTTATGAAACATTCAATGCCGTATAGTTATACGAGGTGTACAACCGCACATTACTTCCAAGATTTAGAGCCTAAAAAATGTTTATAACCTTTTATATATTTAGTCCCTCAAAATTCACTTTCAATAATAATTGTTACGATACATGATTAACACTCTAAAGAATCTGTTACTCAATTATTTAAGCTAGCTTGTTACAATACCACGATCCTTTTGTTTCGATACTTATTATGATGTATTTTTAATCGTTTACTTTATTTGTCATATAAACTTTTGCGCATGGCATCTTTAGCTCAGTTACGGCCTTGTGAAATTTTTGAAAATCATGATTTTGAATTATAGACTTATCGTCCATCCTGGTACTGCGATAGTGTAAAGTTGTAAGTCATAAATATAACTATTACAACTTTTCTGTTTTCTCATACTGTGTCGAAAATAAGACTGAGAATAATGTTACGCCAACACCAACTTGTAGTACGAATTGAGTTACTGATATAGTAACAGTGTTATGATGATCAGTTATTGGTGATTAATTTTCGGAAAAATCTTGTTGTAACCACACGTACATTACGTAAACAACTACTTCTCTTAGAAAAATATATTTCATTAATAAATAATGGGGGTGTTGATAGTTTTGGTATCCCCACACGATTCCCTGAATCTTTGGGAAGCATAATCACATACCGAAACTTTTTCACTTATGATATTTTGTTTACTGTTGCTTTTGCCAAGCTAGTGGATTAATGAATGCGTCTTATGGTTGCAATACTGCTCATGACAATGATCAATAACATTAGTACCATCAAATTCAGGCACGCAATTAATGGACGGTTGTCATTGACGATATTTATATAAGTTTATTGAGAAATGATACATAGACTTAAACTTAGGTTTAAACATAGACCTAAGACCATTTGACATCATCCTGATGGGTTGTAATATAAGTGAGTCTCTGTCTGCAACCATCAGGATGCTGACACTTGATTTTAGGTCTAAGTTTAGGCCTAAATTTAGATCCATGTATCATTTCTCAAGTTTATTAGAGAGTACGGTGCAATGCTTTGTTAGTCCTCCGTTCGCCAATAACGCACGAAAAGCACCGCTAATCTGCACCGTCTCATGCGACATTCGTCCGCCATTGGTTCGCTAGTAGTGACGGACCCAGAAAAATTGGATGTGGGGGGCAAATTTTTTTTTTACGATAGCAACAAAATACGAAAGAAAAAACTAGAAACGTAATGATAAATCGAGTATTTTTACTTACACATGAAAGATTTATAAGGCTTTAAAGAGTTAAATGTTAGATTTTAGTATGTGAGTGGGGGGCAATTTGAGTTTCTGGTGGGGGTCACTTTCGAAAAAAGGTCAAAATTAAATAAAAATTACACTAAAATATCAACTTTTTCGGCTAGCCATAGGGGGCGCCTGCCCCCCATTCTTACATGCTAGTTCCGTCTCTGTTCCCTAGCCCTAACTTTTCGTTATTCATTTTTTTTTTTTTGTACGATGTTTTAGTTATTAGTGAAGTGATGCAGTTGTTATTCGTATCGACTACACCCAGCACATATTATTTCAACTGCGATCTTTCCTAACCCCGACATATTTTACTCGCCTATTATATGAATGATATTGCTAACATATGCTCATTGGGTACATGTTATGGTGTATTTAATATATAACACTTATTTCTCTTTTATATCAAAACATGTAACTAACGAACATTAATTTAACACATAAATTCATAATTATATATTATCATTTAATACACCAAAAGTTTCCATTTGAAAAAACATTAGTATATATCTACCGGTCACATGTTAGCAAAACCATTAAGCTACACACAATGGCAGGTGATGCATCACCATCACCACAACCCGTCACTCGCCACCCCCATTGTCGGAGGCATTCGTCTCGCGCGAGCGACACTAAACAAGAGATAAATGGTCATGAGCCTCACCATTCTTGTACCGAGGCAAAGTAGGTATTTTTATTGTTACTTATTTGATTTCTTTGTGTGTGGTATGTTTGTATAAAGTGAGTATTTTTAATGGTGGTGAGAGGAGTGGTGACCATTGTGGCTAAAAGGTTAGGGGAGTCGTCACACCCCGCCGAATGGAGGAAACATGAGGTGCGACGCAATTAATATACATCGCAATAGATGATAAAGCAACACCAAACATAATATCATAAAATATAATTCCCAACAATTACTTTGTTATTTCAAAATACATACCTGAAAAGAGATAACATCATAATTGTTTTTAAAACGAGATACTAGAAGATATATCGTTATTTTTAGTCAGACACTTGACTAACATAAAAATCCATGAAATATATAACTTAGGTTCCACTTTCATCTGATCACCTGAAAAGCATAATAAAAACGGTCAATTATGAAACAGTTGATGATTTTCACAGAAAATTGTACACAAAAAATAGTTTCATAAATTGTTTCCGAAAATGACCAATATCGTACCAAAATGGTTCTCAAAAATAGTTTTATCATAGTTCTCAAAATAGTCCGCAAGAAAACTCTCATCTTCGCATAAAATCATCAAAAACCTAAAGTTAAGTAATAACTTGAATTAACTTAATTTCACATCTCGTCAAACAAGAAACATCATGAAATTAAATTAAATTGAATTGCTAGTTATTAATTATTTACCTTTAAAAGACCTTCCAAAAAATTGAATGGTGATGGATTTAGGAAACAAGGGGAAGAACCAATAAGAGAAAAACACTGGAAGCTTATTTTGAAATGAGATGGAGTGAAATGGTGATGAGATTTGCATGCTTAGAAGAAAGAGAAAACCAAAACTTTTGTTTTGTGTTGTGGTTACCCATACACGGCACATAGGTTAAGGTTTTTGAGAAGTATTGTGCACGCTAGAGTGACTTGGGAGGTTTCCATCTCGTCCTCACGTTCCGACATATATTTCGGTCCTCGTCGTAAATCGATTAGACTTTTTCAATAGGAATCCAGCACTTTTTCAATTTCTTAACCTCATGGTCCATGATTTTGATCGGCTCTTCAACAAAACATAAGCCCTTGTCAATATTGATCTCGTCTAGTGGTATGTGTAGTGCCACTTCTGCTAGGCATTTCTTGAGATATAACACATGAAACGTATCGTGAATGCCACTCAGTTCTTGTGGTAGTCTCAAGCGGTACGCTATGGGACAATACGTTCGATGATTTCAAACAGTCCTACGTATCTCGGTTCAACTTTACTCTTCTTGCCAAAACGTACAACTCCTTTCCAAGGAGATACCTTAAGTAGTACCTTGCCACCGACGTTGAATTCTAGAGGCTTGCACCAATTATCTGCGTAGCTCTTTTGGTGATCTCTTGCCGCTTAAGTTTCTCTTTGATCTGAAAAAATCTTGTCATTAGTCTTCTGATCAATTTCTGGTTCAATCAACTTTGTCTCTCCGACTTCTGCCCATATAATGGGTGATCGACATTTCCTTCTTTACAGTGCTTGGAATGGAGCACATTTAATGCTTGGCTATTAAAGCTATCCTGAAGGATTCTAGTGTTCAGCTTAAACCTTTGGACAAGTCAAACACTTGATAACATACATATCAATGTCCTTCTTCACTCATGGCCACCAATACAAGTCTTTTAGATCATAGTACATCTTATCCACTCTAGGATGAATAGAGTACCTTGTTGTGTGAGCTTCATTCATGATCAGGGTTCTTACGACGCCTGACGATGGAACCCAAATTCGATCTACATAGTAAATTCCGATGTCATCTTTTCTTTCCAATTGCTTGTCCATTCCTCGCAGCATTTATGCTAGAGTACTAAAGTCCTTAGAAGCTTCACTCTATACTTCAAGTATCTTAGCCTTGAAGCCCAAGTGGATCGTCATGCTCATAGCTCGAACTCTTCTTGGTTTACTTCTTTATTTTTTTCTCAATGCATCAGCTACTACATTCGCTTTTCCTGGGTGTAGCCAATCTAGCCGTCATAATCAATAAAAAGCTCAATCCATTGTCTCTTACGCATATTCAACTCTTTTTTATCAAATATGTGCTGAAGACTTTTATGATCAGTGTAGAAAACACTCTTTGTCTCGCACAAATAGTGTCTCCACATTTTAAAGCGAATACCACTGCGCAAACTCTGAGTCATGAGTGGTATAGTTTTTCTCGTGAATCTTCAACTGACGATATCCGTATGAAATTACTTAATTCTTTTGCATCAACATGCATCCTAAGGCTTGACCAGATGCGTCACAATAAACTACTAAATCATCTGGTCCATCAGGAAGTGATACAATTGGTGTACCGCACAACCTATCTTTCAATATCTTAAAGGCCTCTTCTTGTTCATTGCCACAATCAAACTTCTTATCCTTTTGAGTCAACAAGGTAAGAGGTTTAGCAATCTTAGAAAAGTTCTCAATAAATTGTCTGTAATACCCTGCCAATCCTAGAAAAGTTCTTAACGGATTCAATCTTGTTAGGGTCCACATGAATACCATCTTCGTTAATCACATCCCCGAGGAAATGTACTTTTTTAGCCAAAATTAACATTTTGAAATTTTGGCAAAAAGCTTCACTTTCCTGAGTAACTTCAGAATTAACCTCAGATGTATTTCATGTTCTTCTTTGTACTTGGAATAGATCAGAATATCGTCGAAGAAAACTGTAACAAACTTATCCAGGTACGGCTTGCACACGCGGTTAATTAAGTCCATGAAAACCGCAAGTGTGTTAGTCAATCAGAACGCATAACCCTAAAATTGAAATGTCCATATCTAGTCCTGAATGCGATTTAAGGACTATCAACATCATGCACTCGCAACTAATAATAACAAGAACGGAGATCAATCTTTGAGAAGTATTGTGCACCTTGTAGCTGGCCAAACAAATCATCGATCCTTGGGAGAGAATAATGATTTTTCATACTCAATTTGTTCTGCTCTCTGTAATTGATGCAGGTTTTACTGACCAGGTTTTAATATTTATATTGTCTCGTTATACCTATGGTCTACCCTAATGCACTAATGGGCAGTGTACCCGGTCGTGTGTAATGTAGTATTTTGTAAAACCGAGGTCGTCCCAAGAGCTATGTGTGCGGATTTTAACTAAGTCTAGGTGTCACAGATTTTAATAGGTTGAAATGATTAATTGAAATTGAAGACAAGAGAATAAAAGATAGCAAGTAAAGGCAAGGGTTGTGATCAATAGAGGAGAAGTGTGCTAACCTAGTTAGTCATCCTATCATTTTAAGTTCACGTTTAATTACTTCCAATTGCTTCAAGTGGGGGTAAAAGTTGCTAGGACAGCATTTGGTTAGTTCGTCCTAACCTATCAGCAAAGGTTTCCACCGGAGATCGCAGGTGACCCATTGAAAGTCCAGTTGTTTTTAGTCCCCTAAGCCAAGTCATTAAGTACCGCTACATGCAAGATTCATAATAATGAGTCCCCGGGCGCTAGCATATTAAACACTCATCCCTAACTTCTTAAGTTTATCCAAACGGTAGGTGATCAGTTGGTCAAATAGCACAAGCGAAGAAGGGTAGTCGGTTGTTCAATTCTTACCCTTACCACTTAGTCTAACTACTTAGGGTCAGTTGGTCATATATCTTAAGTAACTAGCCACTACCGCCATGCAAAACTACTGAAACAAGGGTAGCTACCAAGAAACTATGCATGCATACACTAAAAACAATTATACGGAAGCAATGTAAACATAAACATAACAATCAAGGAATCATAACTAGGCTAGCACCAGAGGTGCTTAGCCACTCATATTAACTAAAACAATCGATTCAATGTTTAACATTACGAAATACATGAATTGAAAGTAAAGAAATGATAAAATGCTAATGCTTATCGTAGGGGAGTGATTTCGTGGAGATGGCTCCATATGCTCCGTAAGATCTGCCTTCAACCTTCTACTCACGTTCTCTGAATTGGTGTGTGAAGTGGATGATTAGAAATGATAGAATTTGGGCGGTATTTATAGGCCATATCTGGTTACGGCGTAACTTAAGTTAAGAGTTACGCCGTAACATCCATTTCTTCGTAATTTGCTCTTGAAAAGCTGGTTACGGCGTAACATCAGGAATGAGTTACGCCGTATCTTTAATAAATCGTGATTACGCTGTAATTGTGGAATTATTTACGTTGTAGCTTGCAGCGGCGCGGAACCTCATTTGACCTAATTAGTTGCGATGTAATCCTAGGAGGGAGTTACGCCGTAATCTTCCGTTTAGTTGGTTTTCTGAGCCACGGTTCTGTTACGGCGTAATGTGAGAGGAGAGTTACGCCGTAACATCTTCAAAATGAGCATACTATCTGATAACATCAAATAGTCCTGAATATTAAGTGTCAATTTCCCCCGATAATGCTCTTATTTTATATCATTTATATGGATTTAAGCTTGTTTTCCTCTATATTTCACTTTCAGGTAAATTACGAGCATTGGAGCTAAAGAGATGCGGATTTGGAGAATTTATTAAAGATATATCATAGTATGCTCATTTTGAAGAAGTTACGCCGTAACTCCTCTCTCACATTACGCCGTAACTAAAGCGTGGCTCAGAAAACCATCTCAACAGTAAGATTACGCGTAACTCTCCCAAAGATTACGGCGTAACCAACTAGGTCAAATGAGGTTCAGCGGCTGCAAGCTACGCCGTAACCATTGTCTCAATTATGGCGTAACCAGTATTTATTGAAGATACGGCGTAACTCCTTCCAGATTTTACGCCGTAACCAGCATTTTTAGTGCAAAATACGAAGAATTGGATGTTACGGCGTAACTCTTAACATTAGTTACGCCGTAACCAAATCTGGCCTATAAATAGCCCACGAATTCCAGCATTTCAGAGCATCCCATTTCACATACAACACCAAGTGAACGTGAGTAGAAGTCGAAGGCATATCTAGAGGAGCATACAGAGCTATCTCCAAGGGAGAAATCACTCCCCTACGATAAGCATTAACATTTTATCCTTTCTTTACTTTCAATTCATGTATTTCGTAATGTTAAACATTGAATCGATTGTTTTAGTTAATATGAGCGGCTAAGCACCTCTGGTGCTGGCCTAGTTATGATTCTTTAATTATTTTGTTTGCGTTTACATTGCTTCAGTATAATTATTTCTAAGTGTATGCATGCGTAGTTTGTTGGTAGCTACCATTGTTTTAGTAGTTTTGAATGGCGGTAGTGGCTAGCTACCCTAAGTAGGTAGACTAAGTGAGAAGGGTAAGATATGACCAACTGACGACCCTTTCTTCTTGTGTGATTTGACCAACTGATCACCTACCGTTTGGATGAACTTAAGAAGTCGGGGATGAATGTTTAAGATGCTAGCGCCCGGGCATTCATTGTTATGAATCTAGCATCTAGCGGTACTTAATGACTTGGCTTAGGGTACTAAAAACAACTGGACTTATGACAGTCACCGATTTTTCTTGTGGGACCCTTTGCGATAGGTTAGGACGAATCCGACCAAATGTTGTCCTAGCTACTTTGACCCCACCTGAAGTAATTGGAAGTAATTAGACGTAAACAATACTAGTTAGGATGAGTAATTAGGTTAGCACCCCTCTCATCTATTGATCACAACCCTCGCCTTTATTTTCTTTCATTGTCTCTAGTAGTTAATTAGTTAATTCTATATCAAAATCACATTAAATTCTGTGACACCTAGACTTAGTTTAAATCCGCATACATAGCTCTTATGACGACCTCGGTTTTACCGAATACTACACTACACACGACACGTGTACACTTCCCATTAGTGTATTAGGGTAGACCATAGCTATAACGAGACTTATAAATATTAAAACCTGGTCAAAAACTGATCACTATCATATATCTTCAATAAACTCTCCAAATCCGCATCTCTTTAGCTCCAATGCTCGTAATTTACCCGAAAGTGAAATATAGAGGAAAACAAGCGTAAATCCATATAAATGATATAAAATACGAGCATTATCGGGGGAAATTGACACTTAAAATTCCGGACTATTTGATGTTATCGAATTGATACACATACGAACAACCCATCTTTATTCTTGAGAAACAATACAGGTGCTCCCGGGGAAAAGTCGATGGAATAAAATCTTTTTCTTAAAGCTCTTTAACTTGATTAGACAACTCTTGCATCTCTGTAGGTTCCAAATGGTATGGTGACTTAACAACCGGCATTCCTGCAAGAATTAGATCTATTTGAAATTCAACTTTTCGAAGTGAGGGTAATCCCGATAGGTCTTGTGGAAATAATTTCAAAATATCTCATACCTTTGGGATGTCTTCGATCCTCTACTCTCACGTCTTCATACTATTCATATGCTTGGATTGTCTTTTGGGACGTTCTCCATGAAATTCCAATATTTCGTCGATTCGATAGTGGAATCGGACTATCTTCTTGTGAAAAATAATTCCGACCCTAAGACAACCATTTCATTCCCACGATTACATCGAAACTTCCATGGCCGAAAGAAATCAAGTCGATGTTAAATGTATGATCTTCTAATTCTAGTATGCACCCACGAAGAATCTTATTTGTTTCTACCCTTACACCATTTGCTATTTCGATTTCATAACTGGGACTTAGAACACTGGGTTTCACATTTATCAATAGCATAAACTCAGTAGATATGAAACTAAAATCAACTTCATAATCAAATATAAGTGTAGCAATGTTGGAATCACTCCTAAACCTAATTCAAGTGTTAGTGATTCACATGTAATAGTTGGCTTAATATGGCCTTTATGTTAGTAATTAGCCTTAGGCATGTAGAAGGGCCATAAGCCTAGGCCTAGTCCAATAAGGAAAAGGAAGGGACTAGGAGTGTTGCTCTAGCTCCCTCTCCTATAAATACTATGTAATAACCCTCACTTGAGGGTTGGTTGTTCAATTTACTCTTTCATTCATGCGCCTAACTCTTCTTTACATTTATATGTGTGTGTTTGAGTGAGTTGTTCATCCGATCTTCTCTCTATCTCTTTCTATTGTGCTTGTGTTGTAAACTTAGTGACCTAACAGTGGTATCAATCGCCAAATAGTTGGGTGAATCGGTTTGTTTTTGAAGTGGGTTTTGGTCCTACGGGTAACTACCGGTTTACAAACTTTGGTTCGCTTAAAAACACATTTTTTACACTTTTTAATCCAAGATTCTTGTACTTTCAATGTTTTAAGGTGTTAAAATAACTGTTTTTGGCAAAAAGTTTCAACCTTTACGTGTGGATCATTGTTTTTGAGCTAGCTTTTTTACGTGGTAGATGCTCTACGCGTAACAGTTTTAGACACTTTGGATCATCAAGTTTCACACTTTTGTGTTATCTTGGTGATATTAAAGATATTTCATCACAAAAATCTAGTTTAGAAACATCTTTGGGCAAAAGTCATTTTACGAGTAGTTCTACGCGTATTAAAACCCTAAAACCATGCGTAACTTGTCCTTGGTTTGATCTTCAGTTTCGTGGCTTACTCAGTGTTTTTCTTTCTTGGATAAACCTGAAAACGCTTCGACTTTGGATATCTTTTGCACTGTGATAGTGTAAAAGAGCGTTTGGGTAAAACCCTAAAATTACGCATAAGCTAAAGCTTACGCGTAGACTTTTTACGCATAAGATTAATCTTACGCCTAAGCTTTGTCTTACGCATAAGATAATCCTACGCCTAAGGTTTCTACGCTTAACTTTTTGTTTACGCATAACTTTTGTGTTTTCTCATCTCTTACGCGTAAGCTAATCCTACGCGTAACTATTGTTGTTACACGTATCTTTGGTGTTTTTTACGCTTAAGTAGTACTTTGCTCTTCTGTGATTTCTACGCCTAAGGATACTTCATCAACAACGGTTCATTCGACTACAAAGATCCATTTAACAACACAAGTTTTCAACATGTCACAACTACCATACTCTGGCTATTTTCCTTACACTTATAATCAACAACAACAACAACAACTAAGTCCACAACATCAACAATTTAATCATCAACAACAGATTTATCAACAACAATTTAATCAACAACATACTCCACAACTTGCAGCAACTCCACAACCTCTAATGGTTCAACCACCACCAAGTCTTCAAGTACAACCTTACACTAACTTCTACAATCATCATCCATCCAGGAATACTATGAAGGAACCGGCATGGTTTGGCAAGATGTGTGAAGCTTTAAGTAGCCAACAATCAATTCATAAAGCTGGCTCACTTGATAGACCTCCAATGCTCACTCCAGGGAATTATGATCAATGGGTGATTAGGTTCTTTAGGTTTTGTGATCTAAAGAAGCCTCATGGAAAGTTCTTAAAGAAGGTCATTATGGAAGGTCCATTTCAAATGCCTACTACTGTCACACCCGCAGATCCAGATGCCAATCCACCAAGAGATGCAGTCACCAACATTGCTACTGTTGCAGACCTCACGGGTGAGAAACTCCTACACTTTGAAGCCGACGAACTTGCAATGCAATACATCCTTTTAGGACTACCAAATCCAATCCTTCGAAGTGTTGATGCTCAAAAGACTGCAAAAGCGATGTGGGAACATATTCATCTTCTTATGGAAGGCATAGCACTCAATCAGGAAGACATGGAATCCAAAATCTACTTGGCTTATGAACACTTCATGATTGAAACAGGAGAGACATTAGAGTCATATCATCATCGCTTTCCAGACATCATTAATGATTTGGACAAACACAATATCATCATGCCACGAATTGCTGTCAACACAAAGTTCCTAAGTAGTCTTGGTCCAGAATGGGAAAAGTATGTCATTTTTTTCCGTCAAGCGAAGAATATGCATCATGCTACCTACGGATTGTTGTACGATTATCTGAAGCCTCATCAAAAAGAAGTTGATAAGGAAAGGATTATCCGTGGCCAAACTGTTTCACCTTCACTTTCGGAAAATCAACAACTTGCTTTGTGGGCTCAAACAAATATTCCTACTCAACAAGCTCCTCAACCCGCTCCTCAACCAACTGCAACTATCACACCTTATGATCCGTCACAGAAACAACCTTAACAAAATCAATTTGTTCCATACAACAACAACACTACTCAAGCTCTTTACAGTGAAGCCGATGAGGACTCCGATGCCTTCGATGAATTGCAACAAGGATTTGTTATGATTGCTAAAGCATTTGGCCGTTATACAAACAAATCCAACAATCGCATTCGTTCTTCATCTAATACAAAGAATCGGTTGTGAACAATGGACGCGTTGAAGTTCAAAACCGTGGTTATGGTCGCCAGATGGGAGGAGGTCAAGGGTTAAATGCTATGGGAAGGAATCACATGGGTGCTCCGCAACAACAAAGGGCTCAAATGGTTGAACAGGGAAATGCTTAGAATGGGGTTAATGGTCTTCGAAGCTATAACTGTAATGAGAAGGGTCATCTGGCTAATGCATGTCCTAAACCGAGGACAAGAGGCAGTGCTTATTTCAAAGAGGCTTTGTTCTTGGCTCTTAAGGATGAAGCTGGTGGAACTCTTACCAACAAGGAACAGAGCTTTATGGCGGATGCAGATTCCGATGATGATATGGAGGACTTGCAGGCTAATGCAGCAGTGATGTTGATGGCAAAAATGCAAGCTCTACACGTGAGTGACACAGGCCCAGTGTATGACACCGACGGCTTGTCTCGAGTACCGAACAAACAATTATCATTAATGAATTGATATCTTCGCCAACATCTGCATCTGACATAGATCAGAGTGTTCAACATGAGCCTTCTACATCTCATTCTGATGATCATCAACTAGACACCGTAGTTATATTTGATGATCAAGATGACCTTATGGTTACCATTGATGATCAAGTTGACTCCGTGGTTATACTTGAGGATCTAAACAATGACCATGTTGAGACTCACGTTGAACAAAATGATTCTATGTTTGATCCAGAATTTGAGCTCCTGACCTTAGTTAAAGACCAAAAATCCCGAGTGGAACATTATCATGATGTCAATTCAAAACTAAAAGCAAAAAATGCACTGTTAACCAGGGATAACGATTGCTTAATTCGACAAATCGAAGTTTTCAAAACTCAAGAAAAACGGGAAAAAGGTTTTGAAGTCGCTTTTGCTAAATCTTATCAAAACGAAAAATCTTTAGAACGACAGATACGTGATCTAGCCGCATCGAAGAATGCTTTGTTGTCTCAAATAGAACAACTGAAACATGAACATAAACAACAACTTAACGCTCTTACTTTGGAAAATAAAAAAACCAAGGCTGATTTGTTAACTTGTCAAAAATAGTTCTCTGAGTACAAACAGCATTCCACGAAACGAATAGATAACTATCTTGAAGAAATTGTCGACTTACAACACAAAATCAAAGAGTTTCGAAATGTCATTTATAAACATGGTGAGTCAATCACAACTATTCAAAAGTTTACTTTTAAACCAAATCCAAATGGATACAGTCCGAATCTTGCTGATTACAAACCTAAGTTTTCAAACAGAGCATTCAAACCAAATCCTGAAGTTTACAGTGCCGAACATAGAATTGATGATTCAATTATGACTGTTGTGGAATATAATCGCATGGAGGAATTCGATGCAGATGACGAGAGTCGGTCAAAAATGGAAAATGTCGTTTATAACAAACCATTTAACTATTCAAAAGCCGTAACTTTTGTCACACAACAAGGTACTTCAAACACACCTTTGGTTGTCACACCAGTTTCTGAAGTTAGTCCCCAATACAATGGTGCACAAATTAATGGTCCTTTACCTTCACTTAGTGAAGTAAAAACTAAAGCCGAAAGTTGTCGTGTTATCAAATATTTTGACACTTTCTTATCTGACATCAAACTTTTGGAACGTGAGAGTGAATTTCAGTCTGAAATAAAAGTTGAACATTTTCACTCGCCATTGGCACGAGAACAAAGAGACATTTTTCAGAAAATAATTTTACCCCATGTCAAAAATTTGAAAAATTGTGCACTATATTGGGAAAGGGATTTTCACAAGGAACTTGGTCTCATGAAAACAGTTTTCGAGAAAACAGAAACATCAATTACAAATACTAAACGCAAAAAGAAATTATTGAGAAAAGATGTTGATCGACTCTTGAAAAACGTTATCTGTGCTGATATCAATAATCTTGTGTTATTACAATCTGTTGCATATGCATCTGATCATATCTCTGCTGATTCTGTTGAAATTGTTGAGAATACTGACAATGTGCTTCAACTCGAGTCTTCAAAAGTTGAAAATGAACGATTGTCAAACGAACTTTCCTATGCAAAACGTCGTCTTAATTGGTGTCAAAAAGATATTCACGGTCAACAACTTGCTTTTCAAAACAAAATTGCCCAGTTGCGTGCAAAATCTTCTGATCCTAAAATTGAGCAACTGGATGATCAAAACGTGTCTTTTAAGTGTCAAATCTCAAAATATGAACAAGAACTTGCAAAAGTTAAAATGGAATATAGTGTCATATTTGATTTACTCAAACAGACTCGTGATGAAGCATCCAACGAACTTGATCATTATCTTGCTTACACTAAAGAAGTCATGAATTTGTCTAGAAATCTTCGTTCTGAAAATCAAGAGCTGGTGCACACTATTTTTAAGTTAAGGGAAATGTTAGGAAAGTATGAACAAGTTCAGCCTAGCATCATTAAGAGAGTTGCACCTATAACACTTAGCAATCATGTCCCCAGAATACCTACTGACAAAACACAAGTTACTAATGTGCTTCCCTCTACTGAAACATGACTAGTTGCTCTTTTCCAAACGTCCGCACTTCACAGCCTAGGAGCAATACAAGGAAGAATAGGAAGTTGCGACCTAAGAAAAGACAAATAAAGAATGTTGAAGTAGAAGAACACCGTAGGACTTTGAATAAGACTCCAGTTGCTCCCACTTTAGATATTGCGCCCGCAAATGTAATGTAAAAAGTGTTGTAACTAATGTTGAACCTTTAAGTACTTTTGATATTCAGTTTGATGCATCTTGTGTTATTTGTCGTAAAAGTATGCGTTCTGATTGTCATGATAAATGTGTTGCTAAGGCTATCTTGTCACGTTTACGGAATCCTAAGATTCGGAATACCTCTAGGCCCACTAATGCTTCTAAGTCTGTGCTTGGTAAACCGCCTTCTTTAGATTCTAAGAAACGAATTGATGTCCCTGTAGTTCCAGTATCACCTCCAAGGATTGTTGTACCACCTAGCACATTCACTAAGACTAAAGCTAAGACTAGTTAGAGATGGCAGAAATGGATACATAATACACTAGGATTTAAATGCATGCCTAAAGTCATTGATGTGTGTATTTCTACTATAACTGCTTCGGAACCCTCTAACACTTCGGGTTCCACATCTACTTCTATTCCATATGTGTCGTCTGTGTGTAATGCAGGTGATACAGATCATCCTTTGGATTGTTGATAGCGGATGTTCCTGAAGTATGACATGCAACCTTAAACTAATATCAAACTTTGTTTCAAAGTTCATTGGCACTGTCAGATTCGGGAATGATCACTTGGCAGCTATCATGGGCTACGAAGACTATGTCAATGGCAACATTGAAATTAGCAGGGTTTATTATGTGGAAGGCCTCGGTCACAATCTATTCTTAGTTGGTCAATTATGTGATGGAGACTTGGAAGTAGCTTTCAGGGAGAAAACTTGTTTCATTCGTGATCTACAAGGAAATGATCTTATGTCTGGCCAATGCTCATCCAGTCTCTACACTATCTCAATGCAAGACATGATCGCTTCATCTCCCATTTGTTTACTCTCAAAGGCTACATCTACAAAATCTTGGCTATGGCACCGTCGTCTACCACATCTAAACTTTCAAACCATCACCAATCTTGCACGACACAAACTTGTTGAAGGTATCCCGCGATTCTGGTATTCTAAAGATCACCTATGCTCAGCTTGTGAACAAGGAAAAAGCACTCGTGCTCATTTTCCTTCAAAGGTGGAACACAGCTCTCGGCATGTGCTACATCTTCTTCACATGGATTTGTGTGGCCCGATGCGCGTGCAAACGATTAATGGCAAATGCTACATCTTGGTAATTGTTGATGACTACTCAAGATGGACTTGGGCTTACTTTCTTCGCAAGTAAAGATCAAGCTCCACCGATGATCATCACCTTTCTCACGAAAATTCAAATTCAGCTCCGGAACACCGTCAGACAAATTCAAACAGATAAAGGAACTGAATTTGTGAATCAAACTCTTCGGGAATATTATGAGAAAGTGGGAATTGAGCATCAAACATCCATTGCTCGCACACCAGAACAAAACGGCGTTGTTGAAAGACGAAACCGTACGTTAGTGGAAGCTGCCAGAACGATGTTAATCAATGTTAAACTTCCGGATTACTTGTGGGCTAAAGCTGTCTCAACTGCATGCTACACTCAGAACCGCTCAATGATTACAAAACGCCACAACAAAACACCATTTGAGCTTCTCCACAACCGTAAACCGAATCTCAAACACTTTCATGTCTTTGGATCTCTTTGCTATCCGAATAATGATCGTGATGACTTTGGAAAGCTCAAAGCTAAAGCTGACATTGGAGTTTTTATTGGATACTGTGAGAACTCTAAAGGTTACTGAATCTGGAATCGTCGTACAAAGCAGGTAATGGAAACGATTCATGCTAATTTTGATGAGCTTCTGAAATGGCTTGAGTATAATGAGCTTGGAACCCGGTCACAACCGCTAAACTTCCCCAAACCCCATCATCAACTGACACAAGCCCTCAGCTTACTCGTCAACAAATGGAAAGACTATTTGCTTCTCTGTTTAGAGACGATATTGATGAACGTGCTCCGGTGTATCCGCTGTTTCCGCCTGCCAACCCGATAATACTCCTATACCTAATACACTGCTACAACAACTTTGCGAAGCACCACCGTTGACTCTACAACAACAGTTGAAAAAAGCGCTTCCAACGAAGCAACACCAGCTGATGATGTTCTGAGTGATGTAACCCCACCTGCAGATTTTGATCCAAATGTGTTCTTTAACCCGTTCGCCAATGAAACTGCTGCACCGGATGTTGCGAAATCATCTACAAGCCATTTGAATCCTCAAAATCTGCATAATGTATATCAACATCAACCTTCCACACATCGTTGGACAAAAGACCATCCCCTTGAGAATATTATTGGCAACCCGAATCAACCAGTCATAACGAGACAACGTCTTCACACAGATGGTGAACATTGCATTTATGCACTCACTGTCTGCCAATCTGAGCCTAAAAACATTAAAGACGCAATGACAAAGGACAACTGGATTAAATCCATGCAGGAAGAACTCAACTAATTCAAACGTCTTGAAGTATGGGAACTGGTTGAAAGACCAACAGGGGTCTTCGTCATTGGTCTAAAATGGATTTGGAAAAACAAATTGGATGCTGAAGGAACCGTAATAAGAAACAAGTCACGTCTGGTAGCTAAGGGTTATAGACAGGAAGAGGGTATTGACTTTGAAGAATCATTTGCTCCGGTTGCTCGTCTTGAGGCTGTTCGGATTTTTCTGGCATTTGCTGCTCACATGAACATCACGGTCTTTCAAATGGATGTCAAAACTTCCTTTCTCAATGGAAAACTGAAGGAAACGGTTTATGTTAGCCAGCCAGAAGGATTCGTTGATCCAGAGTTCCCTAATCATGTCTACAAACTGAAGAAAGCTCTCTACGGTCTCAAACAAGCCCCTCTGGCGTGGTACGATAAGTTATCATCCTTCCTTATTGCCAATAAGTTTACCAAAGGTTCGGTCGACCCTACACTCTTTATACAATATCACGGGGCTCACATCTTAATCGTTCAAATTTATGTGGATGACATCATTTTTGGGTCAACACATTTAAAATACTCGAATGCTTTTGCAAAACTTATGACAAAACATTTTGAAATGTCAATGATGGGTGAACTCACATTCTTACTTGGAATGCAAGTTCATCAATCACCCCGTGGTATTTTCTTGAGTCAGTCCAAATATGCCCTTGAATTGTTACACAAATTTGGAATGCAAAATTGTGACACCTATGCCACACCAATGGCTCTTACCAAGAAGCTAGACGCCGATTTACATGGGAAATTGGTGGACCCTACCAAATACGGTAGTATCATTAGGTCTCTCATGTATCTAACAGCTAGCAGACCTGATATTGTCTTTGTTGTATATCTTTGCTCCGTTATATCGGCCGAGACCAATGAAACCCACCTCTCTGAGGCTAAAAGAATCCTCCGATACATCAAGGGAACCATTAATTTGGGGGTCTGGTATCCGAAGGATTCTAGTTTCGAACTAATCGCTTTTTCAGACGCTGATCACGCAGGATGCTTAGATTCACGTAAAATTACTTCAGGAGCTTTACAATTTCTTGGTGATAAACTGGTGTCATGGTAATCGAAGAAGCAGGATTGTACATCGCTGTCCTCAACCGAAGCAGAATATGTAGCCATGTCGGCGTGTTGTGCTTAAGTCATTTGGATGAGAACACAATTCAAAGACTATGGTTACGTATTTGACAGAATCCGGATGTACTGCGACAATCGGAGTGCTATTGCGATCTCGTGCAATTCAGTTCAACATTCGAAATCAAAGCACATCGATCTTCGATATCATTTCATCAAGGACCACGTGGAACAGGGTACTGTTGAATTATATTTTGTGGGAACAGAATACCAATTGGCAGATCTTCTCACCAAAGCCTTAGCTCCTGCTAGGTTTAATGAGTTGGTCCACCGGATTGGTATGCGGTGTTTGACCCATGAAGAACTGGATGAACTCTTAAAACATTCTTAAAAACCAGTCAAACACCAAACCTCTTTTGTAAATATTTTTCAAAAACAAAATACAAAAATATAAAACCTTATAAAACAACAAAAATATTCTTTTATCTATATTTCTTTTAACATGGCAAGTACATTTCTTCCGTCAACACTCAAATCTTTCAAAATTCAGTATTTTTTCGATCAAGTGTTGAGGGGGAGAAAATAAATTCTTAACTGTTTCTAAATAACCGTGTACTTGCATGTTACCTATTCCCGGTTGTTTCTTTAAATAATGGTGGTCACATTTCTGGTTTTCTGACACTCCTCGGACTAAAATTCATAAAATTTCATTATTTCTTAAGTCAAGGGGGAGTGTCGTCAAAGTTATTTCCAAATATTCTTCGTTTGGTAACCAAAATGGAGGTTAAAGGCTTTGGATGAAAATGGAAAAGGTGGAGGGACTAAACTGTCAAAATCTGAAAGTTATTTCTAACAAAAACACCTCCACCTAATTACTTCACCTCATTTATTATTCACCAACCTAAATCCCACGCATAAAAATCGTTCTTCAAATCCAGTTACTTGATCAACAATCTGTAAGTTATTCTGTGTTTATAACAAGTTTTTAAACAATGGTTTTGAATTTTTCATAAATCCAATGGTTAAAACTTAAGATATAATGATTTTTGTGTTCTAAGCATAAGCGTATGAACACACAATCAAGTTTGTGTGCTTGTAGTTGAAATGACTGTGTCAAAACGTTTTCTCAACATCAATGATTACATTTTCATCACTTAATCACACCCAGATACATGATTTGATTGATTTTGGGAATTAGGATTTATGCGTGAAGTTTGGGTATTTTCAAATGAGAACGTTTTTGGTGATAAAGATTGTTGTCATAGGTTGTTTTCAAGTTGAATTGATCAAATCTAAGCCCAGAAACTACCCAAAAACACTAATGATTCACAAACTGAAAACTAGGGTTTATGTTCATAAGAATTGGGTATTCTTGATTGGCCTTGCATTTGATGTTAAAACTTGGATAGGATAACTTACTACACCTCTAAGACCTCCCAGAATTACTTTGGTGCATTTCCTATCGCTAGATTTCATACGCGTAATTATTGAACTTTAGGGTTTAAGTCTACGCATAAGTAATCTTACGCGTAATTGTTTGAATGAGTGTTTGTGGTTAAATCTGTTATAGAATGAATGTATGAGTTAATATTGATGATATGATGATATTATTTCAGGTTTGCTACTCGTAAAAATCAGAAGGTTGTTAGACATCTACGCATAAGGATCACCTTACGCGTAGCATGTTATGCGTAAGAGAAATCTTACGCGTAGCATTTACGCGTAAGGTTCTACATAAGGGACTACGCGTATCCTGTGAAGGATATGCGTAAACAGGGACCTCTACGCATAAGGTCTACTCTTACGAGTAAGCCTTACGCGTAAGGTTTTATATGCGCTTACGCGTAAGCTCTACGCATAAGGTCCCCTTTTCCTACGCGTAATATTTCTTACACGTAAGTCAGGATCCTACGCATAAGCTTGCATATACGCGTATACCTTTTCTGTTTACGCATAAGCTTGCCATTTCTACGCCTAAGCCTTGATTAAACCTTCATTATCAATTGTTACGCGTGCAAACTTGTAAATAAATAAATCATAACATCACGAAACCAATAATGTCACCAATAAGCTTAAACGTTTAATATGTTGTGAAAAAATAAGTGATAACATGAACTTTAAAAGTTAAAGTTAACTAACTCACGAAACTTATCACGACGTCATTGGACTATTGAACAAACAAGTGACTTTGGACTCGTAACAATCATTAACATATCTCATTCAATAAGTAGACAATAAAACCATCTGTTGACTAACATTATGTCTTTCGATATGTTGGTTCTTTTGGCTAAATATATTTCAGATCACGACATGGACGCTCAAATGAATGTGGATGCACCAAATGTTCTCACCATTGCTGATATTTTCCCTAATGGCTATCCGATGAAGATTGGAAAGAACAACCTTCGTGTAGACTTTGAAACTCTCACCGCCGAGTCCTCTTGCTTGATTGCCGTGGATATTCTCAAGAATCATCCTTATCAGAACACGCTCTCAAATTCGCCATGCTACAAAGGTTCGAGATCTAGATTCATCAGTTCTGGACTTCAATGCAAATGATCAAAGGACAAAACGCTGTGACGGTGACTCTCAATGACAAACAAGTCACCATCATACCTGCAAACTTAAGGGTTGTTCTTCTCATTCCAATCATCGAGCCAACCGAACTCAATGCTACACCAACTGAACAGAATGTTCTATAGTTCCTAATCGATATTGGTTATGACGAAGCTACAGGAGTAATCACTAAGCATTCACATGTGGATCTTAAGAATATTCCTCAACCTTGGAGAACTCTCTACATCATCATCACCAAGTCGGTTTCTGGTCGTGACAGTGGCTATGAGCATCCCAAGCTCATGGAACTGCAAATCTTTTGGGCTTTGGTCAACATGGGAAGACATGATGACATTTCTCAAGAAGCTTGGCTCAAAGATCCCATATATCAGATATACAAAACTGTTGATCCAAAGAGATCTTGGACTCAATCCTGATATCCCCAAGAGACTCAATGACCCCAACAATCACGACATGTTGTATGAACCTACTCTAATGGTCAGATTCAAGGAGTCAACAACAAAGAAACAAGGTGCCGTGTGCCGGACCACCTTCTCTCGATGCAATTAAACAAACTTTACTCATACAAAAGGTATCTGGTAGCAGTTGATGAAGGTAAAGTTGGTTCTCACGATGATAAGTCTTCGGTACACCTACCGGAAAACCAGAGGTAAGAGGTAGTGCAGGGAGTGTTGCAAGCACAGAAAGTCAAAGGAAGTTCCCGAAGAGGAAACCTCCACTCAAAAGGAAAGTTCCTTCTAAGGAAGCTGTTCCTATTCGAGTACCTAAGCCTGAACCGCCAAGAAAGCTAGTGGACGAAAGCTCTGAAGATACAAAATCAGACGAAGAGATCTTCTACTCTGAAACTGCAACCGACGTTACTCAATCAGAAGCTAAACCTCCCAGTCCACCAGCTGACAAAGGTAAATGGAAGACTCCTGTGATTTAACAAGATAAGGAGAGCTCTGAAGAAGAACCAATAGATGAGCAAAAGGAATATCAAAGGAAGTTAAAGGTACTCAGACATAAACATTTTTCCGAAGCATTTGCAAAGGATCAAATGGGTGGTTCGAGGGTCGAGTGGTGGAGTTCAATCTACACCAGTTCTTGATGCGTTAATCAACCCGATAAGGGAACTGGTGCCACCACTCTTGAGCAACAACAAAAACGACCGTAGGAACCAGAAAAAGAAAAGTCTCGTGAAAGAAAAGATGATGAAGAGGCAGCTCATGCCAAAGCAGAAGAGGAAGCTAGAATTCAGGCTGAAGAAAAGACTAAAACTGGAAAAGATGACTATGATGATTTTCTTCTCAACAGTCCAATTCGTTCCGAGGAGAAAACTTCTGATCCTCCATAGGACCCAGAGTCACCTCACATCTCATCATCGGAATCATCTTCTCATTCCTCACCACCACCATCCAAAAGATCAACTGTTGGGAATTATATGTTTGAGTTGATAAGACAAAAAGAATGAAACAAGAGGGACTTAATACGACAAGAAGGAAACCTACAAAAAGATGGAGGGGCTTGCTTGCAATGGAAGTTTTATTATTTAGTCCTTATCCTCTAGTATATAAAGAGGACATAGGTGTAGGTTTTTAATTAAGTCTTCCAAGATGTAGTCGACTTAAAGGGGTGTGTGTGTCCTAGGCGTATAGTCTTGTAAACGCCTAGGTTATTAGTTTAGTTAGTAGACGTGTTCCTATAAACGTCTATATTAGAGTATTAGTTAATGGTGATGAAAACCTTGTTCAATAACAAAGTATCGATTAGTTTATTCCGCTGTGCATTATAATCTTTGTTATTGATCCCTAGCTGAGCTTATAAACGATCTTATCAATTGGTATCAGAGTGGGGAGCTCTTGATATAGGGATCTACAAGGTTTTTCGAAGAAGAAGGAAGAAAAATTCGTATTTAAAAACATTTCGTAAGGTTTCTGCAGGACTGTTTTGAAACGATCATAACTTTTTCGTTAACCGTCGGATCGTAACGAAATTTCAGGTGGATGTTCTCTATATACTCATCTAACTTTCCACCGAAGGGATTTTCGATCTGAGCTTTTATGCAAAAGATATTAACTGTCAAAGTTGGCTGCTGAAGGGTTTTTCAGAAAATTAAATTTTATGGTTTTGAGCAGATTCGAAAAAGGTTTACTCATTTTCTTTATTTTTCTAAAGTAATGAGTTACTATCAATCAGTTGTGGGGCTGAACTTGGGATATAATTTGGTATGTGTGACAACCCGTACTTTCAGGTCATTTCTCGACACAATTTATGCCTCACTATTTCAACATTTATAGTAAACTTGGTTTACTTGTTTCAAATTCGCGTAACCTTTATGGTTTAGCGGCGAATTCATGATCATAACATCACGTACATTTCATATGGACTAATATTAGTCAACATTTCATTGACATCATTTGCATCTCATTAGTTCATTCATGACATTTTATCTCACTTTTAACGCGTAATTTTTATATTAAATAAACGTTATCGCGTGAGTTATTATTTTGAATATTTAATCCGTTACTTTCAAAAATGATCCCGACATATTTTTATACTTACATTTAGTTGTAAAAACTATATTTTGTGTTTACATAGTGTTTTAAATTTATTTCGTATATAAATCGTTAAAGTTATATTATTACGACGTTTTTCCTAAAAACTACACGATAATTATATTATCACTTAAACTATGCAAGAAATATATTTTTACAATTTTTATGATCTTAATATAATTTACTTTGGTCCATTAAAATTTATTTTAACTAAAACTACTATAGTTCACAAATGTATACAAGTTACCCTAACTTATATTTCTTTTACTTACAACTACTTGCACATTTATATATACATATGCATTATAAAAAAAAAAATGTATTTCACTAAACATGATCCCCCAAAACCGGCCCTTGGGGGGGGGAGTGGTAGCTATTAATATAGTTGGTAGTTGTTTCTTTGATTGTACAAATATATACTCAAAGATTTCATTCACTCATTCAACTCTCATAATTCAACAAGTCAAGCAAAGTTTTCTTTTCTTTTTTTTTCTCTCTAAAAACCGGATTCATTCAAGGTGTTACTAAGGATCATCAAAAATTTTACAAGTTCAAGTATTACAATCTAGATTACACTCTCATTAAGGTTTTGAAATAAAAACCTAGGGTGTTTAGGTTAATCCTTGGTTCTAATCACCTCATCATATCACTTGTAAGCATCTCATATTTATTTTTCATCTTACATATTTATTTCATACTCATCTCATCATTTTTGAGCAAAAACATGCAAGACTTGTGTTGTTTATACCATTTTTACATGATTTTAGAGTTTTATATATATAAGATCATCCTATAATTATTCCCTTGTTATACTTTGGTCTTGATGATGTCTAGGAACCCATGACACCCTAAGAAGGTGTATGGTAGGATTAGATTAGTTTTGGAGTTGATTTGAAGGGATTAGAATAGGATTGTCCGAGAAAAACTATTTTCGATAAGTATATATTGTGTTCTGTCCTTGTTTCGATTTTCTGGAAAATCCGACAGTAGGCACGACTTTTTGGCCATGATATTTAGAAAATATACTTTAAAACGAATCCGTGGCCGCTTGAACGGATTAAAACGGACTTATAACGAAGGAGGAATGAATTTTTCAAGTTGACGACGAAATATATATTTTTCAGAAAATTTCAGCAACATGTTTTTGTTTATTTCGAGTCAAAAACGAGCCTTAAGCTTCACAAATTATTTCGACTTATCAAAAATATATTAGTAAACCTTGATACGAAGCTAAGGACGTATTATACGTAGAAAACGGATTTGAAACGACAAATATATGCACGTTTTCATAAAATTGCCGAAACTCACTTTTTGAACATCAATTAGCCAAAATCACTATCTTTAACCCTTAATATCTTTATGTTAGAGACCTTTTGGACGAAAACTCCTGAACTGAAACTTTTAGATATCGAAACAAACTTTCCAAAACCGTCGAGTTCGTTCTCTAACGATCGACGTACACTATTTTACGACTATTTTTCCGAAGCCATTTTTGTTAATTTCATGATATTTCCGACGACATTGTTTTGCGACGAAAAGTGGTAATTTCACCAAAAATCATTATAAAACCATTGTAGGATGACATTTTGACGTAAATACTTGTAAAGTGATTTTTGATTGGTCAAGACGTCAAACGAGTATTTTTCGACGATGAGTAATATTTTCAAAACTCGCAAATGGTATAAATAACATACGAAATGCATGCATAACATTACATTGCAACTCATTACATATCATATCATATCATTCATAATAGGTCATTTTCGAGATTCACGCTATATTTCAGTGTATCCACTTTTGTCATCGTAATCATTGCAACAGGTGAGTTTCATAGCCCCTACCTTTATACGTTTTGAATTACTTTTGGGGGAGATACATGCTCAAACTGTTTTCATTTACTTTCATAAATACTTTAAACTCTTACGGATTATCGTGAGTTTCATAGCCCCTGCTTTTACTTGTTTTCATAACTGTTTTGGGGGAGATACATGCTCGACTATTTTTATTACATTCATGACTATTTGCAAATTATATGTTTAGCCGAACTGAATGCTTAGTCATGCGTAGTAACAGTTTTGCCATACTTAGAATTTCCATATTATATTCATTGGTCTAACGGACTTGGTATATTCATTGGTCTAACGGACTTGGTATATTCATTGGTCTAACGGTCTTGGTATATTCATTGGTCTAACGGACTTGGTATATTCATTGGTCTAACGGTCTTGGTATATTCATTGAGCTAACGGTCTTGGTATATTCATGTACTAACGGACTTGGTACAATCATGGACTAACGGTTTTGGAACGATTTGAACATACACTATATACATTTTGGCAGTGGGTTGTGAACACACAGGTTGCAAGTTTTGTATGGGCGGGACTTGGAACTGAGTGGATTCACAATGCCTTTGCTGCATAAACGATTTCGATACATTGAGCCATGCACTATTATGTGAATTCATTTGACATCATGCACTTGAACATTAACTCTACATATTCTGGCAGTGGGTTGTGAACACACAGGTTGCAAGTTTTGTATTGGCGGGACTTGGGAACGAGTGGATTTACAATGCCTTTGCTACATAAACGATTTTGAAAGTCTTTACATTTCAACGATTTACAATGCCTTTGCTGCATAAACGATTTTTAAAGGCTTTACATTTCAACTCAAACTCTATGAACTCACTCAACCTTTGTGTTGACACTTTTAGCATGTTTTATCTCAGGTATCTAAGACATACACTTCATGGCATGCATTTGGACACCTCATGGAGTCGTGGTGACGACGCGTCTCACTTGGGTTTTACATACTTTAAAACATCGTTTGAATTGTAACAAACTTATTTCCGCACAAGATAATTTTCATTTGGGACCTATACTTGTAAACTCTGATTGTTTTATTAAATCAAACGATGTATTTTCCAAACGACACTTTAGGTCGTTCAATATAACTGTGATTGTGATGCTATGACAGTCAATCCCCAGGAATTCCATTCCGCTGCAAAACAGGTAATTTGGGGGTGTGACAGATTGGCATCAGAGCTTCAGTTATAGAGAACTAGGTTGCATCATTGACCCTAGACTATAACTACATTATCATAGCATCTCATCATTTCATCATAAGTACATGTTCACTTTTCATGCGATTTATACGTACATTTTTCGAGTTATTTACTTTCATTTCACATCGATTGTCACATGGATGCCTTTAATTACCCATCCCATTATCTCTTCCTCATACTCTAATGTGGAGAATGCCCTGTCATTCCCTATCACAATTTTTTTACACCGGTTGACTTAACACCAAACATCATATGAGTCGATTAGTCCAAGCATTGCATAGTTACTCCTAAATTATACATAGCCTGATCACCTATGTCTAATTCAGGAAGAATCATGCAATGAAGGGAGTAGTAGGCTTATATGAGTAAGCAATTCCGTAAATCGAGCCAAATTTTCAAAAGATTTTCTTCAAACCACTTGTTTCCAGTTTGATCCGCGTGGACAGTTCTTGTTTGATGAGTTGCAAAGATCGAGCTAGAAACAAGTTGTTACCTAAACAGATTTAGCCTAATCGTATTATGACAGTTCTTGTTTGATGAGTTGTGGGATTAAGCAAAAATCGGTTACCAAAAAGTCTTTTGAGGATTTTGCTCGGGAATGGGAAAGTTTGCCACATCAAACCCTAAAACCGAGAGACCAACCGTGAATTCAGGGGGACTGAATTCCTTTTTGGATGGGCGAATGTGACAACCCGTACTTTCAGGTCATTTCTCGACACAATTTATGCCTCACTATTTCAACATTTATAGTAAACTTGGTTTACTTGTTTCAAATTCGCGTAACCTTTATGGTTTAGCGGCGAATTCATGATCATAACATCACGTACATTTCATATGGACTAATATTAGTCAACATTTCATTGACATCATTTGCATCTCATTAGTTCATTCATGACATTTTATCTCACTTTTAACGCGTAATTTTTATATTAAATAAACGTTATCGCCTGAGTTATTATTTTGAATATTTAATCCGTTACTTTCAAAAATGATCCCGACATATTTTTATACTTACATTTAGTTGTAAAAACTATATTTTGTGTTTACATAGTGTTTTAAATTTATTTCGTATATAAATCGTTAAAGTTATATTATTACGCGTTTTCTAAAACTACACGATAATTATATTATCACTTAAACTATGCAAGAAATATATTTTTACAATTTTTATGATCTTAATATAATTTACTTTGGTCCATTAAAATTTATTTTAACTAAAACTACTATAGTTCACAAATGTATACAAGTTACCCTAACTTATATTTCTTTTACTTACAACTACTTGCACATTTATATATACATATGCATTATAAAAAAAATATATATATTGAGGAAACATAATCCCCCAAAACCGGCCCTTGGGGGGGAGAGTGGTAGCTATTAATATAGTTGGTAGTTGTTTCTTTGATTGTACAAATATATACTCAAAGATTTCATTCACTCATTCAACTCTCATAATTCAACAAGTCAAGCAAAGTTTTCTTTTCTTTTTTTTTTCTCTCTAAAAACCGGATTCATTCAAGGTGTTACTAAGGATCATCAAAAATTTTACAAGTTCAAGTATTACAATCTAGATTACACTCTCATTAAGGTTTTGAAATAAAAACCTAGGGTGTTTAGGTTAATCCTTGGTTCTAATCACCTCATCATATCACTTGTAAGCATCTCATATTTATTTTTCATCTTACATATTCATTTCATACTCATCTCATCATTTTTGAGCAAAAACATGCAAGACTTGTGTTGTTTATACCATTTTTACATGATTTTAGAGTTTTATATATATAAGATCATCCTATAATTATTCCCTTGTTATACTTTGGTCTTGATGATGTCTAGGAACCCATGACACCCTAAGAAGGTGTATGGTAGGATTAGATTAGTTTTGGAGTTGATTTGAAGGGATTAGAATAGGATTGTCGAGAAAACTATTTTCGATAAGTATATATTGTGTTCTGTCCTTGTTTCGATTTTCTGGAAAATCCGACAGTAGGCACGACTTTTGGCCATGATATTTAGAAAATATACTTTAAAACGAATCCGTGGCCGCTTGAACGGTTAAAAACGGACTTATAACGAAGGAGGAATGAATTTTTAAAGTTTGGCGACGAAATATATTATTTTCAGAAAATTTCAGCAACATGTTTTTGTTTATTTCGAGTCAAAAACGAGCCTTAAGCTTCACAAATTATTTCGACTTATCAAAAATATATTAGTAAACCTTGATACGAAGCTAAGGACGTATTATATGTAGAAAACGGATTTGAAACGACAAATATATACACGTTTTCATAAAATTGCGAAACTCACTTTTGAACATCAATTAGCCAAAATCACTATCTTTAACCCTTAATATCTTTATGTTAGAGACCTTTGGGCGAAAACTCCTGAATGAAACTTTTAGATATCGAAACAAACTTTCCAAAACCGTCGAGTTCGTTCTCTAACGATCGACGTACACTATTTTACGACTAGTTTTCCAAAGCCATTTTGTTAATTTCATGATTTTTCCGACGACATTGTTTTGCGACGAAAAGTGGTAATTTCACCATAAATCATTATAAAACCATTGTAGGATGACATTTTGTCGTAAATACTTGTAAAGTGATTTTTGATTGGTCAAGCGTCAAGAGTATTTTTCGACGATAAGTAATATTTTCAAAACTCGCAAATGGTATAAATAACATCTGAAATGCATGCATAACATTACATTGCAACTCATTACATATCATATCATATCATTCATAATAGGTCATTTTCGAGATTCACGCTATATTTCAGTGTATCCACTTTTGTCATCGTAATCATTGCAACAGGTGAGTTTCATAGCCCCTACCTTTATACGTTTTGAATTACTTTTGGGGGAGATACATGCTCAAACTGTTTTCATTTACTTTCATAAATACTTTAAACTCTTACGGATTATCGTGAGTTTCATAGCCCCTGCTTTTACTTGTTTTCATAACTGTTTTGGGGGAGATACATGCTCGACTATTTTTATTACATTCATGACTATTTGCAAATTATATGTTTAGCCGAACTGAATTCTTAGTCATGCGTAGTACTTGATTTTGCCATACTTAGAATTTCCATATTATATTCATTGGTCTAACGGACTTGGTATATTCATTGGTCTAACGGACTTGGTATATTCATTGGTCTAACGGTCTTGGTATATTCATTGGTCTAACGGTCTTGGTATATTCATTGAGCTAACGGTCTTGGTATATTCATTGAGCTAACGGTCTTGGTATATTCATGTACTAACGGACTTGGTACAATCATGGACTAACGGTCTTGGAACGATTTGAACATAAACTATACACATTTTGGCAGTGGGTTGTGAACACACAGGTTGCAAGTTTTGTATGGGCGGGACTTGGAACTGAGTGTATTCACAATGCCTTTTTGCATAAAGCGATTTCGATACATTGAGCCATGCACTATTATGTGAATTCATTTGACATCATGCACTTGAACATTAACTCTACATATTCTGGCAGTGGGTTGTGAACACACAGGTTGCAAGTTTTGTATGGGCGGGACTTGGAACTGAGTGGATTTACAATGCCTTTGCTACATAAACGATTTTGAAAGTCTTTACATTTCAACAATTTACAATGCCTTTCTTTGCATAAAGCGATTTTTAAAGGCTTTACATTTCAACTCAAACTCTATGAACTCACTCAACCTTTGTGTTGACACTTTTAGCATGTTTTATCTCCGGTATCTAAGGCATACACTTCATGGCATGCATTTGGACACCTCATGGAGTCGTGGTGACGACGCGTCTCACTTGGGTTTTACATACTTTAAAACATCGTTTGAATTGTAACAAACTTATTTCCGCACAAGATAATTTTCATTTGGGACCTATACTTGTAAACTCTGATTGTTTTATTAAATCAAACGATGTATTTTCCAAACGACACTTTAGGTCGTTCAATATAACTGTGATTGTGATGCTATGACAGTCAATCCCCAGGAATTCCATTCCGCTGCAAAACAGGTAATTTGGGGGTGTGACAGTATGATGAGGTGCATGGTTGTTACAGTGGTAATTAACTCTGATTGGTCAATCTTATTATGCTTATCACGTGAACACGCAAGGGGATCCATGTATTTTTGACTATCACGTTAATGGCTGAATTTTTGGGACCCACGAATTTTTTCTTGATTGGCGTCACATGGGATTATTTTATATTGAATGTTTGTTTATTGGTGGTCCACACATGGTCTCGTATTGGTTGATACTTATATGGTACATGCATGATATTAATTAACTGTTGGTGTTTTGCTTGGTCAAAGAATTAATGTGACAGTGATGGGTTAATTTTCGGTTGCAGTTAATATTGTTTGTGGTAAGTGATCAGATGGGTTAATGCAAAGTACTGCTTGCTCGAAGATTTTATTAAAAGTACTGTTACTCATTCAAGGTACTGCTCATTATTATTCAAAGTACTGATCGGTGTTTTTGAAAGTACTGCTTATGATTTTTCAAAGTACTGCTGCAACGTACTGCTTGTTATGAAAGTACTGCAGTTTATACGAAAGTACTGCTGAATGGATGAAAGTACTGCTCCTTCTCAAAGTACTGCTCAAGGTTTTTACATGGTGAACTTTATTTGGATTGGCAGTATAATGGTTTATTACGAGGAGATTTGGAATTAAGGGGAAGTCGAGCATAATAAGTGTTTTGGTTTTTGGCGACACACACAAGATTTTTGTTCACACACACAAGGAGTTTGGTTTTTGTTCTTAAAAGGATTTAAAAAAAGCTCGTTTTGGAGATTTATTGAAGAATTGATTACGAAGAGGATTATTTATCACTTATTTGAAAGTGAAGTGGAATTACTTGGTTTGTGTTCTTATTATATAAGACTTGCAAAATCTAGTTTTCATAGGTCAAGAGGGTGGATGGATGAAGACCTAGTAAACTATCACTTAAAGGAGTTACATTGTAGTGCTCAGTGTCTCATACTAGTTGAGGATTCTTGTCAAGGGATTGCGGTCTACTTATATTTGGTTTCGTATAAGTATGGAGTTCCGTGGATAGTACAAGATTTAAGACACAAGTTTGGGAAATTTTACTTCTTCATCAAATTAAGTTATATTTGGTTTCTTCATAGTAATCATTACATAAAGCCTACAGATTTTGAAGAATCATTGATGTACATGTATCAGTCAAGGGGAAGTGTTTGATTTTTACTATTGTTGATCATTATTACTACTGCTAGTTGAAGTTTTCTACTGTTTTGGATCCATTTTTCCTATATGCATAATGGTGGGTGATTTGAAGCATTGGATGGCTTAGATTGGAAGTATGATATTGGTTCATGGTGGTCAAGATCATTATTTGCATACGTTCCCTATTTAGATAATAACAAAAAGGGGAAGAGATGTTTGAGTGACATGGCATGGATTAAGGGGAAGACAAAGGAAGACATACTTGTTCCATTCATGGTGAGATCCCTGATCTCAATTTCTCTACTTCGTCTAGGGAAGTTCGTTCAAGAATGGTTTTGTCATTATCAACTAGGGGAAGATTGTTGGGAATTATATGTTTGAGTTGATAAGACAAAAAGAATGAAACAAGAGGGACTTAATACGACAAGAAGGAAACCTACAAAAAGATGGAGGGGCTTGCTTGCAATGGAAGTTTTATTATTTAGTCCTTATCCTCTAGTATATAAAGAGGACATAGGTGTAGGTTTTTAATTAAGTCTTCCAAGATGTAGTCGACTTAAAGGGGTGTGTGTGTCCTAGGCGTATAGTCTTGTAAACGCCTAGGTTATTAGTTTAGTTAGTAGACGTGTTCCTATAAACGTCTATATTAGAGTATTAGTTAATGGTGATGAAAACCTTGTTCAATAACAAAGTATCGATTAGTTTATTCCGCTGTGCATTATAATCTTTGTTATTGATCCCTAGCTGAGCTTATAAACGATCTTATCAATTGATCCCACTTGTTGGATCGATATACTTTAATCAAACTAACTTAACTAGCTTGTTAAGGTTTAATAACCTCGGATAAATCCTAAGTTATTAACAAAGAAACACTGAGCAATCTTTATTAAGTACGCGGAATTTACTTAACAAAGCTAAGAAGAATAACCTTTTATTATAAGCTCTAAATATACTTATTATGCAGATACTCTAATACAACTCTAAGATAATCGAACTTTTCTCTAAAACACTAATTCGTAAACTCTAAAACTCTTTTTCTGAAAATCATACCTCTAATGCCAATCTAGGAGTCCTTTTATAGACTCAAGGATATCCTAGTCGGTTTACAATTGATAACCTTGTACGACAAGTAATCTAAACATAGAATACAATTCTTTCCATAAACGAATATAACAGTTCTTTGGTTCTTGCAGTACTTTGACTTCATATTGCAGTACTTTGACTTTTTTTCTTTAAAGTACTTTGAGTCTTTGACTTCTTCCAGTGCTTTCTTTACAGTACTTTCATATCTTCAATACTTTGATATCTTCAGCACTTTCATATCCCAACAATCCTCCCCTAACTTGAATTCTACTTGTTTGACTTCAAGTTCCTTTGTGAATATATCTTTAACAGCTTCATCTTTTAAAAACGGATTGTTTCTTAGTCTTTTAGCTTTTATCTCCTGTAACATCTTTCTTGTCAAAGTATCTCTTAGAATTGTTCTCTTTACCGCAGCATCCAGCAAGCTCTATCTTTTTCAGCAACACAAAGAACATATGACAATTTGTACATTTAATTCAGTTTAAGTTGCATACTATTCTCATCACTTTCAAGTGAATCATAGAAAAATTAATGGATTTAGATCTCTTTACCAAAGCCATTATCTCTGGAGTAGCCAAATGTTTTTGTGTGTAAGACCATGGTACATTGATAACCATATGATTTTTAGCAAACCACCAGCCTATCAACGATTTGTTTTGTCTTTACCAAAAGTTTACCCTTCTCGACTAGTTAGTTCTTCTATCTAATGGTGAACTAATTACCAATAATGGTTTTTCCACTGCCTTTACCACAAGCCATTTTCTTGTGGCTAGCCAACTCTTCACATTACTGATATGGTGAGTTGAATACCATCCAACTTATTAGCAAGTTGTCAACTAAAAGCGGATTTGATATATCTTTACCAGAGCCTTTTGCTCATGGATTAGTCAATCCTTTTGTAACCATGGTGGATTGATAACCTATTGATGTTATCATCACAAAAACCATTTATTAAACCTTTATTTCAAAATATTTATTACTTAGCAACAAGGTTTCTTCTAAAATTCATTAAGCTGGTTTATTCACAAACAAGTACTTTAATAAAAGTATTGTCCTATCACGTGATACTTTGAATAAAAGTACGATATATCAAAAAGTATTTATTCAAATAAAATTCATACCGTTATTGATCATTCTCAGAATGGTAGTCCATTTATAAACAAGTTGATAACCATGCAAGCAGTTTCATTATCCTCTTCTACTTTCAATCCATGCTCTAGCATTCTTCTCATGAGCTCAACTGTGAGAGGGTATCTTCTTTTTGCAAACATGTGTATCATTGTTCCATTTTCCGCCTAAAACATGAACTCCATTCTTCAAAGAATCTCCAAGAACTATTTCCCAGCTTTCTTGATTCTTCCAGATATCAAGGCTCTTCTTCAGTTTCCATAGAAGTTATGAGATCACCATAAAACCAAACCAACCTTCCAATGGATTATTTTCATAGTAAGCCTTCACAACATGATATAAGTAGAATAGGTCTACTCTATCTATAATATGCAGTAAATCCCATAGCCTTTTTGAAAACTTTGAAGCTTTCATCTTCTTTATGAAAAACATGTAATCTCCATTCTTGGATTTCACAACTTTAAAAACACCGATCTTTGATCTGTTCATCTTCATGTCATCATCTTCCTTTGTATAATCAAAATCTACCATTCTGAGATAATTCTTCAATTCATCTCTAGTCTCAGATATTAATTCAACCTTTTCTCTGAAAACTAAAAATCTGAATCTCAGTTTTCTTTTTCTCTTTAAGCTCTTCTTCCTTTCGAGATTGGCCAAATGAGCTTCTTCTAAAGTCTTTAATATCGCCATCACTTTCTTATAAGTCTGCTGTTTCAAGATCATAGAGTCTTTTCATATCAACATAGTTTAACTTCTGAAACCTTATATCCTCGACTTTTTAAATAAGCCATCATAGCATTCTTGTCCTTAGCTAAATTAGGTCTTCTTGGCATATATCTAACAGTGTAGGAGATCAGAAGGTTCGAAGCTTCGCATCTAATTTATCTTGCACCTTTTGAGTCAGTCTATTCTATTTCGAGCTTCCTGTTCTTTTCTATCTTGAGCATCTAACTCTTCTTGAACTTTTCTAGCTGCAGCTTCATTCCTAGCAACTTCTATTGCTCTAAGTTCTCAAAGTGAGTTTCTTTTTCTTTGTTTCAACCAGAATACCTTTCCCTTTATCTTTTGGATCAATTGCAGGTTGAGATGTTCTTGGTTGTTCTTCTTCTTGTACATCTCTAATAGTAACTCCTCCTCTTGGTTGTGACAATTCTAATATTGTAGCAATTAATTCATCATCACTTGCAGAATGAATAGGTTTGAATGTAGCTTTCTCCTCTTCTTCTATAACAATTGTAGAAGGACCAGCATCTTCTTCAAAATTCAATACCCTTGGTGTTATTACTTCTTGCCTAGATGTATCATGAAAAATATTACTTTGATGTTCGCATCTTGATCATCAGTAACATTCTTGAACATCAGTATTTGAACATCAGCTACTTTGAACATCAGTACCTTGAACTTGCACTTCTTCCTCGAATCCGAAATAATCTTTCTGCTCAAAGCACTTTACAGATGCTTTCTTCTTTGCAACATCTTCTTTCAAATTTTCCTTTTCTAAATTCCTCCCCAAGTTGACAGAAGATGATTTAGGAACCTTCTTTCGTTTTAATTCCTTTCGAAGTTGTTTACGACGTTTGTTTATAAGCTCAGCTAGGGATTAATAACAAAGATAATAAGCTCTAGTACTGATCGTTTTGACCCAGAGGATATATGTGATAACATCCCATCCAAAATAAGTTTGGAAAAATTAAACACTCTGTCAGTAGCTAGTCCAACCACTGCAGATGCTATATTAGACCCAAACTGCCCCCAAGAAGTACTTTTAGAACTTATGCAATGAAGCAGTACATGAATCAAGAACTTCCATTGAGGACAAAATAATGCTTTCTTGAATGTTTGTTCTGTTAAAGATCCTTCATAACCAAGATTCCTAAAAGTATCCCAAATCAGTTGCTTGTCAAATCGAATAGCCCCATCTTCATCTCCAAATAATAAATCTTCGCGAATAGAGGCTTCTGTAATCTTGATAGTCCGTCTATCCACAACTGTAGATCTAATATAATATTCATCCTCCTCCATGTTATCTCTAGCATTAGCCCAAAATTCTTGAATCCATGGTTCAAGAATATCCGGTTCAACTAAAGAGCATAACTAATAGGCGACCCAGTAAGATAATCAACAATATCATAAAAAGCCATATTCGCCTTAGTCTTGTCCAAATTAGCCACCATATTGTGCTTTGAAACAGTTAAACGATTCACCATTGTTGAATAAGTGAGCACAGTAAAGATTTTATCGAAGAATAAAGAGATGGTGATTGGAGATAAGTATGGAAAAGATGTAAAGTAATAATATGAGAGGGAAAATCGGGAAGTAGTTATTTATAGGTAGGATTTGAAAAATCACAGCCTATACTAACAAAGTTACCGTTATTATCAATTACCCATCAGTATTACCGTTGGAACAGTACTTTAATATACAAACAAGACTTTCCACATAAGCAGTACTTTCCCAAGCAGTACTTTCCAAGCAGTACTTTCAGGAAAAACAGTACTTTGCCAAATTCCTTCATATAAACTAAGTATAAACAAGCATCCTCCCCTCAAGTAATACACATGACTATACTAACACCTTATAGTCCTCCCCTTAAACATAGCTTAGTAGTTAATCATTCCAATGCTCACGACCAAGTGATTGAATCGTGACACATCAAAACCTTTTGTGAGTAAATCAGCTACATTGTCATCCGTGTGAACCTTAACAACATTGATGAGCCTATGCTCATAACAATCTCGGATAAAGTGATGCCTAATCTGAATATGCTTTGTCTTGGAATGATACACAGGATTCTTCACAATACAAATTGTACTCTCATTATCAATATTGATAGGAGTATTCTTGAAATTGAACCCATAGTCCAAGAGTTGATTTTGCATCCACAAAACTTAACCACAACAACTTGCAGCAGCTACATATTCAGCTTCAGTAGATGATGTTGCTGCAATTGTCCGCTTTTTGCATTGCCAGGAGACTAGCCTTCTTCCAAGATATTGGCATCCACCAGTTGTGGATCTTCTATCATAATTATCACCTGCATAGTCACTATCTGAAAAAGCTTCCAAGTGAAAAGGTGACTCTTTAGGATACCACAACCCCAACTTAGGTTGTTGTTTCAAATAACAGAAAATTCTTTTTACTGCATTCATGTGAGAGATCTTTGGTGAGACTTGATATCTTGCACATAGACAAACTGCAAACATGATATCAGCCCGGATGCAGTGAAGATATATAAGAGAGCCAATCATTGATCTATAAAGCTTGACTTCAACAAGGTGTCCATCTTCATCTTTGCCCAAGGAATTGATAGATTTAATAGGTGTAGTAATAGCCTTCATATCATCAAAATTGAATTTCTTAAGTATGTCAGGAACATACTTGTCTTGACTGATAAAAATACCTTCCTTTGACTGCTTAACCTGAAGTCCTAAAAGAAAGTCAACTCTCCCATTGAACTCATTTGAAATTCTTTCTGCATCAGCCGCTCAAACTCCTTAACCATGGACTGTTTGGTAGCCCCAAAGATGATATCATCAACATAAACTTGAACTAACATGATATCTTTCTTGTCTCTCTTGATAAACAAAGTCTTGTCAATAGCGCCCCTTCTATATCCATGTTGCAATAAGAATGTGGAGAGTCTCTCATACCAAGCTCTAGGTGCCTGATGAAGGCCATAAAGAGCCTTAACAACCTTGTAGACTTTGTTTGGATGTTTAGGATCTTCAAAACCAGGAGGTTGTTTGACATAAACTTCCTCTCTAATCTTGCCATATAAAAAGGCACTTTTGACATCCATCTCGTAAACTTGAAAGCCCATATAAGAAGCAAAAGCAAGAAATATTCTAATAGCTTCTATTCTTACTACAGGAGCAAATAACTCATCATAATCTACCCCTTCCTCCTGTCTATAACCCTTAGCAACTAACCTTGCCTTGTTTTTGATAACATTACCTCTTTCATCTCTTTTAATTCTAAAACCCACCTGTTCCAATGACTCTCTTCCCATCCGAAGATCACATAAAACCCAAAACTCTTGAAGTTTAAATTGAAGAAGTTCTTCCTGCATAGCTTCAACCCAGCTTTCTTTAGTCAAATCTTGAGCAATATTCTTGGGTTCCTCTTGAGAGATAAAACAAGTAAATAGACAAGTTTGATGGTCCTTATGATTTAGCCTGTTTTGTTTATACACAAAGCTAAGTAAAGCATTGTGAGATGTAGAGAAAGTCTTAGCTCTGTGTCTAGTCATTACTCCAGAAGTAGAAGGACCAATGATTTGATCAGAAGGACGATCCTTATGAGTTCTTAAGTTTGGAGACTGTGGAACTTCATAATTATCCTCTAAATTAGTAACATCAGCACCTTCATTGGAATTTGGGAAAATACCTTCATCTTCAAATTCATCATCAGTATCTTCTAATCCAGGCATGGTAGGATCATTCAGATCAGCTAAAGTACTGTCAATAGGAGCAGCAGTACTTTGTACAAAAGTACTGTCCAAAGTACTGTAAGAGTACTCTGCAGTCTTGTTCTTCTTCTTTGCCTCTTCATAAGCTCTCCTTTGCTCATCTGTAAGAATGTGCTAAAACATCTTGAAGAAGCATCTGATTAAGTTCCTCTTGAATAGATTGATCCTCAGCAGTTAAAGAAGATTCTGGACAACAGTACTTTGTTTTGGAACTTCAGTACTTTGTTTTGGACTAACAGGATCTTCATCAGGAACAGCATCAGGTCTAATATGAACTCCATGAACCACATATTGTAAATCTTCACTGTGCACTGGTTGATTTTCTTCTCTAACAGGTACATAGTTCATAGATGAGTTAAAACTCTCAAGATCAAACATCCAATCAGGACCTTTACCTTTCTCATTGGCTTGATCTTCTAAAAACTCAACATGAAGACAATCTTGAACCTTCTTAGTAACTTTGTTGTATACTCTAAAGCCCTTACTGGTAGTGCAATAACCCAATAAATATCCTTCTTCTGACTTGCCATCAAACTTCCCCAGATTATCAATAGTGTTTAAAATAGTAAGAGGGCATCCAAAAGGTTTCATAAAACGAATGTTGGGTTTAGTGCCCATCAGCAATTCATAAGGTGTCTTCATCTGTGGTTTAGTGACTGAGACTCTGTTAAGTACATAACAAGCAGTACTTACAGCTTCTGCCCAGAACTGAATAGGTAGATGAGAATCTGCTAACATTGTTCTTGCTGCTTCAATCAAAGTTCTATTCTTCCTTTCTCGCAACACCATTTGTTGTGGTGTTCTTGCAATACTAAACTCCCTTTTTATGCCTTTGTTTGCACAAAATTCATCCATAAGTTTGTTCTTGAATTCAGTCCCATTGTTACATCTAATACCTCTAACCTTGAGTCTCAATTGGTTTTCAAGAGCAATAATCAGTGTCTGGATAGCATCAAAAGTATCATCTTTAAAACCTAAAAAGAAAACCCAACTGAATCTACTACAATCATCAGTAACAACCAAAGTACTTTTTCTTATTTAAACTTGCCACGAGACAGGTCCAAATAAATCCATATGTAACAGACTCCAATGGTTCTCTAATAGTCTCTCCTCAAGCTTCTTGCAGGAAGCTTTGTGTTGTTTACCCTTCTTGCATGCCAAACATGATTGATCATTCTTGTAAGTCTTTGAAGGTAAACCTCTAACTAAATTGCCTTTCACCAGTTTGTTGATGTTCTTGAAATTAACATGGCCCAATCTTCTATGCCATTGATGTGCCTCTTCAGATGTTGCTTTAGCCACCAAACATGTGGCTCTGCCATAAGAATGTAGACTCTTCATGTCTAAACTATACACATCATTTGTCCTTGGTACTCTAAGTACTACCAAGTCATCATCAACAGGTTTAAAGTCAGAGGAAAGGATGAGACATTCTGTGTCAGTGAATAACACAGGATGTTGTTTATCACAAATTTGAGAGACTGACAACAAGTTGAACTTAAGCTCCTTCACATATCTGACATTCTCAAAATCGATTCTTCCAGCTTTAATTGTTCCTTTCCCAGTAATCCTTCCTCCATTGGGATCATTCCCAAATGCAACTTTTCCTCCACTAATCTTCCTAAAATCAGACATGATCTCTTTGTCTCCGGTCATACTTCCAGAGCAACCACTATCCACAATAAGATGATCTTTAAGCTCCTCTTCTGGGTTGCCCTGCACATAAAGAAAAGAGTTAGAAACTTTTAGGAACCCAAGCCATTACTGACTTGTGTTTCCCTTGTGGAGTTACAAACTCAAATTCTTTGAGAATGTAATTCCCACTATCTTTCAAATGATGATCCAAAATTATCTTTTGATTTTTAGCATGTGGATTTTCAAAACTTTCTGGTTTTTCAACATAAATCTCTTTCACCATATTTTTAGCATTTTCTTGTGTCACACAAACATCTGATTCACTTTTTGTTGAACGTACTGTTTGTCCCTCTGCAGTACTTTCCCTTTTAACCCATTCTTTTTAACACTTGGTTCCTCTGATCTAAATCTCCAATGTGAATTGGAATACCTTCTAGGTTGATAGTGAGATTGGCTAGAATTTCTATACCAAGTATTGTGATCAGTCTTGTTTTGTCCGAAGCAGTACTTTGTGAAAGTATCTTGGGCCAGAGTTAACGAGTACTTTGGAAAGTACTGTGAGATACTGAAGGTTTTGAAAAAGGTTTTCGCTGGTGTGGGTATTTATGATCTGATGAGAAATTTCTGTGATTGACCCTATTTGAATTATTCCAAACTGGTTTGTGCTCGCTAGGTTTCTGGTTGGATCGTTCTTTGGAAATTTTCTAAGGTATTTTGAGTGATGTTCACAATCCTTAATTAGATGAGTAGGACTGAAACACACAAACACAGTTTCGACCCATACTGTCAAAGTGACATCTTCTATGTCTATGCCCAAAATTATTTTGCCTTCTTTGTGAGTGATTAAACCTGTTTTGACCAAAATTATCCCAAAAAGGTTTAGCAGTACTGTTTTGAAAAGGTTTTGAAGAAGGTACTGCTTGTGGAGCAGTACTTTGATTTAAAGATACTGCTGGATTTTGAACACCGTTTTCAACAGATTCTTTGGGTTTTTCAGACCTAGATTTAGCAACTAGCTTTTTCCTAAACTCTAGACTGTCTACTCCAAAACGAGAAACATCAGGCCTAAGGGGTTGATGAATGCCAGTAGGATGTGGAACAGCATGATAATCATTAGGTTTCTTATATGCAGGAGGTGAGTGACTTATTGAACCATCATTACTAGATGTATCTACATAATTAATGAGTTCTTCATCACTAGTGGTTATATCCTCATACTCACCTTCATCCCGATTACTAGATTGGTTTTCTTCTATCTTACTAAAATCCATACCAAAACCTAATCCAGTTTCAAGATAAGCTCTTTGCTGTTTTTGAACATATGAAACATGTGCACGACCAGCTTCACCCCAAGCAGCAAACTTAGCTAACAAATCATCTCTTTCCTTAGTTAATTTCTCAATTTCAGCAATTTTACAGTTTAATTTCCATTCACTAAGCTTTAACTAGTAATCCTGTTGTGCATATTTTTCAGCCCAAGCTACTTCATTAGTTTCATGTGCTAAAATTTTGTCTTCCATAGATTCTAAGGTTATTTGATAACCTGCTACCTCAGACCTAGCCTTAACACAATTATCTCTCTCAATCACATAACTGCTAAGCAATTTATGATAAAAATCATAGCAATTTGAGCATACCTCAGAGATAGGAGATTGATTTGGTGAAGTAGCCACCAATGCTAGTTGAACAAGATCATCTTCACTTTCCTTGCTCCAGTCAAATCCTCCAAAGCCATCATCAGATTCCAAAAAAGCATGTTCAAGTTCTTCAGCAAAAACAGTGCTGCAATCCAATGCTTCTACTGAATCTTTAATTTCTTCTTCCATGCTACCATGCAATAAGTTACTGGTTCATCATCAAACTCTTCACTCCAGTCAACTTCCGATAACTTCTCTTGAGCAACCAAAGCCTTTGTTTCAGTAATGGGAATTTCCATAAGCTCAAGTTTTGGCTTTTCAGATGTCCTGTTTGCTTGATACTTAGCAAACCTGCACTCCCTTGCAAAGTGACCGGTCTTTTGACAATTGAAGCATTCAATTTTAGATTTGTCAAAAGTTATGCCCTGTTTTGGTTTGAAATCAATGCTTTTCCTGTCTTCTTCATGTACTTTTTGATTCTTGCAGTGATCATAGCAACTTGCCACCTGATATCAATTTCTTCAAGTGCATCTTCTTCAATCTGTGCTAGATCTTCTTCATAAGTGACAGGTAAACTAGCTTGTTGTGCAAAGAAGGAGCACATAACTTCATCCGAGGCCATAGTGGTAGTTGGTGGGGCCTGTTGAACATATGAGGGGGTGTATAGACATCAGTACTTTGAGAAACAGTACTTTGAGGAGAAGCAGTACTTTTTGAAGTACGGCCTTCATTTCGAGATGATAGAAAGGCAATACTGTGAGACTTAGAACTTGTTTGACCACTCATCTCATGCTCATACACCTTAAGTTGATGATATAGATCATCAAAGTCCATGACATCCAAACCTTGTTGTCCTCTGATCATTGTAGCAATCACATGCCATGAAGATGGCAAACTCCTTAGAAATTTCAAATTAGCATCTTCAACTGATACTCGCCTTGTATAGCTCCAACATGTTCAGTAGATTCTGAAACCTATCATATGCAGCATCAAGACTCTCTCTTTCACCAACTGTGAAAGTTTCAAACTGTTGCTTTAGCAAATTTCTGTGCATTTTTTTAGAGGCCTCATTCCCTCCAAATCGGTCTTGAGAGCGCCCAGCTGCTTAGCATCTTTAGCATCATGAAATTTGAGAAGATGTCCATCTGGAATGGCAGATAAGAGAATATTGAGTGCCTTCTCTTGATTCCTTAAGGTTGCTGCTGGTAATAATGGTTTAGGTGCCTTTGGTTGTCCAGGAATATCAATTGGGTCTGCTACAACTTCATTCCCATTCACAATAACATTCCAAAGAGCATGGTCTGTAATGGCAATGTACTGCCTCATCTTCATGCACCCGAGATCATATTCTCCCTTCTTGATTATTGGAATTCTGAGTGAGGTGATTTAGGGTGGTGGAACAGCATTTCACGACATCTTGAATATAGTTGAAGTAGGGTTTCTTCCTAGTCCGAGTTTCCACACAAGCTCTGATACCACTTGTTGGATCGATATACTTTAATCAAACTAACTTAACTAGCTTGTTTAGGTTTAATAACCTCGGATAAATCCTAAGTTATTAACAAAGAAACACCGAGCAATCTTTATTAAGTACGCGGAATTTACTTAACAAAGCTAAGAAGAATAACCTTTAATTATAAACTCTAAATCGCTTATTATGCGATACTCTAATACAACTCTAAGATAATCGAACTTTTCTCTAAAACACTAATTCGTAAACTCTAAAACTCTTTTTTCTAAAATCGTACCTCTAATGCCAATCTAGGAGTCCTTTTATAGACTCAGGATATCCTAGTCGGTTTACAATTGATAACCTTGTACGACAAGTAATCTAAACATAGAATACAATTCTTTCCATAAACGAATATAACTGTTCTTTTGTTCTTGCAGTACTTTGACTTCATATTGCAGTACTTTGACTTTGTCTTTAACAGTACTTTGAGTCTTTGACTTCTTCCAGTACTTTGCAGCTTACAGTACTTTCATATCTTCATTACTTTGATATCTTCAGCACTTTCATATCCCAACATCAACCAAATCCACCTCCAAATCTGTGAAGAAACCAACAGACTCTTGGTTATCCTGGGCTAAAACAAGGATTGTTAAGGCTGCCAAGCAAGCACGGAAGAAGGATGTTACCAACAAAAAGTTGAATCAACTTGCCGACAGAATCAACTTTCTTCAAGACGGGATAAACGAGTTGTTGACTGAAAGGGAACAAATCCAGCAGTTTATCAAAGGAGGTTTCCAAAAGGAATTGGAGAAGACGACAAGAGAATATACTCACAAGTTTCTTCTCGATACTGTCCCAGGTGTGACTAGAGAAGTATTCTACAGACAACTTACTCCAAACATCGTCGCATTGGTTAAAAATATAATGGCCAAAGAATCTGACCTTTCTGAAACTGAGTTAATCGCTAAATTGGTGATGCAAATGTCAAAAAGAGTTGGAACCTTCACTTTGGATGAAGCTAAGTTTTTTGAGACTCCATTAGATTATCAACTCAGGACTTCATGCAAAGAATCAGCAAGTCAACCAAAACGACCAAGAGATGACGATGATAAGGACAAGGATTCTGCACCTAAACGTCCAAAGAAATCTGGTGAATCTTCCTCAATGCCATCTCCACCCCGAAGGACCTCACCACCAAGAAGATCTCCTCCTCGCTCTGCTACTAAAAAACCTCAGGATTCTGAGTTACCACCCCAGACTCAGAAAACCGGTGATCACTTTGAGTATACGGGTGGTGACGATGAGGAAATCCCTGAGCTCCAACAACAACCTATCTCTCCCAGCACAACAAAGGAACCAGCATCCTCCTCTAGGCCTAAGAAGAAGAAGAAGAAGAAGACGACTAAGGCCGATGTCGTTTCATGGCTAGATGACAATGACACCGAATACGAATGGTTTCCCACACTTGTTGCTGCTACACCCGCCTTAACTGACGACCAAGATATGGTAGAAGGTAGTACGTTGGAGCATGCAAAGTTATTGCAAGAAAAATTCCGAGTGAAGAAGATGATGAAATCAGAGTTGAAACGAATCAAGAATGAAGCATTCCAACTACTCAAAGACAGCTCGGAAAGCGCTATTGAGGTTGAATATCACCTTGAAAACATAGCACGAGCCATGTCTAACAACATTGATTGGCTCAACCCTGAAGCAAACATCGACTACACCAGAAAAGAAAACGCTCCATACTACACAGATTGGACCAAACCTCTACCTACCATTGGTCGACCAGATCAACCTCAGATTCCATTTCGATACTTCTTCAACAACGACCTGGAATTTCTTCTACATTGTAGCGATGTGTCAAGGAAATACGCTACATCACTTACACTTCCGTTCCCGGCAGCCATATACTCCAACTGCATAGCCATCGAAGAAAAGGCTACCCACATATTCAACAACAGAGTGGAAGAGTATGACATCAATGCAATGTATGGGATTCACCATTGGCCGGAACGCCGACGAATCTACTACAGAAACTGCCAGATTCATAAATCTCAACATGAAGTGTATAGTGGTCAAGGGATCGTTGCTATTAAGCATGTAGCTCTTTCGTCCAAATGGGATTACACCTTTCTCAATCATATTGTCGTCAAACGACAAGACGAACAGGACTATGCATTCTCTGAAGCGGACTTTCAGAATTTGTCTCTCAATGACATTGAAGATCTGTATCTTGCCAAAGTACAGGGAAGAATGAGACAATTCTCGACTGAGATTCAACGCGAATACATCAAGTCCATACTCATCTTCATCAGAAGCATCGTGATCCAGGAACGTGTAGAAGATTTGAAACTTGTTGTTGATTCGTATCAGACTCGTGTCAACTTCAGCAGACCTAAGCTAGAACTTCCCGACATCAACCATCTCCCTCAATTCACTCTCATCAGCAAACCTTTTGGAGTTGTCTACCGCAGTGCACTCCACCGCAACTGCTTGATGGCGTGTAATGAGCGTCATAAGTTTGGAGATTCAACATTGAAGCATGTCAGAGATGGGCTAGCATATAGGTTAAAGGCGATTCAATAAGGGATTGGGTCACCAACGAGATGGACTTCGAAGGAAAGACGGGATGTAAAGAGAATCATCAAGATGATTGATGAAAGATTGTTTCGAAGGGACCAGTTCAGAACATTGGAGAGTTTCGCCGGTGGTCGTCAACGCATTAATCTCACAGGCTATCAACGACCAGTTCGCATTCCTGGAGTTCTTGCTGACCTACCTGAAATTCCTGGTACCCCTTAATATGTTTCAATTTCATATTCATTTGGATGTGTGATTTTATATGACAATGGCTTGTGCACACATAACAGTGTACAACCCGCACTTGTAAATAAAGGACCCTATGGTACGCTTCAGTGCCACAATCCTTATAAAAGGAGCGAAAGCTTCTTACTTTTGAGTAAAACCTATCAAACCTTTCCCTTTTCAAGGTTTTGCTCAAAAGGACAAGTACTTCCCCTTATGATTTTCAAAACCTCAACCGTTTATACCACTTGTTGAGGGGGAGTATTTGACTTACAAAATTTGTTCACAAAATGTTGTTTGTGTAATCTTCCCACAAAACTCAAAATTGTCATATTAATTCTCAACATTTCTTCAAAAATAACATTGATATGCCATTTTTGAGGGGGAGAAAAATTATGTGATAAGAAATATGTTGTGTTTTGCTAGTTGAATCCTCGTGTGAAAAGACTTCAACCCATGAATTGACGGGAACTGAACAATCATACATTGAAAAGATTTGTCTTCCAAAGACTTGTCCAAGTAAATTGTACCTATTCGAGAAGCTCTTGATAGACATGAACTTTGACGGGTTTGACAACCTTTCGAGGTTTGTCCACACCTTCAAGGTAGTTATTAGAGCTAGTTGTCACCTAAAAGCTGACAATGTAACTCTTTAACTATGCAACGTAATCGTGTCTCGCAAGGGATTGTCTATCTTGAGTCGATCAATTCAAAAGTGCGCGCTCTTCTCTCACCGTGCAGATTTCTGTCTTAACACTTAAGCACGTGTGGAGGGGGAGTATTTCTGCTAAAAGATAAAATCTCACAGTGGTACAAAATGTTTTTCATTCACAAACACTTCGAGAGATTTTCATGAAAATGGTTTTATGGTAATGGAGTTATATGGTGATTAAGGTTAGGAATAACCGTCCTATGATCCGCCAGAGCCGGAGGGATCTACGCAAGGACACTACCAATAGTTAGAATTAGAAGTCCTTAGGTTTGATCATAAAAAGGAGAAAATGAGAACCGGAGAAAGAAGGAGTTGAAGAATTAAAAAAGAAATGCAAAGAAAAGGGTGAAAAGAAATAGCCCTCCAGATTATTCAACTTAGGGCAGACACCGGGTTCAATTCATATGCTACTGGTTGTCAATTGATGACACCGGTATTGAAGATTAAAAGTCGTCATGGACCCAGTGACGCATGCACTAAACCTTCTTAGCCACTCAAGTTTCTCTCAACTGAAGCTTGTTTAATTCTCACAGGGAACCCTACGTAAACTATCGGCTTTCTCTTAGAGATTGCTGGTATTGAAGAAGGAGACCCTCTCCCTAGTCTCCGCTCAGGAAAACCAAAACGCACTATTGAGTCTAGAGCCACGAGATTCATCAAAAGATCTCTTAGGTACACTTGACATTTCAACACTGGTTGTTCAACAATAAGAACAACAGCGGTACGTTATCGAGTCCTACACAGATCCTAGCAATCTGTCGAGAACATTTATGAGAGGTTCACTATTGTGATCCTCAGTGATTGAATGGAAACTCCTGCCAGGGTCAACATCTAACAGCCCTGACAGTAGGTCACTTCGGTAACTCCCAGTGGATTACGCTTAGTGTGTCTCAAACGGTCTACAGTCGTGGGGTGATGCTTCCGTGTACCTCAGCGACTTATCTGAATCGTAGATGTACTTCGGTACGTCGCGTTATCTCACTTGTGGGACTCCGGTTCAGGAACGGCCATTGTGAGAATTAGAGTTGTGTTTTCACACTATGCTGTTAACACTCTTGAAGTTCAAACTTGTAAGTGCCGGAATCCGCTTATTACTAACCTTTCTTATGTTTACCTCTTATGGAAGCTCTGGAGCGGACTGATCGTGCAGATTCTCCACATGTTCATACCAACATCATCACTTATGGAAGTTCTCTCATAATCAAAGGCAACACAAAGTCAGAATGATTCTTCGTCAACAAAGAATCTACAAAGTTTAAAGACTTAAAGAACTTCATCAAATGTAATCCAACGTTAAAGAGTGTATGAGCATGTTGGAGAAAGACGTGGAGACACTGGAGCAGCGAAGCTGACCTGATGCAGACAACAACAACATACTATCACTACCAGCACAAAGAACAAAGATCAAAGAACAAAGATGACGTCAAAGCAGAATACTTCAAAAGAAACAATTTCTCTACACTGGGGAGATTGTTCTAATCAAGGAAATTCTTCTCACAAGAAAGAAGAATGTCAGAAGACGTAAAAGCTACTACTACATCGGCACCCTCACCGTCAGCATTCATTCATCACCAACACTTAGGGGGAGATTGTTAGAATCACTCCTAAATCTAATTCAAGTGTTACTGATTCACATGTAATAGTTGCCTTAATATGGCCTTTATGTTAGTAATTAGCCTTAGGCTTATGTATAAGGCCCATAAGCCTAGGCCTAGTCCAATAAGGAAAAGGAAGGGGCTAGGTGTGTTGCCCTAGCTCCCTCTCCTATAAATACTATGTAATAACCCTCACTTGAGGGTAGGTTGTTCAATTTACTCTTTCATTCATACGCCTAACTCTTCTTTACATTTATACGTGTGTGTTTGAGTGAGTTGTTCATCCGATCTTCTCTCTATATCTTTCTATTGTGCTTGTGTTGTAAACTTATTGACCTAACTAGCAAAATGACCACTTAGAGAAAATGTACGAGTCACAATCTTGAGATCCTGCTGGGCTTTAGTAGCACCCATTACAAATTCTCTACCTCTAGCTTGGTTAGCATTGTTTCAAATATTTTGGTTTCCCACAATGGTCAACACCAGTTTTGGGTGGTTTCCTTCAGGATTCTGGGCTCTAGTCAACTATGGACAGACATTCCAAAGGTGATTCAAGGTTCATATTCAAAGAAAGCTCACCTCGGTCCAACATTAGCAACCCTGGTCACCCACTTGGTTTCACTTTCTACACGTAAGGCAATTCCCAACAACATGGTGGTAGTTGCCCTTTGCACATTTCGGGTGAACCGTTATACTACCTCTATACTTGTCCTTACACATGTTACTCTGTGTGTGCTTGTCCTTGCACTTGCCCCTGCACTAGGGCTGTTATAGCATAACCATGTCTAATTCTCTGCCTCTTGTCACTGTTTTCTCTACGCTGTCCTCTCGATCAATCACCTGATCTCTTTTTATGCCCAGTCTCTTCAGTCTTGAACAATCCAGACCTAATTGCATCGTTGTTCAAACGATTAGCTAGGCCCACTACACTCTGGATAGTGGTCGTCTTTTCAGAAGTAGCCATTCCTCTAAGCACGGGAGCTAAGCCCAAGATATAACGATCAACAAGCTTTTCCTTAAGGGTTACCATGTGGGATACCAGTCTAGACAACTCATGAAAATGAGTTTTGTACTTTTCTACTTTAGCTTCGATCATGGTATGGTGCTAGAACTCTGCTTCTAGTTCCTGGACTGCATCCTTTGGAAAAAAATCCTCCACTGAAAGCTTCTTAAAGTCTTCCCAAGTTAAGGCTACAATAGTTGCCAGACCTCTGGTCTAAACCAAATTGTTCCAGCAAGTCAGGGCTCAGCCATGCAGCACACAAGAAGCGTATTGGACCTATTTTTCAGTTAGGCAATCGCTGATGTAGAGCACATACTTCATACTCTTTAGCCATGAAAGCAATCCCACTGCACCTTTTGTTCCAAGGAACTCCTTAGGTTTACAAGACATGAATGTCTTGTAATCATATCTTTTCTCACCACGGTTAGCAGTGAATGATGCAGTAAATTGGGCAATAGTTGCATTGAGCTGATAGGCCACTACTCCTTCCAGATCAGTGTTGGCATTGTTGGCATTGTCGGCATTGGTGCTACGTGTAGTTCTTCTCCCAGACATAGTTCTACAATTTACCACAAAACATGTATTTCAGTACGGTTTTGATCAAAATATTTTTCAAGTGATAAATACATAATAAGACATGGATTAAAATTTGTCATGACTATAAACAAGTAAACAAGGATAAACAGACTATAAAATTTTAATTTGCGCATAATAAACATCATGCGAACAACTTAGCAATTATGAACTAATCAACACTCACACAAAATGTTGATATAAAAATACTAAATTTTTGATATATGTTTAAGATTTATCATAAAAAAATCATGTATAGTGTAATATAAATTTTGAGTTTTTGTCGTAAAAATAGTCATGTTTAATAAAGTGTAAATTTGAATTTATTTTTTGAAAAATATAGTTATACAAACAAAAATATTATACAATATCTATAATGAGAGATAACAACATTTCACAAACAACACAATTGATAATAATAATAATCATAAGATTTCAAATGAAAATTTGGCACTAGGTCATACATTCATAAACTAAAAGTTTTAAGTATTGAAGATTAAACCATCATAGAGTACTAAACAACCAAATTCCTAACCATCTCCAACAACAGGACCAATGGTCTAAAAAGAAATATATAAGTCAAAACGTAAATGGGATGACAAAAAATCAGAGTCATCCATGGGGCACGAACAACATAACAACATCAACACTAGGAATAACATGAACATTTCAACTTCCAGACCCAAGTACCCCACTCTCTCACCTATCTTCCTTTCCTCAATTGCAGTGATCTTACGATTAAACTCTCTGAGCTCTTGAACCTCAGTCGCCATACATTGCATGCTCCTATACTCTTGGACGGTCATGCCTAACCTATAAGTCTTCGGTGTCTTGGCAAAGAAAGGAGGGGTCTTAGTCATTGGTGATCGAGGCCTAGTAGGTCTTGCGGGCTGGCCTATGACATCCTGCCATGAGTACCTGTCGATGGCCCAAGAAGAAGGGTTAGGGAAGATGACTCACTGAGATGGTATACACCTAGGGTAGGGGCTTCCGAATGAGGTGTCCCCAACGATTTCTTGGTCAGGGGTATAACCCTCAACCAGGTCGTTTGTCTCAGGTAGGGACCCTGGTGAGTATGTGGGGGTGGTAAGACGGTAGTAGGGGAAGGTCTCGAAGGACTAGCATTCCGATGGTTGCTAACCTTGTGTGTAGTCTCAGAATCCTCGAATGGCTCTTTTTCAGAGCTCAATATATGGTAAGGGAACTAAGAATAGCTGGGTGTATGTGTTGATATGTCCTTAGTGTCAGCAGTAGGTGTCTACGTTGAGTGAGACATACTGTGACAAAGTAACTGAAACAAAATCACGCTCAGCAAGGCATGATAAACTATGAAAAAGCACGACATAGCAATGACAAGGCACAACGACAAATAAACACACTCAAAAGACATAACATAGTCAAATAAGACAAAGCATGACATAGTAACGCAAAACACACAGACAGTCAAACACGTTCAAAGTAATGTAAAAGCAAGGTAAGACAAAGCATGGCAAAAAAACAAGGCATGCCTAAAACAAATAATGGAGGCTGGAACTATAGTGTAGAATGCACATGACTCCTAGTGTTAGCCGTAACATTTTTATTAGAAGTGATGGTCATTCACGTTTAGAACCTTGTAACGTGTGTTAAATATCGTGATAGAATAGTCAACGGGCTCGTGGATTGGGCTAAACTAAACGGCTAAAAGTTATGTTAAGCTAGACTTGTATAAGTTGTCATCCAATCCAAGTCCAATCCAAGCCCATCCCAAAGCCCATTAGGGCATATGTACTTGTAGTATAAATACACCTCAAATGAGTCATTTGAGGTGTGTGCTTGAGTGTGTGTGTGTGTGTTTTCCTTTGATATACAAGTTTCCTTTCATCTTTTTCTCTCTACACATATACGCCTAACATATATCAAGTCACCATCTTTCCATCTTTGTTTCTTGTTTCTTCTACGCATAACGTGGATGTTTGTGTTCGTGTTTTACGTGTTTGGTTAGTTTGGTAAAGTGATAACGTTGTGTTATTTGAGGTCCTACAATTGGTATCAATCGCCTAACAACGGTTTAGGAGTGTTTTTTTGATTGAAGTTTTTGTGTAGTGTTACGCGTAGTTTTTCGTTCTCAAAGTTGTCACGCATAAAACTTTAATTTTTGCACTAAAATCTTCAAGATTCTTATGTTTTAAGGTTTTTATAGTGTTAAAGATTCTAGTTTTTGAAAATAGATCGAAGCTTTACGTGTTTTTCTTCATTTTTAAACTCGTGAGTATTGTTAGTTCGTTTCTACGCATAAGCAGAAAAAGCACTTTGGGTGATAAAGGTCAAAACTTTCTTGGTATTTGAGTGTTTTGGAAGCTGTTTGTGCATAAGAAATCGTTTGGAAAACTGGACATTTTTTACACGTAAGAACAGAATGTCAAAACCCTCGACTTACGCGTAAGAAAAAAGTCAACACCCTCATTCTACGCATAAGCATTTGGTAAAGAATCTTTGTGCAACAACGGTGACTCAGTGCTTCCCTCACTTGGATAAGTTTGTGGAACACTTCAACTTGTGAAATCTCACTAGCTTGGATAAGTTAGAGAGATACGATTCTTGTTTTACGCGTAAGCAAGTTTTTTACGCATAAGATTTCAATCTTACGCCTAAGACTGTGATTTACGAGTAAGCATTAAATCTTACGAGTAAGATATTTTTTACGCCTAAGAATAACATCTTACGCGTAAGGATATTTTCACTCATAAGAATTAATTATTACGCGTAAGGTTACTATTTTACGCCTAAGGTTCAAAACTTACGCCTAAGGAACAAAACTTACGCCTAAGCAACCATATCTTACGCCTAAGAACAAGTTTACGAGTAAGATCTTAAGCAAAACTACAAACGGCTATAACTTTTGAACCGTAACTCCGTTTTCAGCGTTCTTCCCATCAAAAAGACCGTGAGAACGAGGAGATTGGCACGCCGAATCAAATGAAGTTCATTTGGGTCAACCTTCAAGTCCTAAAAACGCTCTGAAAAGAAAAGTTTTTAGACCAAATTTTCACTACAACAACTGAGCTTAATCTTCATAAAACACAACTCCTTTATCGTTGAATCGATCCTACATCAACTTTATCATAACATACCTTCATCAATGGCAACTCAACAAGACATTCATGTAGCCGGTGCCGAAAACCGTCCTCCTATGTTGGAAAAAGATGGTTATCTTCAATGGACAAGTCGTATGCTTCGCTACATCAAGACCAAACCTAATGGAAATTGATGATTCAATCCATTACGAATGGACCCTTCAAGCCTCGACAAGTCCAAGTCCCTGGAAATCCTGATGCAACACCTCCCGTCCCACCATCTTCTCGTGCTAAAAAAGAATCAGAATACATCTGAAGAGGATCGAAACAAGTCGGCAGATGACATGGCAATTCACATTGTCCAACTGGGTTTACCAAGAGACATCTTTGCTGCTGTAGACAGTTGTGAATCTGCTTTCGATATGTGGGAACGTGTTAGACGGCTTTGTCATGGAACATAAATTGGTCAATAAGATACGGAGAACAAGCCGCTAACTCGCATGGGAGAAGTTTACATCTACTTCGTGAGAATCCATTGAATCCTACTATGGAAGGTTTTGCACTTTAATGAATGAGCATATCAGAAACAAGTTAACACCCAGAACTATCGTGAGTAACATCGAATTCCTAAACAATCTTCCAGAAGAATGGGGACGATATGTCACTATTGTCAACCAAACAAAAGACTTACATCAGGTGAACTTTGATCAACTCAATGATTTTCTGAAGCAAAACCAAACTGAAGTGAATGAAGTCAGGAAAGAAAGATTGGCAAAGAATCATGATCCATTGGCACTCATTGCAAAGTCTCCAACTCCAGTGAACTCACAACAACAAGCTTCATCATCTTCCACTAACAACAACTTGCAGCAATACATTCCTCAACCACAAGCTGTTATCCCTCAACAACTATTCTATCCACAAGAACAACAAGTCATTCAACAACAGTATCCACAATACCAGGAACAAGGAAACACTGATCTTGAAACTGAACAAGAACAAGCTTTGTCAACTGCATTTGCCTTTTTGACTAAAGCATTCAGAGGTCGCTATTCCACACCAACTAACAACAACCAAAGGATTTCATCAAACACTCACAAAAGGCAAATTGCACGTACCGGGTTTGAATATGGGTCATCAAGGACAAATGGTTGGAGTTATTGGGAATCAACAGGGATATGCTACTGGATTTCACATGGGTAATCAGGCGGTTCCGTATCATGGTAATCAGTTGGGTCAGAATGTTGGGAATCAGATGGGTCAGAATGTTGAGAATAGAGTAGTGGGTAATCAGAATGGGAATGTTGCAGCTCCAGTCGTTGGGAACTATGGAAATGTGAATCAGGTTAATCAGGTTAAGTGTTACAACTGTCAAGGAGTGGGTCACATGGCAAGGAATTTTCCTACTAAGCCGAAAAAGAAGGATCTTGCGTATCTTCAGAAAGTTATCATGTTGGTACAAAAGGAACAAGCATGACTTCAGTTGAGTGCTGAGGAACATGACTTTATAGCTATTATGGATGATTTGGAAGACCGAGAGGACATCAATGCAAACTGCATCTTCATGGAAAATGTTCAGGAGACTAAGTACGATCGACTCGACGCACCTCCTGTCTATGACGCCAATGCAGTATCTGAGGTACCAATCATTGATCCATGCTATAACAATGTCATATTTGATGTGTTTACTCATGACGAACAACATTCGGTGACATCAGCACCTACTTATGATACATATTTGGACAATCTAAGTTGTAGCAATACTAACTTTGAAACTCCAGATGTGGATCCTAGTAGAGGGTGTGTGGCACAAAATACTGAGACTAATGAGGAAACACATGCTTACTTTGAAACATTAATCAATAACTGTAGCATTGAAATCGAGAAAGTTAAAACGGTCAATCGCGAAGTTAAGGCCGCGAATGCTAAATTGACCGCTGAGCTTGAGAGTTACAAGGAGAATGCAAAAGCTTTTGAATTTCATAAAAACAAAGAGTCGGAATTAGAAATTGGTTATCGAGATTCCGTCTTAAGAGAATAGCAATTGCAAATCAAGTATAACACACTTGATGTGAATTTGAACTTGAAAATAAAATCTTTAAACAAGGAAATTTCTAATCTTAAAGACCAACTTTCTAAACAACAAGCAACTTATTCTAATCTTGAAAAAGAGAAGAAACAGTTGATTGCTGATTTTTCAAAACGAGAAGATTCTCTTCTTGATGAAATTCTTGTTAAAAATGAAATGATCAAAAAGTTGGAAAATTTTCTTGTTACAACGGGTCATTCAGCCAAATCAACCAATATGCTGATTAATCAAACAAATCCGTATTTTCATACAACACAAAAAATGGCTCTTGGTAACACACGTCCTTGTTTCCTCAAGAAAGCTCAGAAAGAACATAATGTTTTGAACAATGGAAAACCTTTGCATGAACCCATAATTGTTCATGATTCTCTTGAAACGTTAGAACTATCTGAGGAGAGTAGATCAAAAATGAAACAAAATCATCCGGAAATCAAACCAATTGATTATAACAAATGGAACAAAATCAATGGAATTACTTTTGTTACTCAAAAAGAGAAGTCAAAGTTTTCCATCACACCAAGTGTTTTTAACAAAGTGTCAACACCTGTTTCAAAATTAGTTTCAAAACCAGTTGTTGTATCAAAATCTCTTTCGAACATTGAAAAATGTCTTCAAACAATCCTTTTAACACAAGTGATGCGAGAAGTATTTAGAGAATGTGAAAACTAGAATTGCGGATCTTCAAGAGACTGTTAAAACTAAAACCAATATTACAACAAACATCTGGTTTAATAGTTTTAATAATGAAAATAAAAGTTTTTGAAATCAAATTGCCCCTCACCTGAATAACATCAACTCAAGGGTAATTCATTTTGAACAAGCATTTTTGAAAGAAACAAATTGACTTTGTGAAGAACCATAAATCCCCTGGTAAAGCAAGCTAATGAAAGTGTTGAACAAATCAAAGTTTTGGAAATTTTAAATGATCTCTCTTCAAGATGTTCTCGACAACCGATATTATGTCCATTGTTTTACAAACATATTCTGTTGAAGATCATGAAAGACTCCACCGAGACCTCCAAATTGTTTCAAAATATGAAAAAGCTCTTGAAAAACTTGAAAAAGAAAATGTCTCTTATTTTAAACAACTTGATCGAAAAACTGAGGAATGCAAGTATGACAAACTATCGTATGAGCGTGCCTACAATGACATGAAAGCGAAAAATGATCTTTTGAGGGCTCAGCTGGAATGTCAAAAAGGAAAGGCTGTGGATACTAAGATTACAAAACTATTGACTGAGGAGAAAGCAAATGTTCCCAAATCGGTTTTAAAACCAAAAATGTCTGTTTCTATGCCTCCTCCAAAAGTTAATGAGAAAAATGATTTATCAAAACCAGTCACTCCACCTGCCTTGCCTAATGTTGAAAAAGGAAAAGCGGTTATCGAGAAACCAAAAGTTTTAGCACCTGGCCTTTTTAAGATGAGTACCACTAATGCGTCTGCCTCCACATCTAAAACATATGGGACACACGAAATAAGTTTAGATAAGCACTCCAAAGAGACTAGGAAAGCTGAAACCACTTCTCTAGATAAAAATGTGAATCCTAATGAGTGTGCCTTACCTTCTACAAGACTAGGAAGCACCTCTAGGAGCAGCAGCCTAAAGCCTAAGAGCAGTACAAGGAACAATAGAGTCTCGCATGCCCCTAAGAGTAGTAGCTTAAATAAAGAGAAGAAAGTAGAAGAACACCCTAGGAATTTACCGCTTTGTAATAAGAAAGACATTTCATCTGAATGTAATGAACCTATGAACTCTGCTAAGTTTAATGAATCTGTTGAATCTGTTTGTTTAACTTGCAAGAAATCTTTAACTTATGTTCATGATGATTGTGTTTCTAAGAATGAGATTGTTAAGCCTGTTCAGAAGAACGTTCCTAGAAGAACTTATGCTAAACCCTTAAGAAGACTAGTTGCAAGACTTAGGTTTGACACTACTGATAAGAAGCATCGTCCTTACTATAGGGATGACATTTGGAAACCAATGGGTAGAACTTTCACACTCTAGAATGGTAGAATAAGTGAAGAACCTGTTTTCCCAAAGAGAAAACTTCTTTGAGTGTGATCAGGATTTTACCTCTAACCCAACGGAACCAAAATCAAAACGGTCTCCAAAATCTTCTTCTGTTATTGGCAGGTTATCAAAATATGTCTTTGGATCGTCGAATCGGGTTGCTCCAAGCACATGGCCGGAAATCTGAAGCTGCTGATCAATTTTGTCTGGAGATTCATGGGAACTGTACGTTTCAGAAATGATCATGTAGCAGCTATCTTGGGTTATGGAGATCTACCTTTTGGAAATTATTTGATCACTCGGGTTTACTATGTCGAAGGGTTGGGACCCAATTTATTTTCAGTTGGGCAGTTCTGTGATGCAGTTTGTGATACAAACTTGTATGTTGTCGACATAAACCAAATGGCCTCTTCATCACCAATATGTCTTATGACACGAGCACCTGGAACAAAGTACTGGTTGTGGCATAGACGATTATCCCATCTCAATTTTGACACCATCAACAAACTGGCCAAAGACAACATCGTCAACGGACTTCCAAAGTTCAAATACACCAAGGATCATCTATGTCCATCATGTGAACAAGGAAAAAGCAAAAGGGCATCATATAAACCCAAACCCGTACCTAGTTCGGAAGCAAGGTTGCATATGTTGCACATGGACTTATGTGGCCCAATGAGAGTTGAAAGCATTAATGGGAAAAAGTATATTCTTGTTATCGTTGATGACTATTCAAGATATACATGGGTTAGGTTTTTGAGATCAAAAGATGAAGCACCAGGCATCATCATCCTTTTTCTGAAGCTAATTCAAGTACTTCTTCAAGCTCTAGTAAGGGTTGTAAGAACAGACAACGGCATAGAATTTACTAATCAGGAGTTAAGAGCTTATTTTGAAGATGTTGGAATCACACATCAAACATCAGTTGTTAGAACTCCACAGCAGAATGGGGTAGTAGAAAGAAGAAACTGTACTCTTGTGGAAGCTGCTCGCACAATGCTAATCTATTCTAGTGCACCGTTATTTCTATGGGCTGATGCTGTTGCCACTGCTTGTTTCACTCAGAACCTATCCCTAATCCATCCAAGATTCAATAAAACCCCATATGAGCTAGTGAACAATAGAAAACCTGATATCACTTACTTTCACTTATTTGGCGCTTTGTGCTATCCGACAAACGACAGAGAAGATCTGGGAAAACTGAAAGCTAAAGGTGATATTGGAATCTTCATTGGATACTCAGAAAACTCGAGGGCATTCAGGGTGTATAACAGGAGAACTAGGAAGATCATGGAGACGATGAATGTGAATTTTGATGAACTTTCACAGATGGCTTCTGAGAGACTCGCTCTAGAACCCGCGCTTAATCCGATGGCTTCTAATCAAAACAGATTAGAACCCGCACCAAACCAGCAGACTTCTGGACACAACAGTTCAGAACTCGTACAACAAAGAGCTCCATCAACTTATTCTGAAAAACCTCATGAAAAAGAAAGGGAGAATTTCTTTGAGTTAATGTTCGATGAATACTACGGTGGAACTTCGACAAATGCATCAAACCATCATTCCGCTGCACCCGCTCAAAATCATTCACCACCACCAACAGAAGATGCATCTACAATGGTCGAAACCAATGCACCAACTCCATCTACATCTACTCCAGCAATTCCAATTCTAGAAACAGTTATACCAGCAGTTGATGAGCAAAACCAAAACATATCATTTCAAGAAGAACCTACTCAAAACCAGAACGATGCAACGTTAGATGAAGACTTATTTGAAAAACCGTTTGCTACGGAATCAGCTGAATCATCTTCAAGATTACGAGAACCATCTAACTTGCACTCGTATAATCTACGGTATCCTTCTACTCTGAAGTGGACAAAAGACCATCCGATTGAACAAGGTATTGGTGAACCTTCAAGGCCAATTCAGACGAGACGCCAACTTGCCACCGATTGCGACTTGTGCATTTACCTTTGCTCAATTAGCAATATTGAACCGAAGAACATTCGGGAGGCAATGGCAGAACCCGTATGGATAGAAGCGATGTAGGAGGAACTTCTACAATACCGTCTACATGAATCTTGGGATATGGTTCCAAGACCAATTGACATTCGCGTCATTGATCTCAAATGGTTATGGAAGAACAAAAGGGATGAAGAAATGACTGTAATTCGCAACAAAGCTCGCCTTTTGGCCAAAAGATACAGACAGGAAGAAGGGATAGACTTTGAAGAGTCATTCGCGCCGGTAGCTAGACTTGAAGCAGTCAGGATATTCTTAGCCTATGCAGCTCACAAAAACATCACGGTATATCAGATGGACATTAAGACCGCTTTTGAATGGAACTCGAAAGAAGAAGTGTACGTGAGTCAGCCAGAAGGCTTCATAGACATGGAACATCCAGACTGCGTCTACAAACTCAAAAAGGCAATCTATGGATTAAAGCAAGCTCCGAGAGCGTGGTATGATGAACTTTCTTCTTTCCTTATCCTAAACAATTTCACCAAAGGAACTGTTGATCCTACCTTGTTTACACAAAAATGCAAAAATGACATTTTGATTGTTCAGATTTACGTGGACGACATCATCTTTGGGTCCACTAATCCGAATCTTTCAAAACACTTTGAAAATATCATGAAAAGCAAATTTGAAATGTCCATGATGGGGGAACTAAAGTTTTTTCTTGGTTTACAAATACATCAATCCCCTCGTGGAATTTTTATAAATCAAGCTAAATATACAACTGAGATTTTGAAAAATGATGGTATGAATAATTGTGATTCGGTCGGTACACCAATGGTAACAACACCAAAAATTGGAGTCGATTTGTTTGGGAAACCTATCGATTTGAATAAATATCGGAGCATGATTGATTCTCTCATGTACCTCACTACTAGTCGACCCGATATTCATTTTGCTGTTTGCTTATTAGCACGGTTTTAGGCAAAGCCTACCGAACTGCACACCAAAGAGGTTAAAAGGATCTTTCGGTACCTGAAGACATCCATTCACATGGGACTTTGGTATCCGAAGGAATCCGTATTTGATCTTATTGCCTTTTCGATGCGACCACGCAGTGATCACGCTACAGAAAAGTACATCCGGAGGAGCACAATTTTTGGGTGAAAAGTTAGTAAGTTGGTCTTCAAAGAAACAAGATTGCACTGCACTTTCAACCTCTGAAGCTGAGTATGTGTCTCTATCTGCGTGTTGTGCTCAACTTCTATGGATGAGAACACAAATCACAGATTATGGCTTTACTTTTGATAAAATACCTATGTATTGTGACTCGAAAAGTGCCATAGCCATATCCTGCAATCCTGTTCATCACTCAAAGACTAAGCACATTCGTGTCCGCTACCACTTCATCAAAGAACATGTGGAAGAAGGTATTGTTGAATTATTCTTCGTTAAGTCTGATTACCAACTCGCCGATCTATTCACTAAAGCCCTACCAAAATAACGGTTTGACGATTTAGTTCGACGAATTGGAATGCGGAGCCTAACCCCTGAGGAGTTGGAACGTCTTCTCGAATCTTCTTGAAAATGATTTTCAAAAAGCTTCGCTGTAAATATTTTTGAAAAACAAAATACAAAATTTGAAAAACCAACAAAAGAAAAATATATGAATATAAAATTTTCAAAAATACAAAAACAATATAAAATCAAAAATCCAAAAATATTCTTCTCACGACATGTCTCTCGTATAATCGATATTTTGTACGCTTCTAGAAATGTTATTCAACAATGATACGGACATGTACAGATGCTTGAACGAGAGTTATTTTAATGTTTTCTAAAACATGTCGTTCCTCAAAATTTCTTCAAAAATGGCTTTCGTATACTTCAGTACGAAACCCGGACAAAAATGATGACTTTTGATTATTTCAAATCAAAACTCGTGATTTTAAAGAAAAAATCTAGTGTACGCTTCAGTGCGCTACATTTAAAACTGGTGAGAAAACATCATCATCTTGAGCACATTTTTCAAGATTGTTCAAAAAGATTTTCAAAATCTTTCAAAATAGTTTGTGCTCAAGATAACTCCCTCTAAAAACCCTTTAATTGATTATGCTTTATTAAAGGGGGAGTATAAAACCAAAATGTTCCAAATTCATGCTTCAATCAAATCCGTTTTTCTCCCCAAAAGATTTTATAAATGTTGTTTAATCCATAGATATAAAAAATATCACGATTATGCTATTTTTGAGGGGGAGAAGACGCGATTAAAATGTGATCAAAAATGTTTAATGATCGGTATTTGAATCTCAAAAGAGCTCGACTCAGTTGAAACCAATGAATTGACGAGTAATCAAAGTCAGTAAATGTACCATTTCGAGAAACTTGTGATAGACATGCACTTACATGGGTCTAACCTTCTTTTCAAGAAGTGTTTACATCTTCAAGTTAGTTATTAGAGCTAGTTGTCACCTAAAAACGGACAATGGAACTCTTTAACTGAGCAACATTACCGTGTCTCATGGGGAATTGTCTATAAATAGCAGATCAATTCAAAAAGTGCGAACTCTACCCTCACTGTGCAGATTTCTGTCAAAACTTATAAGCACATGTGAAGGGGGAGTGTTTCTAAAAATATAAAACTCTCGGAGTGTTTCAAACATGTTTTCAATCATATACACTCTGAGATATGTTCAAGAAAAATGGTTTTATGGCAACATGGGACAATCATGGAGCTATAATGTGACTAAGTGTAGGAATAAACGTCCTATGATCCGCCAGATCCGGAGGGATCTTGATACCATCAAATTAGCCTGATCTTTTATATATCAAATTCCCGTGTTTATGGCCTCATTTATATTAATATGGTACTTAATTGGTCTATATTCGTTCATATTTGCATTTCAGGATAAATGAGGCGCTGGAGCGGAAAAGAAGTGATAAAAGGCCTAAGATTTGTTCTGAAGATTAATTTACGAGGGCCTATGAATTATTTGTGAAGGTTACGCCGTAACTGATTAATGGTGTTACGGCGTAATTATGAGCTTTGAAGGATACGGCGTAACTTATTCCTATGGTTACGTCGTAATTATTATCTTGAAGGTTACGGCGTAACATGGAAATCTAGTTACGCCGTAGAGATTATTTCGGAGGGATAAGTATGAGATGAAGAAGGATTACGGCGTAACTCGGATAATTAGTTACGCCATAATTAATTACTTGGGCGTAAAGTTTCGAGTTCCGGGGATTAGAAGCGGCAAGTTAATATATATTTTATTCACTTCGAGGACCAAGTATAAATATATCAAGAACGACGAGGGGCTGAAACCGTAAGTATTATTAAGGCTTTTGGACTTAATTTGAATCAACGCGCTACTTCAGGGGCCAAAAGTAACTAATAGTGCAAATAAGTTTCAAGTTATATAATGGATGACAAAAACTACGTAGAATGATATTTACGGCGTAACTACATATTTGTAGTTACGGCGTAACTTTTGTTACGACGTAATTAATTTATTTAATTACGCCGTAACCATGTCGAGGCCTATAAATACAGCCCTAAATCTGCATTTTCCAGGATCTCTCTTCACCCCTCTCCCAGGGGTCGATTAGGGCACCACTCCAGGGTATTTTACAGCAGTCCGAAGCCAGTTTTGAAGGAAGAATTCACTCGCAATCATCATCATCATTAGCTCTACATCAAGTAATTTGTATCAAACTTTATGTTCAGTTCAATTTATGATTTATTCATTTTTGTTGGTATGATTTACTATATGTTTGGCTAAGCACCCTGGTGCTGGCCTTGTTATGATTCCTTAATTGTTTTGTTTACGTTTACTTTATTTCCGTACAATTATTTCTAAGTGTATGCATGCATAGTTTATTGGTAGCCAGCCTTGGTTCGGTAGTTTTGAATGGCGATAGAGGCCAATTGCCTAGGAGATATGACCAACTGACCCTAGGTGAGCGGACTGAGACGGGAAGGGTAAGATATGACCAACTGACGACCCTTTCTACTTGTGCGATTTGACCAACTGATCACCTATCGTTTGGATGTACTTAAGAATTAGGGGGTGAGTGTCTAAGTTCCTAACGGTCGGGCACCCACTATTATAAATCTAGTATGTAGCGGTACTTAATGACTCGGCTTAGGGGACCAGGAACAACAGGACTTATGACGGTGCGCCTGATTTCTCCTGTGGTGGCATCTTTGCTGATAGGTTAGGACGAATTGACCAAATGCTGTCCTCTCGACTTTGACCCCACCTGAAGTAATTGGAAGTAATTAGACGTAGACATTACTAGCTAGGATGAATAACTAGGTTAGCACCACTATCCTTCATTGATCACACCTCTTGCCCTTATCTGCTTTCTTTTCTTGTTTTATTAGTTAATTTTATTATTTCAATCATAAAATCAATTAAAATCGTGACATAGACTTAAGTTAATTTCCGATCCACATAGCTCTTGGGACGACCTCGGTTTTACCGAATACTACACTATACACGATCGGGTACACTGCCCGTTAGTGCACTAGGGTAGACCATAGGTATAACGAGACACTATAAATATTAAGACCTGGTCAGTAAAACCTGCATCAAGTTTTTGGTGCCGCTGCCGGGGAGCTATTTAGGATTTTAATTTAAGTTTTTATTTTAGTTTTCTTTTTCTCTTCTTTTCTATTTCTGTCTGTTTTTGATATTTCAGGATATGGAAGATTCAGATTTTGACATGCTCACTATGGAAGAATATATTGCGTTGACTCAAAGTAACCAAAGATCGGGCATCGTATATCCTGAGTTTAATGATGAAATCGAGTTTGAGATCAGCTGCTAGTTCATGAGGGAACATAGACAGAAGCTTTTCGCGGGAACTAACGATGATGATGCCCACCTGCATGTGCGAAGAGTATTGGAGATCGCAGATCTTTTCCACACTCCAGGAGTTTCTCAATATGCATTAATGCTTAGAGTGTTCCCTATTACACTCACAGGTGCAGCCAGAAGATGGATGAAGATGTGTCACACCCCCAAATTACCTGTTTTGCAGCGGAATGGAATTCCTGAGGGTTGACTGTCATAGCATCACAATCACAGTTATATCGAACGACCTAAAGTGTCGTTTGGAAAACACATCGTTTGAATTATTTAAACAATCAGAGTTTAGAAAGTATAGGTCCCAAAATGAAAATCAACTTGTGCGGAAATAAGTTTGTTACAAGTCAAACGATGTTTTTAAAGTTCATAAAACCCAAGTGAGACGCGTCGTCACCGCGACTCTATGATATGTCCACATGCATGCCATGAAGTGAATGCCTTAGATACCCGAGATAAAACATGCTAAAAGTGTCAACACAAAGGTTGAGTGAGTTCATAGAGTTTGCGTTGAAATGTAAAGCCTTTCAAAATCGTTTATGCAGCAAAGGCATTGTAAATCCACTCAATTCCAAGTTCCGCCCATACAAAACTTGCAACCTGTGTGTTTACAACCCATTGCCAAAATATGTATAGTTTATGTTCAAGCGCATGATGACAAATGAATTCACATAATAGTAGATAACTTAATGTATTAATATTCAATTGATATAACACATATGAGTGTTGTTTCAAATAGTTCCAAGACCATTAGTTCATGATTGTACCAAGACCATCAGTTCAATGATTATACCAAGACCATCAGTTCAATGATTATACCAAGACCATCAGCCCAATGATTATACCAAGACCATCAGTTCAATGATTATACCAAGACCATCAGCCCAATGATTTATGATATGACAATTCTAAGCATGGTAAAACTGTTACTTCGTATGACTAAACATTCAGTTCAGATAAACATATAGTTGCAAATAATCATGATTGTCATAAAAGTTGTTGAGCATGTATCTCCCCTAAAGAGTTTAATAAAAGTATTAAAACAATTTAAAATGGGGCTATGGAACTCACGGTAATCCATAAAAGTTTAGAGTACTTATGAAAGTAAATGAAAATAGTTGAGCATGTATCTCCCCCAAAAGTAATTCAAAACGTATAAAAGTAGGGGCTATGAAACTCACTTGGTACAATGATGCGATGACAAAATTGAGTACACCGAAACGAGGCGCAATCTCTAACTGCGACCTATTATGAATGATATGTTCTATGATAAGTTATGATGTAACGTTATGCATGCAATTCGTATGATATCTATACCACTTGTGAATTTTCGAAAATAATACTTATCGTCGAAAAATAATCTTATAACGTCTTGACCATTCTTAAATTATTTTACATGTATTTACGTTGAAATGATATCCTACGATAATCATTTAGTGATTTATTATGAAACTATAACTTTTCATCGTAAAATAATGTCATTGAAATTTTCATGAAAGTGACTAAGTAGCCTTGAAAAGCTAGTCGTAAAATGGTGCACGTCGAGTGTTAGGAAACAAACTCAACGGTTTTGGAAAGCTTATATCATTATCTCAAAGTTTTAGCATTTAAGTTTTTGTCCTAGAGGTCTCGATCATAAAGAAAAATATAGGTTAAGTATGGTACTTGTGTCCAAAATATTGTTTAAGGGTGGTTTTCGGCAAAGTTTAAGTAACCGTATTTTATTCATTACAACTCCGCTTGACAAATGGTCGGACATTTTGGAAAAATATGCTTGGCTTAACTTACTTTTACTAGAAGACATAACTTTATAAAAAGTACTACATCAATGTTAAAAACGACCTTCAACATGGTCTCTTGTTGCCGTAAGGTTTGTCTAATAGAAATATATTAGTTTTTCTTATATAATAAAGTTACGGCAACTTTGTGTAAACGTGTGTAATTTAATCGTTACAAATCCGTTTTCTACGTTTTATATGTCCTTAGTTTCGTATCAAAGTATACTAATATATTTTTGATAAGTCGACACAATTTATAACGCCTAAGCCTCATTTTTTACTCGTAAAAAAGTAGACGTAACATGCTGAATTTTTCAGAATTTTATAGTTTTCGTCGTCTAACTTGAAAAATTCATAACTTCTTTGTTATAGCTCCGTTTTTAACCCGCTCAAGCGCCACGCTTTGCTTTTAAAGTGTATTTTCTAAATATCTAGGCCAAAAATTTTTACCTACTGTCGAAATTTCCAGATTTCAAAAATATGGACAGTTAAGTAAACTTGTCGAAATGAGTTTTTCTCGAGCAAAACCTATTCTAACCAATTCAAAACAACTCCGAAGCTATTCTAATCCTACCATACACCTTCTTAGGGTGTCATGGGTTCCTAGACATCACCAAAAGTGACATATTACAAGGAGTAATTATAGGATGACATATATATATATATATATATATATATATATATATATATATATATATATATATATATATATATATATATATATATATATATATATAACACTTAAAAACATTAAAAAGTGGTATAAACATCCATATGACTTTCATGTTTTTATTAAATATGATGAAATGAACATAAAATAAATATGAAAGATGAAAATGAATATGAGATGCTTACTAGTTAACTTGATGAGGTTAATGAACAAATGTTTAATCCTAAACACCCTAGGTTTTTATTTCAAAACCTAAACTAAGAGTGTAACTAGAGTGTAAATAACTTGTCTTAAAATTTTTTGGATGATCTCCTCTTGATATACCTTGTGGCCGGTTGTATGATGAAGGAGAGAAGAGAGAACTTTTGATCTTTCACTTTGTGTTATTAAGTTTGTATGTGTTAAGTCTTGTAAATTATGTATGTATAATATTAATATAAGTGAAAGATATTTGTACCAATTTGTGTGTGACTCACCCTTGTTGTCGACAAGGGTGTGTTAGTTTTAGTAAATACATTTTTTTATTTAGTATTTAAGTAGAGTAAAATGTGTAGTTGTTTAAGCATAAGTAATAACTTGTGTAAATATTTGAGCTTGTAGGGTAGCGTTAACTAAAAATAAATTTTAACGGGTCAAAATAAAATATATTGAAGTCATAAAAATTATAAAAATACATTTCTTTCAAAATTTGAGTGAAATAATAATTATCGTGTAGTTTTTACTTAAAACCGTCGAATTATATAAATATAACAATTTATATAAAAAATAAATTTAAAACACTGGGTAAACTCATAATATTATTTTTATAATCTTAATATAAGTATAAAAATATATTGGGATAATTTTTGGAAGTATCAGATCAATTGTTCAAAATAATTTATTACGCGATAGCGTTTATTTAATAAAAAATATACGTTTAATGTAATATGCAAAACCATGCATGAACTAATATGATGATAATGATGCTAATGATATGTAGACTAAACCTAGTCTATATGAAATGTCCTTGATGAATGTTCATGAATTCGCAGCTAAACCACTAGGGTTACGCAATTTGATACTCGTGAAACCTAGTTTACGATAAATGATGAAATAGTGAAACTTGAATAGTGTTTTGAAAAATGACCGAAGTGCGAGTTGTCACATTCGCCCATCAAAAAGGAATTCACCCTGAATTCAGGTGTTAGTCTATCGAATTTTTGAGTTGTGGTGAATAACGAGGAGAGAAGACATGAGGAAGTGTCGTTACGGTTATCTATGATTGAGAGCGTACAAAACATCATAGTAGAGAAAATATTGGATGAATATCTCCGATGAGCATCACTTTGACTTGGAATATGTGAAAATTTTACTTGCACTAAGATTTATAAATAATCGCTCCAACATAACATGATCCCTCCCGAATTAGACATAGTTAGCTAGGCTATGTATAATTAAGGAACGATAATGTGACGTTCGGTTTAGTTGTTATAACTCTCAATGTTTACAAAGATTTAAACCGTGTCGTTAAAATGGTCTTTAAAATAAAAGGAAGTAAAATTATCGTAAGTGATATCGAATCGAAAGAAAATAAAGTACGATCGATGAGAATATTTTACAACGAGTGGTTTATCAAACAGTAATACATCTTAAGTTATAAAGATTCGGATACGATGGAAGACATAAACTTAGTACAACATAGTACATAAGGAAAAATAAGACTGTTAGTTTCCGAACTTCTTCAGTCTTCCGCGTTTTTGATACCTTGATGAGCTTCTCCTCCTTCTAACATATATGCTTTCCCATAAGCTCCTTCAACTTGTTAACCTTGGTTCCGGGGACATTGGTTCCGATAGTGTCCTTGCTCCCCACATCCAAAGCATGTGACTACGGATTTACCTCTACAATCCCTGGCTAGGTGTCCCAATTTTTGACACTTGTGACACTTGGCGTGGCAAAGAACTGAGTGATGAAACTTACATCGATTACATAGTGGTTGAGTTCCAACATATCCTTTTCCTTTGCAGTCCTTGGTAAGGTGTCCCACTTTGCGACAACTAAAGCATATACCACATGGACCATCATGATGTAGCGTGCATTGGTGGCATCGTGGTAAGTTTCCAGTATAAGCTCTACCCTTTGTTGGTGCAAAGAACATAAACCCCTGGCGCTTCTTGTCTTCTATTCTGTTGTTGGTGATGGTTAGTGTCACGGATTTGGTTGTTGTTATTATAACCTCCCTGGTCATTTTCCCATTTCCTTTTGTTGTTGTTAGTTTGGTTGTCATTGTTGTTGTGGTTGTTGTTGTTGTTGTTATTGTTATTGTCGATAATGTTTTCCCTCTTCACAACTTGAGCCATGAGTATTTGAGTTATCTTAATGGTCTCTTCAATTGTTTGCGAATCGAAAGAGGTAACATCTCCTTGAATACATTTTGGAAGTCCTCCAATGAAACCTTTCAGTAGTTTCTCATTGTCCATAACTATAGATGGACATACAGCAGCCAACTCTTGAAACCTTATGATGTAGGTCTCGATGTCATAACCAACGGTTACTAACTCATAAAATTCCATTTCCAATTTCTTCACCTCAGTGTGCGGACAATACTTCTTAGTCAACAACCTCTTGAATTGATCCCATGTGAGCTTGTAAGCATTTTCCATACCAATAGGCTGTGCATAATAATTCCACCATGACATTGCCTCATCCAAGAGTGTACTAGTAGCGAATTTCACCTTGCAAGCATCCGGGCAATCGCATAGAAGAAATAATGACTCGATCTTTTCCAACCAACGGATCATAGCAATGGCTCCTTCTGTGCCCTTGAACTTTGGGGGATCACAGCTCTTAAAGTCCTGGTATGTACCATTTCGAACTCCAGACCCTCCTGCAGCTCCCGCAGCAGTAGCAAGTCTAGCAGTTTCAATAGTACCGCGGCAGTAGCAAAGCAGCTACCGTTGCTCGTTCTTTCTCTAGTGCCCTAGCTATACTATCCTCTATATACTTTTGGATAGCAGCTTGTGTCATAGCTGGTGGAGCTTTCTTCGGCGCCATAACTCTTCAAAATGAGAGGAAAAATGAGACGTAGCAAAGTCCGATGTTAATAATAAACACTCCAAAGAGATATGATATGAGGTGATAAGTTTGAGGTTATTTTTCAAAATGATCGACGGTTTCCTAAGAAATGGGTTATGAGATGCCGTAAGTGCTTCAAATGTATGATGGTTTAGTGACTTAACGTGTGAATAACGTGTAACTCAACATGTTAGTGGTGAAACAAAGGATTGAGAGTGACTTCGCCGTACTTAAAGGTTTTATCTCGGCATTCGACGTTATCGGTGATGAATTAGCTGATATTAAAATTGCGATAGGGAATGACAAAGCATTCTCCACATTAGAATATGAGGAAATGATAATGGGATGGGTATTTAAAGGCATCCATGTGACAATCGATTTGAAATGAAAGTAAATAACTCAAAAATGTACGTATAAACCGCATGTAAAGTGAATGTGCACTTATGATGAAATGATGAGATGCTATGATGATGTAGTTATAGTCTAGGGTCAAAGATGCAACCTAGTTCTCTATAACTGAAGCTCTGATGCCAATCTGTCACACCCCCAAATTACCTGTTTTGCAACGGAATGGAATTCCTGAGGGTTGACTGTCATAGCATCACAATCACAGTTATATCGAATGACCTAAAGTGTCGTTTGAAAAACACATCATTTGATTTATTAAAACAATCAGAGTTTACAAAGTATAGGTCCCAAATGAAAATCAACTTGTGCGGAAATAAGTTTGTTACAAGTCAAACGATGTTTTTAAAGTTCATAAAACCCAAGTGAGACGCGTCGTCACCGCGACTCTATGATATGTCCACATGCATGCCATGAAGTGAATGCCTTAGATACCTGAGATAAAACATGCTAAAAGTGTCAACACAAAGGTTGAGTGAGTTCATAGAGTTTCCGTTGAAATGTAAAGCCTTTCAAAATCGTTTATGCAGCAAAGGCATAGTAAATCCACTCAATTCCAAGTTCCATAAAAACTTGCAACCTGTGTGTTTACAACCCATTGCCAAAATATGTATAGTTTATGTTCAAGCGCATGATGACAAATGAATTCACATAATAGTAGATAACTTAATGTATTAATATTCAATTGATATAACACATATGAGTGTTGTTTCAAATAGTTCCAAGACCATTAGTTCATGATTGTACCAAGACCATCAGTTCAATGATTATACCAAGACCATCAGTTCAATGATTATACCAAGACCATCAGCCCAATGATTATACCAAGACCATCTGTTCAATGATTATACCAAGACCATCAGCCCAATGATTTATGATATGACAATTCTAAGCATGGTAAAACTGTTACTTCGTATGACTAAACATTCAGTTCAGATAAACATATAGTTGCAAATAATCATGATTGTCATAAATGTTGTTGAGCATGTATCTCCCCCAAAGAGTTTAATAAAAGTATTAAAACAATTGAAAATGGGGCTATGGAACTGACGGTAATCCATAAAAGTTTAGAGTACTTATGAAAGTAAATGAAAATAGTTGAGCATGTATCTCCCCCAAAAGTAATTCAAAACGTATAAAAGTAGGGGCTATGAAACTCACTTGGTACAATGATGCGATGACAAAAGTGAGTACACCGAAATGAGGCGCAATCTCTAACTGCGACCTATTATGAATGATATGTTCTATGATAAGTTATGATGTAACGTTATGCATGCAATTCGCATGATATCTATACCACTTGTGAATTTTTGAAAATAATACTTATCGTCGAAAAATAATCTTATAACGTCTTGACCATTCTTAAATTATTTTACATGTATTTACGTTGAAATGATATCCTACGATAATCATTTAGTGATTTATTATGAAACTATAACTTTTCGTCGTAAAATAATGTCATTGAAAATTTCATGAAAGTGACTAAGTAGCCTTGAAAAGCTAGTCGTAAAATGGTGCACGTCGAGTGTTAGGAAACAAACTCAACGGTTTTGGAAAGCTTATATCATTATCTCAAAGTTTTAGCATTTAAGTTTTTGTCCTAGAGGTCTCGATCATAAAGAAAAATATAGGTTAAGTATGGTACTTGTGTCCAAAATATTGTTTAAGGATGGTTTTCGGCAAAGTTTAAGTAACCGTATTTTATTCATTACAACTCCGCTTGACAAATGGTCGGACATTTTGGAAAATATGCTTGGCTAACTTACTTTTACTAGAAGACATCACTTTATAAAAAGTACTACATCAATGTTAAAAACGACCTTCAACATGGTCTCTTGTTGCCGTAAGGTTTGTCTAATAGAAATATATTAGTTTTTCTTATATAATAAAGTTACGGCAACTTTGTGTAAACGTGTATAATTTTATCGTTACAAATCCGCTTTCTACGCTTTATATGTCCTTAGTTTCAGATCAAAGTATACTAATATATTTTTGATAAGTCGACACAATTTATAACGCCTAAGCCTCATTTTTGACTCGTAAAAAGTAGACGTAACATGCTGAATTTTTCAGAATTTTATAGTTTTCGTCGTCTAACTTGAAAACTTCATAACTTCTTCGTTATAGCTCCGTTTTAACCCGCTCAAGCGCCACGCTTTCTTTTAAAGTGTATTTTCTAAATATCTAGGCCAAAAATTTTTACCTACTGTCGAAATTTCCAGATTTCAAAAATATGGACAGTTAAGTAAACTTGTCGAAATGAGTTTTTCTCGCAAAACCTATTCTAACCAATTCAAAACAACTCCGAAGCTATTCTAATCCTACCATACACCTTCTTAGGGTGTCATGGGTTCCTAGACATCACCAAAAGTGACATATTACAAGGAGTAATTATAGGATGACATATATATATATATATATATATATATATATATATATATATATATATATATATATATATATATATATATATATATATATATATATAACACTTAAAAACATTAAAAAGTGGTATAAACATCCATATGACTTTCATGTTTTTATTAAATATGATGAAATGAACATAAAATAAATATGAAAGATGAAAATGAATATGAGATGCTTACTAGTTAACTTGATGAGGTTAATGAACAAATGTTTAATCCTAAACACCCTAGGTTTTTATTTCAAAACCTAAACTAAGAGTGTAACTAGAGTGTAAATAACTTGTCTTAAAAATTTTTGGATGATCTCCTCTTGATATACCTTGTGGCCGGTTGTATGATGAAGGAGAGAAGAGAGAACTTTTGATCTTTCACTTTGTGTTATTAAGTTTGTATGTGTTAAGTCTTGTAAATTATGTATGTATAATATTAATATAAGTGAAAGATATTTGTACCAATTTGTGTGTGACTCACCCTTGTTGTCGACAAGGGTGTGTTAGTTTTAGTAAATACATTTTTTTTATTTAGTATTTAAGTAGAGTAAAATGTGTAGTTGTTTAAGCATAAGTAATAACTTGTGTAAATATTTGAGCTTGTAGGGTAGCGTTAACTAAAAATAAATTTTAACGGGTCAAAATAAAATATATTGAAGTCATAAAAATTATAAAAATACATTTCTTTCAAAATTTGAGTGAAATAATAATTATCGTGTAGTTTTTACGAAAACCGTCGTAATTATATAAATATAACAATTTATATAAAAAATAAATTTAAAACACTGGGTAAACTCATAATATTATTTTTATAATCTTAATATAAGTATAAAAATATATCGGGATAATTTTGGAAGTATCGGATCAATTGTTCAAAATAATTTATTACGCGATAGCTTATTTAATAAAAATATACGTTTAATGTAATATGCAAAACCATGCATGAACTAATATGATGATAATGATGCTAATGATATGTAGACTAAACCTAGTCTATATGAAATGTCCTTGATGAATGTTCATGAATTCGCAGCTAAACCACTAGGGTTACGCAAATTTGATACTCGTAAACCTAGTTTACGATAAATGATGAAATAGTGAAACTTGAATAGTGTTTTGAAAAATGACCTGAAAGTGCGAGTTGTCACATTCGCCCTACTGTCGAAATTTCCAGATTTCAAAAATATGGACAGACCCTTAAGTAAACTTGTCGAAATGAGTTTTTCTAGTGCAAAACCTATTCTAACCAATTCAAAACAACTCCGAAGCTATTCTAATCCTACCATACACCTTCTTAGGGTGTCATGGGTTCCTAGACATCACCAAAAGTGACATATTACAAGGAGTAATTATAGGATGACACATATATATATATATAACACTTAAAAACATTAAAAAGTGGTATAAACATCCATATGACTTTCATGTTTTTATTAAATATGATGAAATGAACATAAAATAAATATGAAAGATGAAAATGAATATGAGATGCTTACTAGTTAACTTGATGAGGTTAATGAACAAATGTTTAATCCTAAACACCCTAGGTTTTTATTTCAAAACCTAAACTAAGAGTGTAACTAGAGTGTAAATAACTTGTCTTAAAAATTTTTGGATGATCTCCTCTTGATATACCTTGTGGCCGGTTGTATGATGAAGGAGAGAAGAGAGAACTTTTGATCTTTCACTTTGTGTTATTAAGTTTGTATGTGTTAAGTCTTGTAAATTATGTATGTATAATATTAATATAAGTGAAAGATATTTGTACCAATTTATGTGTGACTCACCCTTGTTGTCGACAAGGGTGTGTTAGTTTTAGTAAATACATTTTTTTTATTTAGTATTTAAGTAGAGTAAAATGTGTAGTTGTTTAAGCATAAGTAATAACTTGTGTAAATATTTGAGCTTGTAAGGTAGCGTTAACTAAAAATAAATTTTAACGGGTCAAAATAAAATATATTGAAGTCATAAAAATTATAAAAATACATTTCTTTCAAAATTTGAGTGAAATAATAATTATCGTGTAGTTTTTACGAAAACCGTCGTAATTATATAAATATAACAATTTATATAAAAAAAATAAATTTAAAACACTGGGTAAACTCATAATATTATTTTTATAATCTTAATATAAGTATAAAAATATATTGGGATAATTTTTGGAAGTATCAGATCAATTGTTCAAAATAATTTATTACGCGATAGCGTTTATTTAATAAAAATATACGCTTAATGTAATACGCAAAACCATGCATGAACTAATATGATGATAATGATGCTAATGATATGTAGACTAAACCTAGTCTATATGAAATGTCCTTGATGAATGTTCATGAATTCGCAGCTAAACCACTAGGGTTACGCTAATTTGATACTGTGAAACCTAGTTTACGATAAATGATGAAATAGTGAAACTTGAATAGTGTTTTGAAAAATGACCGAAAGTGCGAAGTTGTCACATTCGCCTCTATCAATAAATTTCCGATTTCAAAAATATGGACAGACCCTTAAGTAAACTTGTCGAAATGAGTTTTTCTCGCGCAAAACCTATTCTAACCAATTCAAAACAACTCCGAGGCTATTCTAATCCTACCATACACCTTCTTAGGGTGTCATGGGTTCCTAGACATCACCAAAAGTGACATATTACAAGGAGTAATTATAGGATGACACATATATATATATATAACACTTAAAAACATTAAAAAGTGGTATAAACATCCATATGACTTGCATGTTTTTATTAAATATGATGAAATGAACATAAAATAAATATGAAAGATGAAAATGAATATGAGATGCTTACTAGTTAACTTGATGAGGTTAATGAACAAAGGTTTAATCCTAAACACCCTAGGTTTTTATTTCAAAACCTAAACTAAGAGTGTAACTAGAGTGTAAATAACTTGTCTTAAAATTTTTTGGATGATCTCCTCTTGATATACCTTGTGGCCGGTTGTATGATGAAGGAGAGAAGAGAGAACTTTTGATCTTTCACTTTGTGTTATTAAGTTTGTATGTGTTAAGTCTTGTAAATTATGTATGTATAATATTAATATAAGTGAAAGATATTTGTACCAATTTGTGTGTGACTCACCCTTGTTGTCCATAAGGGTGTGTTAGTTTTAGTAAATACATTTTTTTTATTTAGTATTTAAGTAGAGTAAAATGTGTAGTTGTTTAAGCATAAGTAATAACTTGTGTAAATATTTGAGCTTGTAAGGTAGCGTTAACTAAAAATAAATTTTAACGGATCAAAATAAAATATATTGAAGTCATAAAATTATAAAAATACATTTCTTTCAAAAATTGAGTGAAATAATAATTATCGTGTAGTTTTTACTTAAAACCGCCGTAATTATATAAATATAACAATTTATATAAAAAAATAAATTTAAAACACTGGGTAAACTCATAATATTATTTTTATAATCTTAATATAAGTATAAAAATATATTGGGATAATTTTTGGAAGTATCAGATCAATTGTTCAAAATAATTTATTACGCGATAGCGTTTATTTAATAAAAAATATACGTTTAATGTAATATGCAAAACCATGCATGAACTAATATGATGATAATGATGCTAATGATATGTAGACTAAACCTAGTCTATATGAAATGTCCTTGATGAATGTTCATGAATTCGCAGCTAAACCACTAGGGTTACGCAAATTTGATACTCGTAAACCTAGTTTACGATAAATGATGAAATAGTGAAACTTGAATAGTGTTTTGAAAAATGACCTGAAAGTGCGAGTTGTCACATTCGCCCTACTGTCGAAATTTCCAGATTTCAAAAATATGGACAGACCCTTAAGTAAACTTGTCGAAATGAGTTTTTCTAGTGCAAAACCTATTCTAACCAATTCAAAACAACTCCGAAGCTATTCTAATCCTACCATACACCTTCTTAGGGTGTCATGGGTTCCTAGACATCACCAAAAGTGACATATTACAAGGAGTAATTATAGGATGACACATATATATATATATAACACTTAAAAACATTAAAAAGTGGTATAAACATCCATATGACTTGCATGTTTTTATTAAATATGATGAAATGAACATAAAATAAATATGAAAGATGAAAATGAATATGAGATGCTTACTAGTTAACTTGATGAGGTTAATGAACAAAGGTTTAATCCTAAACACCCTAGGTTTTTATTTCAAAACCTAAACTAAGAGTGTAACTAGAGTGTAAATAACTTGTCTTAAAATTTTTTGGATGATCTCCTCTTGATATACCTTGTGGCCGGTTGTATGATGAAGGAGAGAAGAGAGAACTTTTGATCTTTCACTTTGTGTTATTAAGTTTGTATGTGTTAAGTCTTGTAAATTATGTATGTATAATATTAATATAAGTGAAAGATATTTGTACCAATTTGTGTGTGACTCACCCTTGTTGTTGACAAGGGTGTGTTAGTTTTAGTAAATACATTTTTTTTATTTAGTATTTAAGTAGAGTAAAATGTGTAGTTGTTTAAGCATAAGTAATAACTTGTGTAAATATTTGAGCTTGTAGGGTAGCGTTAACTAAAAATAAATTTTAACGGGTCAAAATAAAATATATTGAAGTCATAAAAGTTATAAAAATACATTTCTTTCAAAATTTGAGTGAAATAATAATTATCGTGTAGTTTTTACGAAAACCGTCGTAATTATATAAATATAACAATTTATATAAAAAAGTAAATTTAAAATACTGGGTAAACTCATAATATTATTTTTATAATCTTAATATAAGTATAAAAATATATTGGGATAATTTTTGGAAGTATCGGATCAATTGTTCAAAATAATTTATTACGCGATAGCGTTTATTTAATAAAAAATATACGTTTAATGTAATATGCAAAACTATGCATGAACTAATATGATGATAATGATGCTAATGATATGTAGACTAAACCTAGTCTATATGAAATGTCCTTGATGATTGTTCATGAATTCGCAGCTAAACCACTAGGGTTACTCGAATTTGATACTCGTAAACCTAGTTTACGATAAATGATGAAATAGTGAAACTTGAATAGTGTTTTGAAAAATGACCTGAAAGTGCGAGTTGTCACAAGATGCTTCCTGTGGGGTCAATCTATACATGGAATCTTTTGAAGAAAGCTTTCATTCGGAGATATTGTCCTCCTTCAAAGATTGCCAAGAAGATAGATGAAATAAGGAGATTCATGCAGAAGGTGGATGAAACGCTAGATGAAGCTTGGGAAAGATATAATGACCTTCTTTACATGTGCCCAACGCATGATCTCAGCAACCATCAGAATGTCCTTATTTTTAATAATGGTTTAAACATCCCTTCCCGCCAAATGCTCGACTCTCAAGGGCCGATTCCTATGATGCCACCAACACAAGCCGTTAGATCAATTGAAATGATGGCTGACCATTCACGAAACTGGTATGATGGAGCAACCACTTGGGCCATAAATAGCAACAGCTTGGATGACATTGGTGACATCACCAAGCAGCTTGATAGACTTGGATGTGATATGAAGATGGCCAAGGAGAGCATTCATGCTATACAAGAGCACTCTCTACAAGAAGAATATGACCAGGTCAGGTATGTTGAGTCATTGGAGGAAGCCGTCAAGAAATTCTCGGATAATTTAAAAATGATGCACAACTCGAATGACGAAATGATTAGGAAATTCAAGAAGGGCGCGGACTTAAATTTAAAAAATCTTGATGCTAAGAGTAAAAGCTTGGAGGCTAAGCTTGAAGTGTTAAACCAAAAGGTCCTAGAAAGTAAAAAGAATGCGGTCGAAACTATCAAAGCAACATTGGGAAAGATGAAAGAAGTCAACAAGGAGCCGGTTCCTCGTGATTTACCTTATATCAGACCCTATGTTCCACCTATCCCATTTCCGGGACGCTTGAAGACAAGTGAGAAAAGAAGAAACAAGCGACTAACAATTGAAGAAAATGGAAGCAAAGAACTTACAGAGTGATGAAGCAACGCCACAAGCTAATGAGGAATCAACCACAACAAAAAATGGTATTAATTCTAACTCTTCTTTTATTCCTAACAATCTTGCTTGTTTTTCTATTCAGGATGCTGAAATTATGGATGAAATTGTGCAACCTATCACATCACCCGATGATGGCTATGTAGCTCCGGCTACTGAACCTATTTTAGTTGATCTTGCAATGGAATTAGAGGACAAGATCTTGGACACTTCAGTGATTAACGTGAAGACATACGAGCCTATTAATCAGCCACGTCACAAGGTGATCCAATCATCAATACCATCAACTAAAACGGGTAAAGTATGGAGGAAAATGACATCTCCTTTCAGGTATGATCATAATTTATCATTTCCCCATCCCGAAGCAAATTCACACCCTCATGGTGATTATTGCTATTTTCACCCACACTTGATTTCAAGTGAGGAGATGAACACCCTTTTACGAAGTAAATAAGGGTGGAGTCAAGCTCGTGACTCGAACAAAAACAAGCGCTTCGTGGGAGGCACCCCATGCCTATCTTTTCTTTTTCATTTTATTAGTATAGTTGGGTTTTGTGTTTTCTAACCATTTTTGCAGGAAACGAGGAAGTAATTACGGCTGCAGTTTGCTGATCTGACCAGAGTTACAACGTAACTCATCTTAGTGATTACGCCGTAACCAACTTTTTAGCAGCAGAATTCTTGACGCATTAATAATTACGGCGTAATACCATCTCCGTGGTTACGCCGTAACCACTCGCTTTGAAGCTTATGTCAGGTTTTGCTAGTTACAGCGTAACTCCCTCATAAGAGTTACGACGTAACCTTCCTCTGCTTTAATTCTTTCATTTTAAAACACAATAATCTTGTATTAGTATTTTAAATGAACTTTGTGGGTGTGTTCCCTGTAAACTCTCATGAGACTTCACTCGTCCACTTGGGACACCAAGTGGTTTAAAAGGCTTGTTGCATTCGCTAAATGCAACCGTGATTCCTACGAAAGTGAGTTAGGTTTTTCATTTTCTTTTTATTGCTTGTTGTTTTTCTAGTATGATGCGTTTGGTTGTCTTAAGTGAATTCAGGTTATTAAAGTTTGCTCATAAATCTCAAAGCCGGACGCGTTTGTTCGTGTGTCTTCGATCATGCCGAGCAAATCTAGGGGAGTTTTCTGTTCCAATTTTAACCCTTCTTATCTTTCATTTATATGCTTAAGTATGACCCAAGTGGGGGGAAGGGATTAGACATAGACACCCGCTTGATTTTACTTACCCTTATTTTTCTAGTTTTTGATAAAAAGTATTTCATTAATAAAATTTTGACATGTTTTTCATTACTTAACTGGATTAATCTAGACTGAGCACACCTACCCTATATTTTCATTGTCTGAGGAGAAGCCCTTCCGTTTTCCCCTTATACATAATTCCATAAAAATGAGTGTGCCGGTAGCTGTAGTAGACTTTAGAACTTGGCCTTGTATATCTTTTCGAGACCATTATCATGAGCATTACACTGAGGTAACTTGGTGTGATCGGTGCAGCTAGGATTTAAGGCAATTTTAGGATTAAACCCAAATAGCCCACATATGTTTGTGTATATTGACTTTTCACATCGATTAGTCAATCCCCCTGTTATACCCTTTTTGTTTGCGCTCACCATTAGTGCAAGATACCCTTAGATACACCCTTCAGAGCCTTTTCTTTCATTTTGTTCAACCAATATTACTGTTTCGTTACACCTATCGCCTAGCCTACCCTGTAGTTTCTTATGTCCATGGTCCGGGCGCTGTTGGTTAATTTTGGTTCCATTAGTGAAAGTTGCGGGTTTTGAATAAAGGGTTTTGGAAGAAAATCGGGTTTAGATGATAGTTGATCTCAAGTGGGGGGATGCTTTATTTGTTCGTATTGTTTTTATTTTTTATTCATGTATACCTTGTCTTGCATAAAAAAAAAAGTGAAAAAAGTGAAAAAAAAGGTTAATGAGAATGAAAGCAAGAGTTTATTAGTTGTTTATTGCTGATCGTAATATGAATCAACTTACGTGTCGTATGTTTTTGAGTATTCTCGCCTTGTTTCAATTGGCGCTATTTTTTTTACATATCCGTTGTGTCTTACGGATAAAATTAGAAACCCGAACATTTCTATCTCACCTTTCAAATTTTAATCAATATTCGTACAATGGGGACATTGTACATTTCAAGTGGGAGGATGGGAGATAGAAATGGTTGTTTTTGGTTGAAATATGTGCTAAAAGTACCCAAATTTTAAATTTTTTTATAAGCACATACTTTTTTTTCATTGATTATGAAGGCCGAGTTAATGCATCTTATTTTCCTAGTTTATGGAGATTATGATGCACTACACTACATTTCTTATGCATTGACTCGTGTATTGAAGAACCCTTGACTCTTGACCCTCGATTTTTGCTATGGGACTGAATGCGACTAGTGGTGGGGTGACTATGGACTTAGGAATCTATTTGTTTCGTCTCTTACACCCATTAAATGTTTCCCATGTCTTATCCTACCCTTAGTCATGAATCGAGTTTAGGTGAAGAAGCGAGCAATCATTGGTGTCTTGGCCATGGATTTGGTCATGTATCATTGGTTTTGTCCCCTTCATCGTAGCTCGTTAGTAATGACAAAATAACCCCATAAGCCTGTGTTGTGTCAACCCATTGCCTTTTAGAATAGCTGCATCTATAGACTCTAGTGGTGGAGATTAGTATCTTTGCCAAGCCTATGATAGAATACTCGCCATGACTGAGCAGTTGAGTGATCACCCCAAAATATTAAACACGTGAATTATGAGAGAGAGTGTGATTTCAATTCCCTTTTCGTGAGGTGCTCAGTTTGGAATTTTCTAGCTAGGTGATTTTTAGAGTCATATCTTCCAATTAATCCTGGGAGATATCTTTTTAAGAATTATTTAAAGTGTCTACTTGAGGACAAGTAGGATTCAAGTGGGGGGATATTTGATAACATCAAATTAGCCTGATCTTTTATATATCAAATTTCCGTGTTTATGGCCTCATTTATATTAATATGGTACTTAATTGGTCTATATTCGTTCATATTTGCAATTCAGGATAAATGAGGCTGGAGCGGAGCGAAAGTGATAAAAGGCCTAAGATTTGTTCTGAAGATTAATTTACGAGGGCCGATGAATTATTTGTGAAGGTTACGCCGTAACTGATTAATGGTGTTACGGCGTAATTATGAGCTTTGAAGGATACGGCGGAACTCATTCTTATGGTTACGTCGTAATTATTATCTTGAAGGTTACGGCGTAACATGGCAATCTAGTTACGCCGTAGAGATTATTTCGGAGGGATAAGTATGAGATGGAGAAGGATTACGGCGTAACTCGGATAATTAGTTACGCCGTAATTAATTACTTGGGCGCAAAGTTTCGAGGTCCGGGGATTAGAAGCGGCAAGTTAATATTTATTTTATTCACTTCGAGGACCAAGTATAAATATATCAAGAACGACGAGGGGTTGAAACCGTAAGTATTATTAAGGCTTTTGGACTTAATTTGAATCAACGCGCTACTTCAGGGGCCAAAAGTAACTAATAGTGAAAATAATTTTCAAGTTATATAATGGATGACAAAAACTACGTAGAATGATATTTACGGTGTAACTACATATTTGTAGTTAGGCGTAACTTTTGTTACGACGTAATTAATTTATTTAATTACGCCGTAACCATGTCGAGGCCTATAAATACAGCCCTAAATCTGCATTTTTCAGTATCTCTCTTCACCCCTCTCCCAGGGGTCGATTAGGGCACCACTCCAGGGTATTTTCCAGCAGTTCGAAGCCAGTTTTGAAGGAAGAATTCACTCGCAATCATCATCATTATTAGCTCTACATCAAATAATTTGTATCAAACATTATGTTCAGTTCAATTTATGATTTATTCATTTTTGGTGGTATGATTTACTATATGTTTGGCTAAGCACCCTGGTGCTCGCCTTGTTATGATTCCTTAATTGTTTTGTTTACGTTTACTTTATTTCCGTACAATTATTTCTAAGTGTATGCATGCATAGTTTATTGGTAGCCACCCTTGGTTCGGTAGTTTTGAATGGCGCTAGAGGCCAATTGCCTAGGAGATATGACCAACCAACCCTAGGTGAGCGGACTGAGACGGGAAGGGTAAGATATGACCAACTGACCCTTTCGACTTGTGCGATTTGACCAAATGATCACCTATCGCCCGGGACGAACTTAAGAATTAGGGGGTGAGTGTCTAAGTTCCTAACGACCGGGCACTCACTATTATAACTGGATAATTGGGAACCCCATGCAATAATGGGTTCCACTTGGTTAGTAAATGTGATTAGAATACCCACATCAGAGGTAGAAACAATGGAATCATTAGAAATAGATGCAGTGCTAGTGTCCGTATTTGACCTATTCAAAGTATGTTCGCTTTTTAAGGGAATAGTTCTACCAGTAGGCATCCATTTTCTAGTGGGCATTGACTTTATCAACTTTAGGGCAAAGCTCATTAATCTTACGGCCAGTAGGTATCCATTGATAACCTATATTACTAAATTTCTATCCTGTGGGTTTCCACTGTTTTCTAACTTTCTTTCGCCTTAGCCTTTTAGCCTTCTTAGCTTGAATTTTAACATTACAGTTTTATCGGGCATTTGACAGCATTAGACAAAACATTCACACCACATTCATGATTAGTAACAGAAATCAAGTCATCATTACATGGTTTGCGAATAGTAGCAGAATTCAATTAATTACAAGACGCTTATAGCTAATACTAGAATCAACACGATTCATTTTATTCATCTCAAACTTAATATTCCTAGGGTAATCTTCTACTCTCTTCCAATGCACATTCTTAGCTTGCGAGGTCCTATCTTGCTTGGTATTGCCTGGAGGCTTTGGCTCGCTTGCTTTTATGTCACTAATTACTCCTGTAGAGGGAATTATGGGAACATTAGTTGGTTGATCTACTTTTGGCATTCCTGAACTAGACGTGCAGGGGATCAACTACTTGAAGGCACATTAGTGTTCACTTTCTTAAAACTCGGCATATAATGGTTTGTATGCTTGGCACTATGCATAGAACAAGGCATCACAGCTTTACCTTTCGCACCTAAGGATTTAGGACATGTTGCAATTAAACATTCTAGCAGCTCTAGAGATCGTTTGGTCTGAATGCAAGCAAACCTAATTTCTCTATCAAGAGGTTTATTAATGAAATCCTCTTCCACAATCTCTCGGAGACATTCTAGACTATCCTTAAGGTGAGCACAATAGTTATGAAACACAGGTTCATTATTTCTAAGATGAGGAGGAATGTATTTAACAAATACAGTATATTTGTACCGAGGATGACTTTGATGCAACATTCTCATTAAAAACAAGTGGCCGTTTCCCTTTTTCCTCGACTCCTGATTCTCAATTTCTTTTGTAAAGACGTTATTTTTTCGTTGTTTTTGTCACGAGTGACTTTCATTGAATCATATAACTCTTTAAAGTGTCGTTTAACTTTTTCATTTTCTTGTAGAAAACTCTCGTTTTCCTTTTGTAAAGCATTAACTAAGTTTTGAAGATGAAAAGTTTGAGAATACTGAGAATCTAAAGGAGGAGGCATTTGGGATCCAGTCACATTGTTCTTTTCACCCTTTAATTGAGAGATTTGGGCTTTCAAGTTTCTGATCGTGTTACAATGAGCTTGAATCTGTTCGTCTCGTTTATTTATCTGAAAAACTGCATCAAACTCTGGAACATCTGAGGATGTCTTGATATTTGAGGTTTTGACATTTTCTTTAAGATGTTGATATTTTAGTTGTAAATTAAAATGTTCAACTTCTAGTTTAGAAAGATGTTTTACCAAATTATCGTGATCAATTTTCTCATTTAGTTATGAGTTTTTGTTTTCAAGCTCAATGACACGATCATGGGAAACTTTCAATGCAATAGATAATTCATGAAATCGAGAAGCAGTAATAGAGTGCTTAGTAACAGTATAAAACACATCTTGAGCAACACAACTTGAAATCAAATTCTCATTTAAGATGTGCAAGTTCTTCCTTTCAACTTCATCATATTTGAGTTCCTGTTCATAATCATTGACCTCAACTATCATTGCATCAATTCCTTTTCCATTTCTTTAATATCTGAATTTATTCCTTTTTGAAGACTCTCAAATTGACCTTTTAATTGTTTAAAGAAAGGCATGACCTCAGTTAAATAACATTCTTTAGTTTGCTCAAAACCCCTTTCCCCCTCAGTTATCCCTGTAGGTGTGATTCTCTTCTTACACGTTTTCTCAAAATCAACAAACAGCTGTTAAACAACATACAGGCTGATTAAGGTCTTACTTTTAGTGGCAACAGATCTAGGAACTAAATGCATTGGTGTATTAGGAGGATACACAGTTGGTTTAGGGAATTTCCTACAAGGGGGATTCTTTTCAACAAGATTTTCAGCTTTTTTCATATCCATATCCTTTTTCCAGAACACTTGTTCAGGGGTCAATAGTGTCTGAGGCTTAAACTTGTTTAAGGATATCCAATTTTCCTTAGTGTAATCATGGGGTTTGATTGTTATATTATTCATTTTACACTCAGGATCTTCTAGCTTCATATTCAATTTTTCCCTAGTGACTTCATCTGATTTCTTATCTTCCTCAGTGCACTCAGCGCAACTAGGTTTCTGTCTAGGCTTAAGGATTTCATTACCATCATAAAGTACCTTATGAGCAGTTCTAGCCTTTTAATGACCTCTGGATTTGGTTCCTCAACAAGGGGAATGCTATGCTTATCGCTTAAAACTCTATGCTTAATAATCAAGTGAGCAGTCGAATGGTATTCCCTTGTACATACAACTTATTTTCAAGCTTGTTTTTCAAAGTTTTTAGATTGGAAAAATCATTCAAAAGTTTTGATTCCTTAGCATTGAATTCTTGCTTAAGCATTTTAACATTTTCTTGAAGTTCTTGTTTTTGCTTAGCAGTTTTAGAAAGCTTTTCTTGTATGGAGTTTAACTCTTGTTTTAATACTTCTTCTCTAAAATTACTTTTTCTAATAATTGTACGCATTTGGTCATCCATTTCCTGCTCACGGGTGGTCAACTCAAACTTAGCACGTTGTTCATAAATAGCAACTTGTTCTTTATAGGCATTCAGTTCAGAGGTAACAGAATCATCAGGGGCACATGCAATGTATTCATCAAAGATATAGTCATCATTGATTGCATTAGATACATCACTTGGTTCAATCGCACTTTCACATTGGGTCACATATTGATCATATGGGACAATATTATCATTGCCCATATTAGCAATATATGAGTCACTGGTTTCCTGCGATTGAACCTTATCATGTTTCTTTTGCTGATCAACATCATCATATAGTTTTAATACCTCTGAGATGATTTTGTCTTTGGATGGACCAGTTTGTTGTGGTGGAGAGACCTTTGGAGAGACCATAGGTGAGATGCTAGCCATGAAGATTGTTTGGGTAGTAGGTTCATCATCGACATCAGAGTCAAATGCATTACAGTCAGCTACTTGAAATGCATTTTGATGATTATGACCTATCACTTGAATTGGCTGTTCATCAACATCAGCATCATATGTCTTGGCATTGCCCTCCGCAAGAAACAACAACTCCTCTTCATCCAAAGCGGCTCCATTATCCTGAGCTTGCACGAGCAACATCTTGTCTCAAGTATTCTCAGATTCGTGGACATTTTGGAGATGTGCAGTTCCTAGCAATATGTCCCTCGCCACCACAGTTGTAGCACTCAATTGGCTTTGCTTGAACTTGATTTCTAATCCTTACTCTATTCTGATTTACCACAAATCCTCTATCAACTCCAGCATTCCCATAACCTGCTCCAACCATCCCTTGTTCGTAATGTCTTCCTTGAAGTGGTTGCCCCATAACCTTTCCATCTCTGACAACAGCATGATTGTGTAGATTGGATGCAGTTCTGATCTCATTGTTAGTGTGAAAACTGTTGGTATGTGGACTAAGGGTCAAGTTTTGTTTAACCATAAGAGCAATTGATTAATGAAGTGTCCCATAACTGCATCAGCATCAGCTTGCTTGAACCTCGGATCAGGAATGAGTTTAAAATTACAATTACCCATGGGTATGACTTGAGAGGCTTTGGTAGTAATACCAACATTGGTGTAGAAGGCAGTTGAGTCATTTGACGAACTGGTTTCTCCCTGCTTAGATTTGAACTGCTCAAGAATCTTTTTTTCAAACATAGCATGTCTCTCATTCTGAACAAGGAAGGCATATAGTTGCTCATAGTTTGTGTCCTTCAATCCTTTGGTTAGCTTCACAGAGGTGACAAACTTGTGCCATTCGGGATTCATGTTGTTCACAAACTTTGAGTTCAAGTGAATGTTTGGCATAGTCATTCTGATATTCCTCATATCATTTACAAGCTTGTGGAATCTCACGTAGTATTCAAAGATACTCTCATCTGTTTTCATCTTGAAGTGCTCAAACTCATCATACAGTTGTGATTCTCTATCTTCCTTGGTTAATTCAGAACCTGAGAGAAGCATCTTGACATTATCCCAAACTACCTTGGCTTCAGTGTTGTGATTGATAAGCTTGTAGATGTCTTTTGGAAGACCCTGTAGTATGATGTTTGAGGCCCTGATATCAGCATGGAATCTCTTTTTCTCCTTATCACCAAGCTCATCATACGTCTTTGGTCTGTTCAATCCAAAGATCATGGTTCCATCTGCAGCAGTATCAATTATGTCTCTTGTAGTCTTAATCTGATAAGGTCCTTCATCAATTGATTTGAGAATGTTGACCCCATTTTACTTTCCAATCCAGTACAATCTGATTCGTTGAGCCCAAGAGTCGTAGTCAGTTTTGTCAAGCATGGGTGGATGAGTATCTGAACCAGCTGCTTGAACATCCTCAGCAACAGTTGAGATGATTGTAGGTACGTCGGTAGACATGGTTACAGATTACACGGGATTTTATAACTCAATGATTAAACCAGGAAATAGATTCTTTCACGGGATTTTACTAAATCAAGAGAAAACTGTATTACAAACAAAAGATCAACCAAGTTGATCCGTGCTGAAAGTAGTCAAGCTACCTCACACAAGCTAACCACTTGTGAATGGCTAACCGTAAGAAGCTTAAAACTGCTTAAAACACAAATACAATGAAGATCAGAGAATATAATGAATTCCCGGGTCGTTAAGTCCCACGGAGACTCAATGGTGCGCAAACACTAATTCAGATGATAGGATGATCACTAAGGATAGTGATCAGCAAGGATTTTGATGGATAACTATACCTAAAGAAAAAGTTTATAAATAACAGCGACTTAAATGCAAATTAAGAAAATTAAAAAGTTAAAATATATTAAATAAACGCTATCACTATTTTTACAATGATGTTTCTAGATTTTATAAAACAAAATAACTTAAATAAACTATTTTAACTAAAACGTAAACTTAAATTATCTAAAAACGTAACTTAAAATGAAAACGTAAGTTATTTATAAAAATTACGCGAGTGCGCAAGCAAAAACGTAAAATTTATGAAATAAAAGTCCTACAAGTGTAAAAACAATTTTATTACGTACTATATGACAAAAGAAAATTTTAGAAAAAAGATTTATATTTTTTGACTTTTATATTTTTTATTATGAATTAAATACTATTTAACACTAATTAATTATTTAAAAATACAAAACTATTTTAGAAAAATCTGAAAAATTCACTAAAAGTACTTTGACTTATGCTTGATCTAAGAAAAATAAGAAACTAGGTGGTTGTTTTGGAAATAAGCCACGAAATAAGCTAGAAAAGGGCTTAAGCTTAAAACTGCCAAATGCCCTTAAGGATTTAATTGTGCAAGACTTGAACAAAAGAAGTCCCAAGGGCAGTTGGTTGAGGGGAGTCTAATCTGGTGTGCGGGTGGTGGGTGTGCAGGAGGTCCTCGAAGTTCAATCTCGGGTGAGACCCCTTTTGCCTTTTTATTTTTTTCGATTTTTCTTTTTCAAACTTATTAAGTACACTAAAATAAGCACTTTTCACAACTGAAACTTTTTATAAAACTAACTAATAAGCACTGTCACCTTATGATTATCAACAAATGGGCTAGAATTTGGAAATAAGCACAAGGTTAAGGCCAATTTGCTAATAAGCTAGTGAATAAGAACAAGATGAATTGAAAATAAGCTAAACACTTATAATAAGCTAATATATCAACTGAATAAGCATAATAACTTGGAAATAAGCACTTTAACAACTCAAAATAAGCATTAATTCAACTGTATGAACAGGACATGTTTTTGAAACAAGGGTCAAAAGAAGCTTAAAAATAAGCAGTCTATAAGCTGATTAAAACTAAACTAGCATTTTTCTAATTTATTTAAGCAACTAAACTTTAATATCCCAAAAGGATTTAAGCTAAATCTTAATATTAAGTACACAATAAAATTCTAAAGTTTATTCAAAAACGGGTATTTAGAAATTTTGACTTTTTTATTACACTAGAACTTTGACTTTCATGAACTTGTGATTGATTCTAATGACTGAATGTGTTATATTAAGCTATATTAAGGTTGATTTAAGCTAGAGTACTAAGTTTTAAGCTACTATGGTGAGATTTACACTTAAAAATCCTAAAGCTTAACTGACAAGGATGAGATTAAGATGATTTTTACTTTTTTACTAATAAGTACTAGTTTTTATGCTTGAATTGAACTATTAGGAACTAAAGAGACATGTATCAAACAAGAACAATGCTACAAATCACTTCTAACACAGTTTAACATGCAGATCCAAACACTCCTTTATGAGGACTGTTACTAAGCTTATAATACTAAATCAAGCATATAGACCAAGTAATCTGTTTCATATCTTAAATTAGCTATAATTAAACAGATTTGAACTAGAATTATCACTATTTAAACACTTGAACTAAGAAACACAAAATTCAAGGAAATGGCTTACAAAATGAGTCCAAGCTCAAAACAGAGAATCAAGGTCTGAGTTCACATCCTATTGCTTCCCAAGAAGCTCTAAACCATAATCAATCCAAGTTACCACCATGCTCCAGCCCTTGTACCTTCTCCATGGAATTTTTATTTTAAGCTATTTTTAGTATTTTTGTGATTTTTGAATTTAGGCTCTAAACTCGATTTTTGAAAATATCTAATAGCTTGTAAGAGCTTTAGAGAAAGCTTTTATGAGCTTTTGAATGCTTAACAACAAATTATAACAACATTCAATCCTAACATGAAATTTTCTTGATCTTGAAAATTTATATAAACTGGAATTGAAAAGAAAGCTTGAAATTGATTATTAAAATAGGTTTATATCACACACAGATTACTTAATACAAGGATTGAACGCTTAAATAAACACTGGAGAATTTAAAAACTTAAAAACGACATAAGCTAAAACTAAATTACACTCGTTTTTTTTTCCTTGCTTCTCTTTCTACTTTTTATACACCAAATAGTCTTCCCACTTGTTTCTGAGCATATCCCACCATTAATCTCAGCCATTGGATTACTTGGAACACTCTTGGCCGTTTGATGCATTTTTGGCGGGAAATTGGTTTATAACAGCTGGAGAGATTGAGTGAATGGGGGAGGATTGCATTTAATGTTTTTGTTTTGTGTGAGGTGGAGGGACAAAGGTGTGGAAAGAGTGATTGGGGGGATGGTGGCTTGAGGTAGCAGGGATATGGTGGGGGGAAGAAAGAAAATGAGAGGAAAAAGGGGTGATTGGTTTGACCAGGATATTATTAGTTGACCGGGTGTATTATATTGAAGGGGGTTCAAAGGTCAAGTGGGTTCAAGGTGCTATGGCAGGGTTCATGGGTCAAGTGGGGTTCAATGTCTAAGGGTTGTTTATTAATACAAGGACCTTTTGTAATTTCGAAAAGACCAAGGACCAAAGTGCGCCATTTCTCAAAAGTTGTTTCAAGGACCACAATTGACAAGTTTCCATAGTACAAGGACCAAAATAGATTTTTTCAAATTTCCAAGGACTACTTTTGCCAATTTTTAAACTTGAAGGACCAAACTTGTAATTTCTCAAACTTTTGATATTTTTCACCAAAGGACTAATTTTGACAACTTATGATTTTAAAAGGACCTTTGGTGACTTTTTCTTTGAAATAAATGCTCGTGGACTGTTTCTGACAACTTTTGAAACTTGGGGGACTAAACCGCCAATTATGCAAATTTAGCTCATTTTTCATCTGATTTTAAACATTTTGCATCTGAAACATATAAAATGCAATTTTGAGATATTTTCAGTATTTTGATGCATTACTGAGCATTTTTAAACGTTTTGCAGTTCAGATTTGACCAAAAATGATGAGTATTTACACACTCATCACAAGTCGCTAAGAGTTATTGAACCAAGTTGCTAAGCCCAAGTCGCTAAGACCCAAGTTGCTGGATACAAGTCGCTAAAGCACCAAGTCGCTACACAGTCAAGTCGCTAAAGAGCAACTCGCTAAGATCCAAGTCACTAACACCAAGTCGCTAAGATTTATGACAACAAATCGCTAAGCACCAAGTCGCTAGACACAATTAAGTTGCTAAAGAACAACTCGCTAAGATCCAAGTCGCTAGTATCAAGTCGCTAACAGATTACACTACAACTCGCACAATTCTCAAGCAAGTCGCTAACCTCACCAAGTCGCTAAATGTAGTGGAGAATCCACTAACTTGTACTATTTTTCGGCTTGTCTCAATAGACAAGTCACTAGGCTCAAGTCGCTAACAACTAACACTCAGAACTCGCTAACTTTTATCAAGCAAGTCGCTACGATGAAAAACACAACGAGAACCAAGTCGCTAGCAAGAAAAACTTCAAAACACACTTTTCAATCCAAAACAAGCTCAACCACAGTGATTCAAGCTTACCAAATCAAAACCAAGCACTTACAATGATTCTAAACACAAAAGTACACCCAAAATTCGAACTTTAACACTAGAAATGATCCAAATTATGCAAAAACCACTAAACTTTTTCAAACTCTTTAAACCATCTAAAACCACTAGAAATCCAAGAATATGTAAGAGAGATGATCAAACCATGGCTCTTGATACCAATTGTTAGATATTAGATTTCATAAACACACTAAACCAAAGATCATCAAAGAGGCGATACTATGGTTTTAGAGAGAGAGAAAGAGTTAGAGGTTTTGGGAACTTAGTGAGAGAAAATGGAAGTATTATTATGAGCTCCAACTCTCTACCTTGGGAGGTAGAGAGTATTTATATTTCTTACATAAATCGCCACCTACGTCTGGGATCGGCATACAGTTAGGTAAAGACCCATCCGTCCTCCACGTGTTTCTTAACTAAATACTACTTAACGCTAAATAATCTACGAGCTACGACTTTATGACGATTACATATATTTGAGGTGACCCACTCTTTAATGACTGGATTTACTAAATCCTAACAAGTTATAGTTGGGATTTTTATTTTGGAAAAAATGGCATTCACTATAACCTTTAGCTCTAATACCAATCTGTCACACCTCGGCCGAATGGAAAAAATGGAAGTATGCAATTAATATACATTGCAAAAGATGATAAAGTAGCACCAACAAAATATCATAAAATATAATCCCAACAATTACATCATTTTTTCAAAATACATTCCTAAAAAGAGATAACATCATAATTGTTTTTAAAATGAGATATTGAAAGATAGATCATTATATTTAGTCTGACACTTGACTAATATAAAAATCCATGAAATGCATCACTTAGGTTCCACTTTCACCTCAACACTTGAAAAACACGATAAAAAGGTCAACAATGCAATAGTTGGTGAGCTTCATAAACAATGTACACCAAAAATAGTTCCATAAATCAAGCTAAAAATGTCCAATATCGACTAAAATAGATTATTGATATCATAACACCACAAAAGATTAGTTGATGATTCGTGTGCTTTAGAGAGAGAGAGAGAGAGAGGGGGGGGATGTTTATAGAGAGAAACAAAATATGCATGATTAGATTCAAGTAAACATCCAACCCTCTACCTTGTGGGGAGAGGGCTATTTATACACGGTTCTTACACCCTCCTTTGGGCTGTGGGTAAAGACCCGTCATTCTTTCGCGATGTTACTTACGCCAATCTATAACCACTAAATAATGTTAAGTCTACGAGCTTACATATACTAAATTATAATATGGGTGACCAACACTTCTATATGGATTTACTAAGTCCTAAAAATCTCCCCCTAAGGGAGGTCACCCCATGAATTATCTTTTTGAGTCTTAGCATTCTATATTAACTTCATATTCGAGCTCGTAGACTTTTGATACTCGTAATAGACAACTTTGTATCTTCAAAAGAGTGTTTCTAGACATGAATGTTTCGTTGTCATGTAATCACAAGCTTTTGAGATCATCACCACGTTGAATCTCCACCATCTTGAAGTATTGCCATCATGTGATGTTGTGACTTATGGACCGACATACTCACACTTTGTTGGATCATGATATTTGCATCAGATTTGTGGAAGCATTGCTTTAGGTCTTTAATCATGATTTCTTTAAATGTGAGAGAGATGTGAACATGCTATGAATTGATGTCTTTGGCCATCACCAAATCAAGAGTTCTCGCAAAACAATGGTAAAGCAATAAATACATGAAGTGTCTTTATTCACTTTCGCTTAATAGGGTTGCAAGAACCATGGTTCCCTCGCTGATCAAGATAAATAATGCTTGTGATTAGGTAGAATTTCAAAGAATATCCTGGATGGTTTCGCAGCTTGTACTAGCCATTCTCAAATCAAAGCATCTCAAAGGCATACAACACAGTAAAGAGGAACTAAAATAATCGACAATCATCGATTGATGAGAAATTGATTTAATAAACAATCGTATTGCTTAACAAAGAGTTTTTGCAATACGATGAAGGTTAAATGAACTAAATGAAGATTCAATAAAAAAATACTTTTGTTTGAAAACATTAATGCGCAAATGGCGTGTGTTGGAAAAATAATTGTTGAGCACATCAAAGGTTTTTCCAAAAAGTATCCATCAATTCATAACATGGAACAAGGTTGATTCAAATGTGAATCGCCTCATCATTTTTCAAGTTGACACAAGTTTGATCTTTTGAAAGATCTCACATGTCACCCACCAAGAGCTTGTTTGATGTTGGCTCTAGGAGGATTTCCATCTTCATTATGAATACATAAGTATCACTTCTGGATGTTCCGCAATACCACAAGGATAAAGCGTATGACTCTCAATATATATATATATATATATATATATATATATATATATATATATATATATATATATTCTTACTTTCACATTGTGTGTGAAATGCAAGTCTTAATGAAATTATGTGTCCAAATGAGATTTTGTGGATGATCTCTTGGCTCTATACTCAATGGTGCTTTTGGTTTCCTAAGAGGAGACCAGTGAGGTGGTCTCTTTTTAATATCAACAATCTCTAAGAGAAAGTGGATAGATTATGTCGGTTCCCCGTGAGAATGAAACAAGTCCTTTTAAGATAACTTGATTAGTTGGGAAGTTTAGTGCAAATAAGGTCACTAGGTCCACGTATGTCTTGTCTTAAATATCGGTTTCTCGCCTCAGGTTAAATTATTGAGGGCTATTTGTTTTCACCCTTTCACTTTTCATTTCCTTTCATTCTTCAACCCTTCTGCTAATGAGATTTCATCACTAGAACCTTGTTGGGTTTGTTCCAGTCCTAGCTCTATCTCAGCTTGGCACTCTTTCTTTATTCTCATTTTTCTCCTTTTTTCAACATACCTAAGGACTTCTACACTATATAGTGGATTTCCGGTAGATCCTCTCGCTTAACGAGATCATGGGAACTAATACCTAACCTTACCATCCTTATATCTCCAATGCGTAAAATAAAATGGTCGGTCTTGTAGTACGCTTCTTTCCTACCTTGAAATGCTTTGAAAACCAATCAAGGTACTTGTGATATAAAATCAAAGAATTTTGTACCTCAATTGTTTTTGATCATTTATAAATGCTCTCCCTCAACATGTGCATTGGTTTTTGAAATCATGTAGCACATGGAGGAAGGAGGTCTTTGAAGTACTTCCACAATCACAATTGCCATAGAAAAACCATTAAGGTTCTTTTGATAAAAACATTGATGCCTTTGTACCTCGATAGTTTATTAGATTTTTAAATGCTCCCCTCAATATGTGAATCAATTTACTTAAAACATTTAGCACATTTGGGAGAGCGTTCCTATACTTTGTCATAAACGTCACATTTTATCAAATATCATATTTATATCACATTCTCCTCGACAAAAATTTCAAACTTTTGAGACTTTGGATCCCAAGTGATTTAAATATGGTTTTAGAAACATTTAGGAGAAAATGCGACTGATTAAGTATTTTCCGATAAGAAACATACTATGCTCCCTCAATTCAGAGGGAGTGTACTAATCACTATCATACTATCGCTCACTTCAAAGTTCTTATATATACACATATTACAACAAAGACACCACATGATTTCTAATTATTACAGAGATGATATTATCATTCGTCCTTCAGAGATTTTGTAGTTTCCTTCACTAACTTTTCCACCTACTTAAACTTTTCAAGCTACGGAAGATTCTCCTTGCCTTGAGCCTCTTCCCGAGCAAGTATATGAAAGCCTCACTTATTTCCACGCCCTTTCCGCCCGTAACCTAGTGATCATCCCCGGCTCATTCCGATCTTATATTCTTTCACTCGTAATCTAAGGCTTCTTCAACTGGCCGAGTATAATCGCCGCCGAATTTGTAGCTCATTAAACCCCGTGGATCATCCTAATCCATGTTTATCACTAAAGATGATAGCTCTGAGACCGGATCAATCGAAAGTAGTCATGTTTGTATTGAAATCCTTTAGCTTCCCAATCGGGTTTAGTAAAGTTGACTTGAGTCTCTGTTAGCTTCAATCCCGCCGAAGTCTCCAACTCTTTGCCGATGACTAAACCTCTTGTCCATAAGTTGACTATCAAGCAGCCTAGAGTCTTCTTGTCACGCGGGGATAGATGATCAAGATGTCCTTGGAGGTTCAACATTAAAGATCTTCAAAGTCATTAGATATAAGTTCTTAAAGTCAAGTTTTCCTCATGACATGTTCTTTTCCGATACCATGAGGATGATTTTCTTTTAATTAGTCGTACTAAGACATTGGGAAGGTCTCTACACTAACCACACTTAAGATATGCATGTACGTCGTACGTACCCTTCACTTACTTCGCATCATGTCTCACAATGTAGAAGCATTTTTTGAAACCACCAAGCAGGAGATTCCATAGGAAGCAAACATGTCATACTCAGTATTCCTTTTCATTCTAAAATTGATCACGAACCATCCGCCTAAACCTACATCCGATAATGTACAACCTTCATCTTGAGATCGATAGTGCAGCTCGCTATCCTTGTTGTCGAGGCACGATAATCCACATCCTTGTTGAAGAAGAACTCTGGATTGTATAGTGACTTGACCAGCGGACCTCCTAGTGGGAGTGGTTTCACGACATCAAACTTGAGTACATTATCGCCCACTTGATTTGTCAATAGCTTGTAGCACTCTTCCATCCTGAATCAAGTGAACCCCGTCCCGATGGAAAGCCTTGACAATATCATAAGCAGGCCTCCGGATCTTTCATGTGCTTTATGATCCCTTTCTTCTTACAAGAATAACATTTTATGAAGCTTCCCATATCACCTGCAATATTCGCCAGTGAGTCCTCAAGTAGGGCTTACATGGTTAGCCGCTATGCCACTTACCCGCTTGAGTTCGAAGTGTGAAGATCGGATGATGGGATTGAAAATGTTGGTTCTGGAGTGGCAGCTCGCTCTTTTCCTTCCACCACTCTTTAGTCATTGCTTTAGTAGGAGAAGACCCAGCTGATTTCGAGATTTTTTTAGCACCGCTCTCCCACCTAATGTCTTCCACCAAGATTTGTTCCGATTCACCTTTGGAATATGTTTGTTGGAAATATCTTCTTCATCCGAATCAAAATCCTCGTTAAGAGCTCCATTCTTTCATTGCAAGTTCTTCGTGAATTAGAGAGAATTCTCGTGTGTATCTCGAGTAAATTATTGTCCGTGCAAAGATGTGTCAAGATTTGGCTAACTTAGAAGAGCTTTGGCCACCAAGATCTTGGTTGACCCAATGATGATGGAGGAGGAGGTGGTGGATTTGTCTTGGTACACGTATAAATTTAAGTTTCAGATTCCCCATGATCCCAAGCAGCATCGAAAGTGGAGGAGGAGGTGGTGTGGAGGAGACCCATGGTGGTCTGGGAAATCATGTCTCCTCTTCTTCTTTCTTATGCTCACTAATTTCCTTCAAGTAATCGATCATAGTTATCACGGTCCATGGACTTTTGCAAAGCTTCATACAACATGTTGTGCTCATCATGCTCCTTATATTCTTCGGCCTCATACATGTGTGTTGCTAGAGAATCTCTTTCATGTCGAAGGTAGGAGATCTCTAACCTTGCATGCAGAGGAGCTTTAATTTCCCATTCAACTATTTCTTTAACTTGTTCTTTGATAGCATTAGTCACCTCATAGTCTAAATTAAGCCTTCGAGCTTGGACGCACTAACATCATGATGTTTGACTGTTCGACAAGTTTGGTTTCTCCGTAGCTTTAATCGCTTCTGCAGCTTCTTTCAAATGCTCTATCTTCGCTTTGTAGGTGGTGGTGGTGGGAGTGATGTTGCAATGATGGTTGTTGTTATAGCAAAGGGTTAATAATGAGGAGGGATGCAGAGATGGTGTTTCCATTGAGGGTGTTTGTGTAGGAACTAACATAGGTGGAATTGTGGATCAATCTTGTTGAATTGTAACCAAAACCATGGAGATGACCTCTTTTCTCCCCCGTTTCTTTTCAACTTCAAAGATCGAGGGTCTCAAGCCATCAATGAATTGGTCTCCATAGTTGAGATCAAGATCAAGATTATGATGAAATGACATGGTTCTAGTAGAGTTGTTTGGTTCCTCCATGGTTTGGTCGCTTATTCTCCTTGAGGTTTTCCCCTCAAGTTTAGGTAGGCTTTTACAAATTTCACAAAATCATTTGCAACAAAACCGCTATCTCGAGATCTAACCTCCTTTTCTCAAGGCTTCCTAACATAGAATCTTCTATGGTACTAGCTTCTCGAAAGCCAGTCTTGGTCTTTTCAACATTACCGACCTCGTATGTCTCACCGTAATTCACTCATTCAAATCTACATAATCACCCTCAAGATTCAAAAATTTGACTCGTCGGTGAGACTCAACATTGAGTTCGTGATTTAGTGAATGTTACTCTACAGCCCACTTGACTCTAGCATGTGATGTTTATGTGCTTCACTGAGTATGTATGGCTTGTGGTTTTGTAATGGAGAGAGATGGTCACATACCAGCAACTACTCAACTTCCTCAACTCCCTTACCCTTACTTTCAACTACTAGGAGGGAGTGATGTATCCCGGAGTCCGGTTCTTGTATCGCTCACACCCTTCCTAGGTCATCTCGCCACTTCTCTTGTTCCAATAAACTAGCTTCATCCGTCCTTGAGGGCGTGCGCTCGTTCTTTGTTTCTTTGACCCTTTTCCCTTTCACGCTCCACCTTTCTCTTCTTCTTGATTTATGTGAGATGAATCTAATGCGAGTAGACTTGTCTTGACATTTCTTGGGAAGAGTGGCATAAGATGATTTAGAGGACTTGGATAAAGGTTTTGTTGATTTGGTTACAGAGGAGCAGGATTCAACCACGATAGACTTGGTCGCTTTGTTCGATAATCTTGGAAGTAAGAGGCATTAAGAATATCATGAGATGAGAGCATCCGTATAGCCTTGCCAAAGATTTCTTGATTCAACCTTTAGCCTAAAATTTGAGATATCCAAGAATATGCTCATGTGGCTAGGTTGAACCGCATATTCGCTTCATGGGTGGAATTGATGCTTGGTGAAGGTGTTTGATATAAGCTTAGGAATCATGCTAGGATCACCCACTTATCAATCGCTTTTCCCCGCTTTGACATTTTGTGTTATCTTTTCCTTGACATTGATGAAAGTGTGAATCGATTGTGTGAACTCCTCCTAGATTCTTTCAAAGATAGTCCATGTTGGCTAGATTCATAACTCCCCACAAGCTTTTCAGTATTGGAGCCCTTGGTCTTTCAAACCCAAAATTTTTTCTAGTGAGGCACAAGTTGAGAATGGTGGTGATTGCCCTCCATGTTTGATACATTTCATTGGTGATTACTGCAGATATCTTGTTGGTGGAGGGGTGAAAGGGTTGTTTGCATCCTCTGGTGTAATTTGTAAGGCGTCACGGATGGTGTCTTTGGAGAGTACATACCATGCTTCATCGATCGACAACTATAAATTGCGGATTTTATCCCATTTAACCGTATCCCAAACCAAGCTAAATGTAGATTGAGGGAATTGTGGAGCATAAAGTAAGAGCACCGGTGCGTGATGCTTCAAAATATCCACCACAATCTTGTAGATAGGATTTAGTTGAGTTATGTCCATATCTATGTAGCTTTTCCCAATCGGAACCTACATACCTAAAGAATCTCTTCATCAAGCATACGTGGGTGGTGGGACAAAGAGTGCTTGGTTAACTGGTGCGTTGATGTCGGCCATTGTATCTGTACCAATCACATCCACAAAGAAATATATATGCATAATGTTTACGTTAGATGAAAGATACAACATTGACGATTACGACATGAGTGATCAAACACCAAGACATTGGGAAACATGAGACATGATTATAGAATTAAAGTACTTAATTAGACATGGCACAATCCCGGGATAATGTCACTTTGATCAACATTACAAGTTAGACAAAACTCGCTTTGACAACTTGTGATAATCAAGTCCTCAATTGACAAATCTCAAGAGGACAAGTCGCAACTTTGTTAAGACACGGTGACAAAACGAACATGAAAAAATGCTAAGAACAAACCGCAATCATACCATACCACACATGACAAAACGCAATGTTCAAATCGCATAACATAACAAAACGCTAGGAGGCATGTCGCAATCACTTAAGTCTCAGCTGGTCAAAATGCAACAGACAAAACTAGTGACAAATGCACTACTCTTAGACAAATTGCAACAAAATATTTAAATTTGCCAGAGTGGGTCCTACATATTATAATAAAATATTCCTTAATAGACAAATCAGCAAGACCGAGATTTGACACAAAACAAATCACAAATAAACTAGACAAAACGCAATCATTGGATAATAGACAAGTCGCAACTAAGAATCAATAACCAAATTGCAACATAGAACAGATTTACCAAATCACAGCTAAGAACATCATACCAACCTCAACCAAGCATATCATACACAAATCGCAACCAACAACTTATTAACTCGCAACCAAGAACTACTCTTTAAACCCAAAATGCAACTAAGAACATATCAAGTCGTATCTAAGAACAGATCTACATAAACTCGCAGGACAAATTCTAACAAAAGAAACCGAGAATCATGTACAAATCATAAAAAAACTGATGCCAACACGCAACCAAGAATAACATTTCCAACTCTCAATCAAAACATTCATCAAATATGCTCATAAAATCGTTAAATGAACCATAACATATTACATCAAACAAAGGCAATCATACATCAAAATCTCCAAATAGAGTTCTAATAACAACAAACCACAAGAGAAACCCATTGCAATGACACGCAAGTGACAACTAATCATCAAATCAATTAGATCAAGATTTTCATATCAAAGGATACAAATTATGGTTCAATCATGGAACATAACATTAATAGATTATAACCCAATCACTTAAACCCAAAATATAGTACAAACCTATGAAAGGAGGGTGGATCGGCTAGAAAGACCTAATCAAGAAAATCAAGGAAAGAATTAGGCAAATGATGAAATAATTGATATTTAACTTGTGAATCAACTCGTGAAACCAACACGCACCTAAAATGAAAGAACACAAGGACCACATGGAAATCAAAACACAATGATGAATATTTGAAAAACCTAGGTTTGAAAGTTTGACTATTTTTGTAGACGATTGACCGGTCAAAATGCAAAGCTATTTATACTCCCACACACAAGTTTCAGTAATTGGCAAGAATGACTATTGACAAATTGCATTTTCATAATCCCAAACTGTTTCATAAATTGGCATAATTAGCCCTTTAACTTGACAACTCAAGTAGCCTCATACACATAATCATTCATGCATTGACAAATTTAGCCCCTCAGCCCAAAGATTTATATTTATCATGTCACATCCAGTTTGGACGCTTACATATCATTTTATTAACATTTAGAGATACGAGACATCAAAACAAATCGGGATACAATACAAGCATGAAAGGACCACATTATAATAAAATCTAGGAAGCAAATAGCGTATAACAAACAAGATCCTAAATATAACACATAATCAAAGACATGAGACCATATCGATTAAATGCAAGATTGATACCCCATCAAGTATGAGAGCCGGGATAAAATTCAATGAGTTGAAGCAAATTTTGACTGATATTCATAAATTTTGAAAATTACCCTCAATCAATGACCCAATTTTAAGTAAACAAGTGTAGTCATTGATTGATAATGAATTATTTATGCACACATGAATCCAACTGATTTAAAGACATCCTTAACAACCACGGAAAAACTACTTTTCTAACAAATCTTTACGGAAAAATTTGTATACGATGTTTTGAAAAATACATATGAACTTCTCGTCAACTTCCTCTAAAGACTGTGTCATTATTTAATGACATTTCTAGGACCGATGTTATCGATAATGCAACACAATGGTGGATATACTCAAATGAGGTGTGTTAAAGAACGAGTCCCGAAATAAGTTCGTGAATCACATGCACATAAATTCCTATTACATTCCGATTCCCGAACCAAGAGGCTTATGTTCTTTAGGCACCCGCACCACCTATTTTTCTTCTTTTCTTTATAGAATTGATCAATGTTGTTAGGAATCAGAAATTCCATAAGTAAAAGAGTCGGTCACCCCAATTATTATCTAGCCAAAGTTAGCTCGCAGACTTGTCATTATTTATGTTATTCATTAGATAAGGAGTAGCGTAGAATAGTATAGTGCAACACCGTGGAGGAAGGACGGGTCTTTACCCATTGTATCCCTCGATCCACGCCGTCAGAGGTCGCTTAGTTTGTAACTATAAATACCCTCTACCTGCAAGGTAGAGGGTTGGATGTTCTTTGGTAATCTAACCTTACATGAGTTTCTCTTTCTAGAATATCCCACTTTCTCTCTCTTAAATCATCTATACGCCTAAAGTGTTAATGTTATGATGTGTATGTGAAATCCAATAAGTTACAATTGGTATCAAGAGCCAAGGTTAGATCATATATTACATATCTTTGGATTTCTAGTGGTTTTTAGGTGGTTTTTGAGCTTGAAAAAGTTTAGTGGTTTTTGCATCATTTGGTTGATTTCTTGTGTTAAAGTGTGGATTTTGGTAGTACTTTTGTGTTTAGAATCATCACAAGTGTTTAGGTTTTGATTTAGAAGGTTTGAATCATAGTGGTTCGGTTGTTTTCGGATTGAAAAGTGGTGTTTATATGTTTTTCATGCTAGCGACTTGAGCCACGGAAATGTTTTCTTGGTAGCGACTTGCTTTACAATTTGGTAGCGAGTTGTAGTTGAAAGTCTTAGCGAAGTTGGGTTAGCTTAATTTGTCTAGTGAGACAAGTTTCCACAAAAGTACAAGTAGTGGATTCTCCACTACACGTAGCTTAATTTGGTGTAAGTTAGCGACTTGTACTTTATATTGTTAGCGACTTGGTGTTAGTGAGTTGGTACCTAGCGAGTTGCTATTTAGCGACTTGACAAATCACGACTTGGTGATAGTTTAATTGTCTGCCAAAATTTTGCTAGCGACTTTGGATTGTAGCGAGTTGTTATATAGCGAGCTAATTGGGACTATAGCGACTTGGCACTTAGTGACTTGGTTCAAAGTTTCCTAGCTTACTTGGACTTGGCTTAGCGACTTGGTTCAAAGTTTCCTAGCAACTTGAGTGATATTCTTTGAATACGGTTTTCTCTTGATTTAGTAAAATCTCGTGAAAGAATCTATTTCCGGTTTAATCATAGAGTTATAAAATCCCGCTTAATCACCATCATGTCTACCAACGCTCCTACACTCATCTCCATCTGCGGGTCGAGGTCGTTCATGTAAGATACTCGCCAAAATAGAATTTCTTACATCACTGATCCTTTAATCACCAAAGTACTTAAACTCTATGATACCTCACGTAACTATGAAACGGGTTGCATTTCTCAATGTCCAACATTGATTGATTCATCAAAGGGTCATCTTAACTCCTCACCATCCGAAATAAACCTCAACAAACCACATCTAATGAACAATGATGCTAAGCAAATGGAGTACAACATTGAGACCTATCAACTACTTCATCAAGATCTCAAACTACTCTTATCTACTACTATGGATCGAACAAGCAAGGCTATCCTTCGTCAGACTTTCCCACTTTGACTAGAACTGTTACTCAACTTAGAACAACCGAGGTGTCAAATCACCAATGAACAGCTCTCAATTGATAAATCTAATGCGCAACTCTTCAAGTAATCTTCAATCAATTTCAGCCCACTTATCAAGGGGGAATATTCCTCGATTTTGATGATGACTTGACTGAATCTCATTCAAAAACACACTCGAATGGAAATCCACGAGTTCGTAAACACCTTTATTCTACTTATAGGTAATGTGGAAATATACATTAAGGAAGTTGCTAAAGAGAATGAGAAGTTGAATGAAATGAAGGGGTGTCAAGTGATGCTATGGGAAGATTTTGATAGGTCATGCAATGGATCTGGTAAACCAATGAATGATACCGAATGCGAAGTTCATTGAAATTAAAAAGGATGGAGACAACTGATCGATCCCAATGACTCGGTGTCGAAAAGGTTTCATGTGATGAGGTACACTTAACTAATCAGAGTAATTCATATGTTAAGAAACCCGATTCTAACTCTGATCTTAATACTGTGGAAATCGATCGTGGTTGAGCCCTGAATCTAAAACTCTAAAGCCGATGACATGATTGAAAAATGGTATATGATGAACTTTCAAATAAATACTCAATTCTTGAAAAACATTGTATTTCTTTGGAAATCGAAATGCAACAAAAAGATGAACGCTTTTATGTAAATAAAACATGCATTAATCAGAATTTCGAATTTCGAGAATTTTTGAAGTTAATCAATTAAAACCCGATTCGTGACAAAGACTCAACCATATGCAATCCAAATTATTACTCAAATGTACGAAGTATGACTGTCATGAGATGAGTGATACACTTGAATCTAGAAATGCCGAGCTTGCTCTTTGTGTGTCCAACCTGTTAAGAGAAAATGAATCATTAAGAAAGAACTTAGAGGAGACCAATTCCAAGTTGATCAATCAATCTAACAACTTATTGAAGGACATTGATGACCTCAAAGCCCAAATTCAAGATAAGAGCTTCAATATTGTTGCCTTAAAAATGAGCTTAGGAAATCTATTGGAAATAGGATGAACACTAAGTTTGCAAAACCATCAAATTTGGGAAGTCAACGGTCGAACCACTCTAAACGTGCAAGAGTTAAGCGTTCTAATGCCTTTAGAACCGAAAGAGTTAAATCATCGAAATCTAGGCTTGCCTCCCAAATTGATGAGAATATTGTTTTGTCAAAACCAGCCACTTCATTGCTTCGTTCCGATATGATGAATCTCAAACTCCGTGGAAATGTTCAAAGCTCAAAGTTTAGAAATACTAGAAGTACAACTAGTTCTCATAAGAAACATCATTTGGCTGATCAATCCCCTAAGAAACCATCGAAACATAAAAGGAACAATAGCTAAAAAGGGAAGTGCACACATACAAATCTACTAGTAACCGCTTCAAATGGATTCCCATCGGCGATTATTTAAGTTCTCTGAATCCAAATGGACTTACATACCTAAATCTTGCCTTAAGTGGATGCCCACAAGAAAACTCTTCAAGTATATTGAGCCTAAAAAGATATCTAATATTGATACGCCTCAGATAACCAATGTTACATCAAATAGTGAAATTATTCATGTCACTAACCCATCCTACTGCAATTCTACATGTGCTTCTAGTACAATGTGCTCTCAGCCTTTCGTGTACAATGCTCAACTCAATCAGGAACTTCATGACTTGGTTCCCATCAGAAATGAATATAGCTCATTCATGAGCTATAGCTTGCCAGAATTGATGTACATCTTACTTTGACTCCTATTCATTTTGAATCAGGACTCGCTCTTTTATATCGTTGTACAAATCAAGTTTTCTTTTAAAAAAAAAAAAATTAAATATACCTTTTTAAAGATTTCATTCTTTTACATTCATATTTTTGTCATTTTCCTCAACTAATAAAGAATACATTCTTTGTTATCGATAACATCTACGGTCCTAGAAATGTCATTCAATAATGGCATGGGTTCATAGATGAAGTTCGAACAAATAATATATTCTTGTTTTATAACGGGTGAGGTTAATTCAATCAATGGTCTTTGGTGACATTGATTGAGGGGAAGAATTTTTCAAGTTATCTTGATTGTATCTCAAGGCCGTGTTAGTTATGTTTTGTGTTCAAAGGCGGGTTGTTATTGTTTATCCATTATGTTAGTGTGCTTATCTTATTATGTTATCTCGTTATGCTATCTGTGCTTGTTTGCAATCTGATATGTTCATAAAACTAATGAGTCTGTAACACATAATGTGACATGAGAGCAACTTACTTTGTAAAGTCTTAGCAACTTGGTTTGGTAAATTTGAGGTTAGAGACTTGCTTTGAAAAGTCTTAGCGACTTATTATGATTCTAGGATAGCGAGTTAGTTGCTAATCTCTCACATAACCACAGGGACCGAATGTGACAAATAGGAATTCTTGAGAATATCTCCTCTCTTAACCCCTAGCGACTTACGTTTTTTCTTTTCTTTTCTTCTTTCTTTCAAACAATTAAAAGTTTTTTTCTTTCCTCTCTTTCTTTCTTCATCGCTAAGCACTCAACCTAGCAACTTGAAGTGGTATGATTTGAATCTCACTTTCTGTTCTCTATTATGTGTCTATGATGCTTGTCTAACACATTTCTTTACCCAGATCTCATCGAAGCATTTGATCCGCGGAAACTTGATTCCCACATAGGTTTGATAATGAATTTACTATGATGGAATTATTTTTTCTTGTGTACAATGATCGCTTAGGTGGTGTTGGAATGCTAATGGGGGTTGTATTGCGTTAATTAGGTGTTACTAAATATGTCGAGTTTGATGGCTTGTTTGTTGTTGTTGTTTTGAGTTGTCCATTGCAAGTATGTTAAAGGTTTTGTCAGAACCGTTCTTGATTGCCTGTTAATTGTGTCCATGTAATGATGTTGTATAAGTGTTGGTTTGGGATGATTATCTGCTATGCGTAAAAGTGTTCTTGATGGCTTACTTCGTAATGCTCTTGGTAGCGAGTTAGTTTACTAGTTCATCGCGGGCGAAGTTATTGTTCTTAAGTCTGCTTAAGTTAGCGACTAAGTAGTTGTATACTTAGTGAACTAATTATTAGCGACTTTGGTAGCTTAGTCAGATTACTATTAATGGCGACTTGTTTTTACAAGTTAGCTTAATTAGTAATGGTAGCGACTTAGTAAACAGATTTGTAGCAACTTGGTCGTTATCGTTGATGGCGACTTGTCTTTACAAGTTAGCTTAATTTAGAAATTGTAGCGACTTAGTGAACGGATTTGTAGCGACTTGGCTGAGTTACTATTGATGGCTTAACTTGTCTTTACAAGTTAGCGACATATTATGTTTTCGTGTAGCGACTTAGCCCGGTTTAGCGACTTGTCCATTTATGTTTAGAGACTTATTTGGTTTAATTTTCATTCGATGACTAGGACTATTAAAATGTTTTAAGGCAACTTGCTAGGATAATCTCATGCTTACAATCTTGTTTCGGGATTCATGGGCGACTTGTATTGACATCTTATTCTGTAACTTGCTATAACATTTGCCTCGAGCAAGTCAGTACTTGGATTCCCTGTGGTAACTAAATGTTACAACTTGTTTCATACAAACTCTATATCATTTCTACATTAGTGTCTTATTTCATGACATTATTTCTTTGCAAATGCGCGTTTTAATCTTTTAATTCCAATACAATTGCTCTCATGAAAATCTGTATCAAATGGTGTCTTCATCCTTAATAACTCGCTATTGCCACTCTATCTTTCTCTATTTGCTTATAGGACTATGTCCGTGCTTCTAAGTCCAGTGTTTATGTCATAAGGATGTACTCAATGTTGTCTAAATAACCATGTATTATCTAACTTGTTCCCAATCATTCTTTGTTGGTTGTGTTTATCTTCGATCTTCAATGGCTTGCACAACCTCAAATTGAAAAACATTACTTCTCATGCTCCACCCAATGTTCTCTCGCACGAAGAAATTCTTCCTAAAAGTCAATGGGCGTAAATTGGAAAAAGTAATCATATGTGGATCTACAAAAGTTGCAACAAAATCCTATCCTCAAAGTGTCTATTGATATCCTCAAAACACTAACTTTTTGGTGCACTAACAAAGCAATGCACAATTCCCACCATTTACATACACAATTCAATTGGAACACCCTTGAATGGAACAAAATCACAGAAAATATTCTGCAACCGATAATAGGGAATTTGAGATAAACCCTGATATTCTTAGCAAGGCTCTAGGAATCACTCCCTGCAACCCCAACATACGATCTGAACCTCCACCTGGTGCTGACGATCTAATTGTCTTTTTGATTGGTTTGGGATATCGTGACCGCATATTAAGGGCTTCTGACATCATCACTGGACACATGTATCAACCTTGGAGAGCAATGACAACAGTTCTCAACTTGTGCTTATCTGGAAAAACCTCAGGGTTTGATAAAGTGAGAATTCCCATTTTGCAAATCCTATGGGGTATTGTTAATGGAGTGAATGTGAATGTCTCAGAACGTATTTGGGAAGAATTTTCGTTGTCAATGAATACATTCATATCTGATAGATCTAAATTTCGAATAAAGCTCGTGGTCGAAAGAAACCGAACAAGCTTGTGATTCCCAAAGATCGATTTTCAAAACTTGTTATCCAATTCTTACAACAGACTCACAACTTCAACCTCGTGATTGACTGGATCTACATAGCGTAAGATGAATTGCTCGGGTAATCTTAAATATGTTCCTAGAGGAATGGACAAAGAAATCTTTGGATTGACAATTCCTTACACTCTACTCACGGACGATATCAAGAAGAAGGACTACTTCAAACAATACAAGAAAAGAGCTACCGTTCCTCTCCGATGTCACACCCACTCCTCCACAACCCAATGCTCCCAAGTCCACTTCAACCTCACAAGCATCCTATGCCTCTCTTCCTAAAAAGAGACTTGAAAGGTCACAACATTGCACACGCATCCAAGAAGCAAAAAGTAAAAAGGAAGAAAGTGGAAAAGGAAATTGGTAAAAATACTGAGGCTTCAAGGGATAATACAAGATTAACTGATGAAGATGATGCTGATCTGCAACTTGGAATCCAAAGAAAGCCTAGAAAGTCTGAATGTGAAAGCACCAGTAGGTGGAGTAGTGCTAAGAGAGCCTGATCAAGTGCCTCAACAAACAACACCAATCACACAAGACAAGGGAAAAAGAATTGTTGGAATAGAACAAGCTTTGCCACACGCTCCTTACCTTTTCTTCCTCACCATCAAGAACTACCACTCAAGTTGATTCAAGAAGAGAAGTGTTGAATCGCCATCAGTTCAAAACATCCTGAATTGAAAAGGAAGCATCGTAGCACCGTAAGTGAATCCTGCTACAAGTGGTATCCAGTGTGAACAAAATGTTGTAGAAAAGTTGCATCAAGTCTCACAGGAGAATCCGGAGTCAAGATCCGATGAGACCATGCCCCTGGAGGAACCAAATTTTCCACCAGTTCTATCATCATTTAAGAACCTAGATATGAATTCACTTTCGCGATCAATTCTTAAATGACAAACCCATTGATTCTGAGCCTTCCAAGAAAGATAATGACAAGGAGGATGCACAATCCATGTTTAATGTCAATATTCAGCAAGACACATCATCCGTTACACCTATGACAGCACCTTACTCACAACCGCACTTCCACCTCCCAAACGACCAAGTAACCACCGCTCACCACGAATTTAAAGACTCTATCCCTTGAACCAGTGGTCATAGTTGTGATGTAGAAACTCCACCGCTTCACCACCTCAAATTCTTACTCAGATCAAGCTTGACAAAGCAAGGAAAAGAATTGAAGCTCTTGAAAGACAACTACCAAAATCCGTAGATTCCCTTGTGGATCGTGTCTATAGGCTGGAGCATCTCAACTTTGATGAAGGGGTGGCAGACGCCATTGAAGCATGGTAAGTTAAAGATCGTGGAATGGGCAATGGAGGCTCCTCTACTTAGACGATTCAAGGATCTTCCTATTGCTGATATGAGAGTTGTACTTTCAGATAAGATGTTTGAAGCTGGCGAAGATAAGCATGAGGTCCATAAGATGCTTTATGAGGCTCTCGAAGAATCAATCAAGTACGACAATCATGTACAATTCTTGATAGACACCTGGAGAAAGAAAAGCTAAGAAGAAAAGGAGAACCGTAGTGTTGGAAACATTGCGTAAAGGTCATAAAGATCCTCATCCTCCTCCACCTCCTCTGGGGGTCTGGAACATCCGGAGTTAGTGGATCTTCTAAGACAACCTCCACACCTCCACCACAACCACCATCATCAACACCAAAGCCTGCCAATCAACCCAGTTCATCTGAAAATTAAGGAACGCAAAAGAAATCTGCAGCTTGGTCCACGGTTGACTCAAGGTTCACTTCTACAGCCTCTATCCCTCAAGATCAAGTTGTTAATGAAGAATCGCTTGTCATAGCAGAGTCAGAATCAGATGAAGATGATGCATCCACTAGATTTATTCCCAAGTCAACTGAAGATGATTGGTTTGATACTTATATGTCATGTGAACCATCTAATCCATCCAGAAATGCACCTTCAAAAGACACCATTCAAAGTTGGCTCTCTCAAGAAAGACCACAAACTCCTCGAGCCCTCTTGGTTTATTCCCCCAGTCCGAGTCAACAAATCCAACAAACAATTGGGCTTCAACTATCGGTTCCAACTATGAAGCTCCAAGCAGTAAGACTCTTCTTCACTTCAGTGATATGGGAGCTTTATTAGATGGTTTTGTGAACGGAAGAGTATCTCATCCATTACCCCAAGAGATCTTGAAGGACAAGCTTATGAAATTGTCAAAGTCTTCCACTCAGATGCCGATCATCTTCAATATCGATGGAAGAATGCATAAGATGCCGAATGACCAAGTCAGTGAGCAAATTAGTCGCTTCAATGTCAACAAATCTCTTCCTCTTGGTGGTGAACCTAGTCAGATGACCATTCACCATAAATTCTTCTTCAATCATGACTTGGACTATCTGTGCTCGCTCGAAAAGAAGACTAGCACTATCAATTTCAAAGATGAAAGTCGCAACCTACTCGATCGTGGGCTTGAACAAATGGTTCCGATCAATTGGGGTTGATGAAGAACGAAAGTATGACATTGCCGCTTCATATGGTATTTCATGGTGGTTCAAAAAGAAGAAGTTCTACATCGAAAGACATGAAGCCGATAAAAGACGCAAGGGGTTCGGATCAAAGCCGCAAATATTAAGTGTTGTTTGTGTAGAGATCTTCCCTATCTATGGATATGAGTATTTGAAGAAGATAGTCCTAAAAAGAGACTTCAAAGTGTATACTATTGAGTAAAACGACTTCAAACATCTTCTGCCAAATGATTTTGAAGATCTCTATCTCTTGAATCTCCAAGGACACCTTGAGCATTTACTGTCGCCCGTGAGAAAAAGGCCCTCTGCAATTGCCACTCTTTGGATCGTGGGCTTAGTCATTCAAACGAAAGGAGGACTTTCAAAATTGGCATGGAAAGCTACCAAACAAGGATCAACCTTACATGTCCACAATGGAATGCAACAGGGCATGAATTTCATCGCGATACAAAGTTCTTACACCCTAGAGTCCGCCATTCACCGACAGATATGGGACTCACATGCTTATGCGACTATGTGAGCTCTACAAGTTTAGTGACGGAACTCTCAAATTGGTTGAAGAATAACTAGACTCTAGAGTGAAAATCAAAATAAAATGTAAAGACATCACTGAACTGGCTATGATGACTTAAAGCGGTAGATTTCTACTCGCCGTAATCAGGTAAGTCTAAAGACTCTTCGATCTTCCGCAGTACTTTGAAAGCTGAGTAGGGATGGGCATTACAAACTACTTCAAAGAACTCAATAAGACACCTCTCGAAGTAGTCTCTGCATGTATTAAATTTATGTTTAATGTGTACAAACTATGAACAACCCGAATGCATGTAATAGTGCTAGGTTATAATCGGGGTTTCCTTTGTATCAAAAAGGGGAACATCCGTGGTTGTCCACTCGATCATACAAAACCAACACATTTTTCTCCAACAATTATTTTGCCTCATACATATTTAAATCACTTGAGATCTAAAATCTCAAAGGATCAGGTTTTTGATCGGGGAGAAAATGTGATATAAATATGAAAGATGTTAAAAGATGACTAACTTTTTGTGCATACTACTCTATAATGCTAAACAATTTTTGAATCTCAAGCACATATTAAGGGGAGCATTTTGAGCAAATTCAAGACATCAAAGGCAATTTTCATTGGTTAAAATTCTTGATGTTAAATGGCTTCTAATCTTTTGGTGATCATGCTCCAGATTCAAAGGGTTCCCTCTAGTATGTGCAAAACCCTCTTTCAAATATTTATCTATTTCAAACCTATAAGCACATATTGAGGGGGATCAAAATCATGAAAACCTCATCCTTCCCCAAAATGCTTTATCTACTTGATTCGATTAGGGAAGTGATGTTGATATTTTTAGAAAATGGTAGTCAAAGAAGTTAATTCTCTTGCCCCGGGAAAAAAACTATTTCAAATACTTGATTCACATGTTGAGGGGGAGTTCTTCTTCAAAATTTAAAAAAATTCGTGTACAAAATGCTTTGATAATATATCACAAGTATCCGATTGATCTTCAAATGGTTTTCAATTGGTTCCTATGGCGTATGAACAATACCAAATAGACCCACCAACTTTACTTTATGTAACGGTGATAAGGATGATAAGGTTAGGTATTGGTTCCTAAATGATCCCGCTGTATTTGGGGATCTACCCGTGGGACAATCCACTAGATAGTGTAGTGAGTCCTTAGGTATATTGAAAAAAGGAAAAGTGAGATATCGGAAGAGTGCGACCTATATGAAGCTAGTATCGGAATAAACCCAACAAGGCTCTAGTTATGAAGTCTCGGTAGCAGGAAAGGTTGAAGAATGAAAAAGAATTGAATGCAGAAAGGGGTGAAAAGAAATAGCTCCTCCAATAATTCAACCCTTAAGGAACGGGTTCAATACATATGCTACCGTGGTTACTTAGGTAACTCCTAGATTGAAGACAAGACGCCGGACCTAGTGACGCCTACTAAACTTCCCAAGCTACTCAAGTCTCTCTTAAAAGGACTTGTTTCATTCTCACGGGGAACCTACATTATTCTCGACTTTCTCTTAGAGATTGTTTATTGAAGAAGGAGACCCTCTCCTAGTCTCGCTATAGGATCCAAAATGCACAAATTGAGTCTAGGAGCAACGATCATCAATAAATCATTAGGACAATTTCAATGAAGACTCTCTCTACACAATGTGGAAAGAGAAATTATATCCTCGAATCCCACGATTATCCTTGGTATTTCCGTAACATCCGGTGATGTTTTACATATTCACCGTGAAGATGGAAAGCCTTCACATCTAACAAGCTCTCGTAGGTGGTATGTGAGATCTATTATACGATCAACCATGTGACAACCGAATGTAAACAATAGTGTTATTCAATCTTTGAATCAATCCTCGTTCAAAGTTATGGATTGATTGAATACCTTTGAAAACCGGGTCTTTGTGCTTTAAAACTCTTTTCATTAAGTACCGTCGACCGTACTAATTTTTCAAATCAAAAGTGTTGTTGATTGATGATTGATTTCATTAAAAACCTTGCTATATTGCAAAAACAATTTCTATTGAGCAATACACGATTGTTTTTCAAATCTCTTTTCATCAAGCAGTGGACTTAAATTACGGTTCACCACCGTGTTGTTCTTTGAGACGTTCCGTTTGAGAACGCCTAGAGCGACGCCAAACCCTGCCAAAATTTTCAAAATTATACACGATCACAGCAAGACTTGTAATCGATCAACGGGAACCGTGGGCGTGGTACTCTCAATTCATCGAAAGTGATCAAAGACATTCGCAGCTTTATTGCTAACTGCCTTGCGTGTACACCCGACGCTTGGTAAATATCAATGGAGCGTCAATCCATAGCCGCATGCCCACACAACACATTCATATCGAAAGAAATCATGATTGGTGCATCAATGACTCTCATATTTTCACCCGCTTTCGCTTACTGGCCGCCAATATCATGAATCAACGAAGTTTACGATACTTTGATGAGAAGATTTCATGATCCAATGTGTGAGCATGTCGGTCCAAAGTCACAACACCACAATGGATATCTCGTAGATTGTGTTTGCCGATGATCTCAAAAAGTCAGCTCAAAATTATTGTTATCACAAAGGATCACCACTCAACCTCCACAAATTATTCATTTCGCTTGTTCAATGATGTACTCTCCAGAGATGCACTTAGTTTGATTACTTTGTTGAAGAGAAGTCTACGAGCTCATGAATGAAGATCTACTTGAAAGCTAGGATATTCAATGTAATTTATGGGGTGACCTCCTTAGGGGAGATTGTTAGGAATCAGAAATTCCATAAGTAAAAGAGTCGGTCACCCAATTATTATCTAGCCAAAGTTAGCTCGCAGACTTGTCATTATTTATGTTATTCATTAGATAAGGAGGGCGGAATAGTATAGCAACAATTGGGAGGAAGGACGGTCTTTACCCATTGTATCCCCGATCCATGTGCCGCCGGAGGTCGCTAGTTTGTAACCTATAAATACCCTCTACCTTGCAAGGTAGAGGGTTTGATGTTCTTTGGTAATCTAACATTACATGAGTTTCTCTTTCTAGAATATCCCACTTTCTTTCTCTCTTAAATCATCTATACGCCTAAAGTGTTAATGTTATGATGTGTATGTGAAATCCAATATGTTACACAAACAACTCACCCAATTATCCCTTATCGCGTTCTCTCTTTGGTAATTGGTATTATTAAAACACTTCACAAAATGATTTTTATCAAATGGCTATTTGAGTTGGTTGACCTCAAGGATTAATAATGGAAAGATCTAATGTGTGAAGTACAATTGGGGGTTTAGCAAGGTTGAGTAGTTAAAAGACCAAAGTCCCAAGGAAAAACCTTTACAGGTTCTGGCGCGTTGTTGGAGCTCCGACACGCCAGCAACGCGCCAGCGTTGTAAAAGTTTTTCAACTTTTGGGACTTTGGCCTATAAATACCCACCCTTTCCTATTGTATTCCTCACCTCTTGTCATCACTTCTTTCTCTTTAATTACTCTTCTTTCAATCCTCTAAATTTATCTTGTGTTCTTGAACTATCACTTATCATTTTTGGAAGAACACATTCTTTGCTAGGGAAGAATCGCAAGAACCTAATCCACTCTTGTGAATGTGTCAAGGGTCTTCTCCTATACCCTTTCTATTACAATCGATTCTCTA